>JACVVK020000026.1:0-60000 GCA_018292915.2 Batillaria attramentaria | reverse complement strand
AGTCCATCGACCAATGTCTCTCGAGGGAAGTTTCATGCGGTCTTTTCGGACCATTTTCCTCGGGCAAGTTCCATGCAGACTTTTGGGCAGGCAGAGAAACCTGTAGACGTTACCTCTTCTGGTAGGACCCAACCACAGCCCGGGAGGGGCAGGCCGTCGGGCCCTAGGGGGCAGGGCGCATCCAAACCGGGACTGCCCTGCACACCAGCAGCCCACACGGGCCGGTGATGTTAGTTAGTGGCAAAGCGGACAAACAACAGCACGCCAACGTCAAGATATCAAGATCAGAACAATGGAAGCCAGCAACAATGGGGTTAATAAATACAAGGAAGCTTGATGATGAATTAAAAATGACAATTTTCCTTTTTCAAATTCAAAACTCATGTACAAAAAAAGAGGAAAAATGAAAGCTGAGCTGTTTGTCCAAACAAGAGGCTGTACGTTTGTTTTCGCATGTAAAAAATTCTTCCCCGAGGATGTTGTTCTATGCAAACTATCGTATAATCTATCCTATCGTATAATTTATCAAAAAATCTGCCAACTGATATACTCAGATAAAGAAGCCGACTACAGACAGGTTAATCAGCTGGTATAAACTTTAGATTACTAGGGTTTAAAGGGTCCAACCCTGATGTGCTGTTTTGCAAATCTGGAGATGACGCCCAGATGACCCTGACACCAGCCGAGTTTAAAAAACAAAAAAAGTTGATGTACCTGTTTCCAACCAACGACCGAACACAAAAGATTATACAAGTTCATGGCCTTTAAAGTGGCGTGAGCAACTGTTGTGCAGCGAGAAAAGAGATCAGAAAAAAATCCCCTGATAAACACTCCATCAACTCAAAACCCTAGTGTAATATGGACAGTTGTACATTGCGCTGCAGCAGCTGCTCTCGCTTGAGCTGATACCGGGACGCATTTTACGGAGGACAGCATCAAAATAATCTTGAACAAAACATCTAAATGACATGGACTTGACTGGGGTTCAGGTCTCTCCTTATAACGTAATGCAGGTAAATACAACGGAAGCTATGAAAGGCTGAGCAAGCACAGAGAAAACTGAGTGCTAGATGAACAGCAAGTGAAGTGGAACTTATCGCACTTGCTGGATTTAATATTGAATAATTATAATGTTTGGCAGTACAGTAGGAAGCGTTAGTTCTAAATACACTACTAAAACAGAAAACGTGAAACAAATTCGGGGTCAGTCTGAGGAACTAGCAAACGAAGAAAACCAGAATGCAGATAAAAAGCGAAAACAAAATATTAAAAGCAGCCAGCAACACAAAACAATGCTGTTAAGGATGCCTGCAAGGACCTGAATCGGTGAGTATTCCTTTAGAAAGAACTTCTCAGCTGAACGCGTGAACAGTGTTCACACCAAAACGAAACACAGGAACTACACTTGAAAGAAACGAGTTTTTCGCCAGCTACAAAGTAACAATTAAAATAGTGTATGATGGACGAATGAAACTACGCAATACTACTGCTACAGGGACACGAGAAAAAGTTGAACGGAAGCCACATAAAAAGCAACGAAAAAAACACAACTCAGATTACCAAACTAATTTCATGATTAAGATAAGAAAACAAAGTGGAAGTCGTGTCCATGTTTTCGTGACATATGTTGTGTTCCAAAAAAACCAGGAAAACATCAGAACGAGTGTCCACTGTACAGTCAGCCTTGACACCTGTCGTATGACGTTACACTTAAGATATCAGCTATCGTTATTTGAAATGCACTTAACAATCAGTGCGTGTAGATACGAACCTGATCTCCTTTTGCTCCCTTATGGCCACGTTTCCCTCTTCTGCCCCGTTTACCCTGCAATGTTAAGTATCAACATGTATATCGTTAAATACTACACAAACAAACAAACAAACAAACAAACAAACAAACAAACAAACAAACAAACAAACAAACAAATTTAGTTTGAAACCGAACGTCTGTATGAAAAACACGAATGCACAAAAATGGGAAAAAAACGCAAAAACAAAAGAGAAGGAGATGAGACAATAACAAAACAAACTGACAAAGCAGAAAAACAAACACAGACAGACAGACAGACACACACACTCAGACAGAGACAGAGACAGAGACAGACAGACACAGGCAGACAGACAGACACAAACACACACATCGCTACAGCTATCGTGTCAGTAACCCCTAACCCAGCTCCACAGACAGACAGACAGACAGACAGACAGACATACAGACAGACAGACAGACAGACGGTCATAAATACACGAGCATATCGATAGTCGTGGAAATTTCCATGTACACCAAAGTGATCACGCCAGACAGCCATGACTTCCTACTTTGACATTTGATCTTCTCATGTCCGCAAAGACACTTCACTGATAGTCACAGTCATTAGTACAGCTACACACTAAACATACTCAGTCATTAGTGTCTCTGTTCTGAGATGCAGACCATTGTTACATTATCGGCGCAAACTTGACTATCAGCGCCGATAGCGTATCAGGTGCAAAAAAGCCAATATCCGAACAGCTATCTTGCTGACAGGAGAGTACTCTATCGCTTGCGGTTCAGAGGTGACAGACAACCACAAGTGACCTGGGGCCGTGGTCACGACGCGTTCGTCCGTTTTTGATATCACCCGTATGTGGTGGAAAAGGACGTTAAACCCCCAACACCCCCCACGACGCGTTCGTAACGTTTTTCGCCACCCATTTACGCACGCGAGGGTCCGTAACTTACGATTTGTGATAAAATTTGGTGGTCATGACGTTTGCGCAGAGTTACGGCCGCTCGGAAACCCTTGCGTATTGTACACCACCTAGGAGGGTGTCGGAAAGGTGCCGTAGCCTTTGCGTAAATCTGAAAAATGGCGGCCCGCTTGATTTACCAACTGCAAATGAGAAGAGCATTGCGACGGGAAAGGGTGTTCCGCGAGCGTACTAACCCTTTTGACTTGTACGACGATGTGGACATGCTTCAAAGGTTTAGATTTAGGAGGAGAGACCTGCAGGAATTGTGCGATCTGCTGTAGGACGACTTGAGTGTAGAGGGGGCGCGTTCAGTTCACTACGCACCCTGCAATGCAAAGGCCTGTATGGCCGGCTGTACACACATCGTGAGTTGATTTGTTTCCTTTTTGTGGGTTAACATTTGTTGTGTGTGTTTCGGACTAGTTCAGTGCTGAACGCACTCGGTCAGTCCTCACTGATCAGCCACCACCGTTTTGATCGTATGCCTGTCAATGCAGGTCTCATTCATTGTCACACAGTTTCAGTTGTGGACCCGAAATGTGCGGGTTCCGAATTCAGAGTTTTGGTCGAGTCATGTTTCTCTGCCGTAGCAAGTCAGGTTAAATGCGTGGCATGTATGTGGTGAGTTTTGTTGATGTTGTTATCCTCTTTCGTTTTTCGTTGTTCTTTGATTGAGGTTCATTCCGTTGGTTTTCTTGCCAGTGAGCCTGCTACATACGGTTTGTACGTGCAGTAAATGCTTCTACTGGTTGTAGTCCGTCCAATGTTGAGATAGAGACTGCTAGAGAGCGGTCTATATGCGACCTGCATGCACTCCTGATCACACTCTCCACATACATGCCACGCATTTAACCTGACGCTACGGCAGATAAACATAACTCGATCAAAAACTCTGTAGTGAACACACCCCCTCTACTCTTTCACGCTTCACGCTGGAAGGAGAATTTGTGCAGGTCACGTGATGGTGTTTTCCGTGGGAATCCCGGGGGTCCCACACCTATCTAAAAATAACCCGTACGTGACACCGTTTCCAGTAAGTGCGCGTCGTGACCGGCCAACTAGCGGAAGAGATAGTTTTCACGTAGCCACGTACGAACTTACGATCCGCAACCTATTTGCGCAAAGAAATTTGCGTTCGCGTCGTGACCACGGCCCCTGAAACGATTTTCCGTTCGTAAAACAATCTATACTGCCGGATTTCCACGTACAATCTTCATCTACAATCTACACCCTAAATCAAATGATGGTAAATAACATGTCCACTGAAACTTGGAGACTGAAAAAAAATCAGACTGAAGAGAAACTACTTGTCCTGAATTCGTAAGAGAAAGAGAGGAGAGACAGAGAGAGAGAGAGAGAGAGAGAGAGAGAGAGAGAGAGAGCACTTCCCATTTGCGAGTGAAAGAGGAAAATTCACAGGGACGAAAACGAGCTAAGTTAGTA
This sequence comes from Batillaria attramentaria, assembly GCA_018292915.2. NCBI lineage: Eukaryota > Metazoa > Mollusca > Gastropoda > Batillariidae > Batillaria > Batillaria attramentaria. The sequence goes on along the minus strand of JACVVK020000026.1, from coordinate 55,824 downwards.
AGTGGCCTATAATACCAAAGACTATGTATGTCCGTACGAATGTCATAATCTTTGATTATGTTTAAAAATATAAAAAAAAAAGCCTTCGCGATGTGAGTGAAGGTTACCGTAAGCTACCACATTCCTCTCATACTTATCCATCTCAGCCTTGAGGGTAGAATGTGGATGGTAGCTAGTTCCTACTTTCCTAAAGTTCCTACTGTTACTGCAAGGATAATCGATCTATCATCCATTTTTCTCGATGGTTTTTGTTTCTTGTAGTTTAGTGCATAATACCTTTTATATCTTGCTCCCTTTTTTTCCTTAGTAGATAGTCTCTGTAGTATTAGCAACGGCAAGTTTGCAAACTGGCGAATTTCTGTCAAAACTTTTACCGTTGATAAATAAAGTTTCATCATCATCATCATCATCATCCATAGTCACAGTTATATCACATTACGGGAACAATGTGGAACTGATTGTGATGCTGTGTGAGCTAAATCAAGGTTAGAGATATTTCGTCTCTACCAGGGGAAACACCGCTACTTACGCTGATACCAATCAGGACAAAGGTGTTAGTTTATCGTGTGTGCGTAATCAAAGTCCAAGCAATACACGAATATCGGTACTTTCATCACGTAAGATTTTATATGACGTGCCCCTTTTTCTCAAGGAACACCAGAGTTGATAATTTTTTTTAACACCCTTTTCTGTAAGCCTACCTGATGATGTCACGACTGTGCTTTTTTTCACAAGGTGGTACAGGTGTACTGTCGCTGGGACACCTCAGGTAACGAAAGTATGACACTTTCAAAATTGTAATTGTAATTCATAGTTGTATTTTGTGTAAGCACTAGCATATACAAAACATCCAATCTTACACGGTACACTGATTGTGAGGGACAAGATCTTTACTGACGACAGTCTCGCGGATATGTCAGCATATTGATCAGCGCATAAAAAAAAAAAAAAAAAAATGGGGACAGCTTGAAGTAGGCCAGCTGCCAAAAATAATGCTGGCAAATATTATGTTGTTAACAACGTTTTCGATCACTTTCTAGTTCGCCAATCAGGCGTGTAAAACGGTAGCTACAATACTGTTATATCATGCAAAGTTTCGACCGCAGTCTATTTCGTGCATTTGGCCAAAGAGCAAAATTGGTACAGTCAATGGACGATGTTCCTTTTTTCGGTTTAGAGTTTGCAACACACTGAAATATCTGACGGCATGCAGTTTTAATGACTCAACATATATCATGCTGTTTGCGTGAAACAGTGCATGGCAGTTGGTGTGGCTAGACAGAACGCGTGTCAGAAGAGAAACAGAGGAAGTTAAGGGGACGGACCGAGAACATGGACTGGAGCAGCCTTCTAGTGCTAGCGGTTTGGGCTGTGACAGTAGTAAATAGGAAACCATGCAAACACAGAAGAAGGGACAGCGTTATTCTGACTGTTCAAATGATAATTCTGAGAGCAATTAAACATATCAACATCAGCTGCAAACAAAGTATCGCTGTTAATGATCCTGACTACTTGTTGAGAGACTGGTCAGTGTCAATCTGAAATGGAAAGGAGTAGTTAAAGGGTTTGAACTGAGGATTTGAAAAGAATGGTTGAAGAGTTTGAACTGAGGAACTGAGTGAACCAGCAAAGGATCTGAATTGAGGAAATGAAAGGACTAGTTAAAGGGTTTGAACTAAGAAACTGAAAGGTCTAGTTAAAGGGGTTGAAGTGAGGAATGTGCTTTATTAAATTGTTGTCAGTGTTGTTCAGATGTCGGGTTGAATGGTTCCTCACCTCCGGGCCAGGTGGCCCTTGTAGTCCAGGCAGACCAATACCCTATAGACATACACCTTACTGTGACAAAGGGTAGGTGTCAACACAGACAGACAGACAGTCAGACGGACGGACGGATGCACACACACACACACACACACACACACACACACACACACACACACACACACACACACACACACACACACACACACGATATCCGGAAATGCCAACACAATAAATAACCGTCTAGTACAAATGCAGGACATCTTTTCTGATATCAGTCAGCACGAGTGTTCCTACGGTCCTGATGGTTCACTATTTAACAATGACGGTCGGAATATGACAACTGACTTCTTTTCATAGGAGCTCATTTTCATCCCTATGAAGGTTACAGTGTTTTCAAACTGCAGCAGTCTTTTACATCTCACTGTCGCGGTGGTTGGGAATACAATAGACAAAGAATATTCACCGGTTCACTGGTACTGGCCAAGGCCACATCATGCCTTATAAACCGACATTTTCCAGCTGTCGCATGAGACACGTTACGTGACACAGCAAACTCATTGCAGATGGAGTTTGGGGAGTGGGGAAGGGTCAGCCAGGGGGCATGATTTTGCACAAGCCCACCAAATTGCACTTTGTGAACGGATTGCTCCCGAATAATACTGATTTTACAAAAATAAATAAAACGTGTGTGTGATGAACACTCAGTGTCGGTATCAGGGTGGGTGGGTGGGTGGGTGTTTGGAAGTTTAACGCCCTTTTCCACCACGTAAGGGTGATATCAAAGACGGGGCAACGAGAAAAAGGCCTGCACAAATATTTGGCCCTAGCCGGGATTCAAACTCACGACCCGAGCATTGAAAGTCCAATGCTCTACCAATCGACTTTCCTGGCTCCCAGTGTCAGCACAAGAAGTGTGGAAATGGAAGTAAACAGCTTAAACTATGTACAAACACTACTGATTACGTGTTCTCGTGTCCTGTCGGGTTCGGTAACTAAACAACAGCAACAACAACAACAACATCACTACCATCACCGCCACAATAAAACAAACAAACACGTATGTCGTACCCTGCCATTTTCAGAAGCCCAACAACAACAAAACAGCAACAACAGCAGAAGTTGTAGCTGCAGAAACAGCACCACCACCAATACAAAAATCAACCCAATAGTAGGACTACAGAGGACAAATGTACATAAATCTCATAAACAGACTTCTGATACATCATTTTGCTGTGCAGCTCGGTCACAGTTCGTGTGTCCTAACGCAACATGTGCCTATCTTGGAACCTAGCCAGGTGTCACATGATGGCTGCAGCTGGCTTTATTTTTATAAAATACAGACACAGCCGCTACCGTTCGACATTGTCTGCATCTGTTGCTTGCCTAGCATAAAACCCCGTCTACTGTCTGTATCTGACAATTACCTCATTTCCTCATTTTTAAAAAGAAATACTGACACAATCGCTACCGTTCGATATTGTCTGCGTCTGTTGCTTGCATAACATACAACACTGTCTACTGTCTTTATCTGACAATTGTCTCATTCTCCGCGTTTATGTTGCTCGACAGATTGAAGCGTATGGCAGAATCATGGGGTCTCTGTTTGGAAACAACTGCACTGTACATGACCCTCGACCTTATCTTGTTTAAAAATATTCGTTCGCTTTAATTTTTATTGCATATCTCCTGATATAGATACCGGCCAAAACTGACTCTGCATTAACGCAGGTCACACACACACACACACACACACACACACACACACACACACACACACACACACACGCACGCGCGCGAGCGCGCATTTTGGTTTTGATTTCTACGCTTTAACATTTTGCTTAGTAATTCAATATACCTTTTTCTTCCATTCCCCCACGACACTTCAATTCTACACATATACCCCGTCCGACCTGTCTATGGTCAGTGCAGACCATGAAGACAGCATCACCAACAAGCTGTCGCGGTCACCATTTTTGAAGTTCATGCAGTACATCCGATAAGCAACAGATGATTGCAAGACTCCGCCGACCACACACACACACACACACACACACACACACACACACACACACACACACACACACACACACACAAAGTAAGTAACCCCTCAAAAACAGACCCCTGTCGCTGGATGCCTCACCTTTGGTCCTCTGTCTCCCTTATCTCCCTTTTCACACTTGCATGGTCCGTCCACTGACGTCACCGGTCCCGGGGGGCCGGGTGGACCCTGGGGACAAACCAGGCAGCGGTTAGTGTACAGTACATACTGGCGCCGAGAAGGAATGCTTGGCAAGAGCTGTTTGGTAATTGTGATTAATTCAAACAAAGTGTTCTTGACGTCATCTTTAACCACACGCTTTTCTGTAACCAATGTTTTTTTTGTTTTTTTTTAATTCTTTTTTTTTTGAGTAGACTAACACTGTACAAAGATGGCAGCATAAACAGATAGTTGCGTCAAAATCTTTGTACATGTATAAACAGCCTTAGCAGTGCCTCTAATTGAAACTGCGTGCACAATGCAATTATTATTATTATTTAACTCCTATTAAATCCACATAACACTGTCTTTGGTTTCCTTCTCTAGCATAGCTTAAGATGATAATCATTTCCTGAAATGCTAATTAACACAGCAGATTCAAGCTGGTGAATACACCATTCCAACGCAAATAACATACATTATTGTTAGCTAAAAAAATGGCCACCTTTTTACTTTAAAAAAAAATGCATAAGCTGGAAAGCACCAGAAGACACTAAAGAAATAACATCGTTTCAGTTGCAAAGATGTTTCAGATATCAAATTGCCGAAACTTAAACTTTAGTCCGTAAACGCATTTGGGATTTCACAAGACAGCTAGCCAATGCTATGTTCATACAAACACGATTACGAAATGGGACCAGTCGACAAACAAAACATCCACGAACAAAACACTGGATCCAGTGCTCTGTTGGAAAGAAAAGCATGCATCATTCACATGTACAGACTTGCCCCAGAAGAAATCTCTGGTATCGCATTGGGAACTTTTAACGGCGTACTCAATCTTTTAGTTTTCTATTGTGTTTAACACGAAGGTCTAACGCCAGCACAAAACGTATACTGACATCCTGGAGATTATACTGGGGCAAATCTAGAATACAACACACTACGACACAAAACTCGCTGCACGTGCAGTGCTGTGAACATGACAACAACAGAACTGAAAAAGTTAAAACAACTAGAGTGAACAGTAAATTTGACAGAAAAGAATCGAAGTTGACATCGGAGACAACTCATACACATGCCATGACAGAATAAAGAGAGTAATTCTGGCAAAATTCCTTGGAAAAAAGTTGGTATTTACAGAAAATAGAAAAAACCAACATATTAACAAGATTATGATTTACAGCAACGTGGTACAAAGCCTAGAAAACACGATAAACACAAACTACTAAATAAATAAAATAAAAAACAAATCTCTATTCACGGTTAAAAACAAACAAACAATAAAAAAGGAAAAACAGAAAAAAACCCAAAGATCGAAAACGTTGACGGCTAGTTAGATGACGAGGGTTGTAACATGTCATAGAAGGCGATGGTAACGAAAATGGTATGAGATGGGCACATCTGGGTAGTGGGTAGTTGTTTTTTGGTAAGTGGTGAATCTAAGGACAACAGCTCTATAAAACGCAACACAAAGCATAAATGGACCAGTGTTCTCAGCGATAACAAATTAAGGCCTCCATCGATCGAGACTAGTACAGTAGTTGCAAAGCTTAAATGGTCAGTTGCTTTCACTGTTAATCAATGTACTGCTGAAACACATGCGACAGAGCTGTTCATTTCGTTTCAGATCTGAATAATCTGTATGGTATCAAGATTCAAGTCTACCAAGAGAAGTCAACAAATAGGGATACTACGAATTAATGATTGAATTCGTTCAAAGTTTCTGCAAAACTGTCGCCTTTTAGGCTTGCTGTGTGCGTGTCTCTTTTATTAGAGGTCTAGGTATCAGTGAAAGATTGCAACATGCACGTAGTAAGAGGAGGCTACTCTCATGCAGAGCTGACGGGGATGATGGTAAGGGAGAGAACTCACCGGTGGGCCAGTGTTGCCCACCTCCCCTTTGGCCCCTCCGCTACCAGGCGGACCGATGGAACCCTACACGAAGGGTGGGGACATTGTATAAGGGTTCATTGTCCGGCCATGACAGATTGATTATGATGAATGAATGACAAAATAAAGAGACAGACAGACAGACAGACAGACAGACAGACAGACAGACAGACAGACAGACAAACAAACAAACAAACAAACAAACAAACAAACAAATGATGGAATATGCTAACAAATCTTAGTGAGGTAAAATACGGCCAGATCCGAAATACAGCAGACATTTGGTCATCTTCTGGTTTTCTGACATATTAACCTTGAGGTGTAATACGACTATGACAATGAAAGTGGATATGTTTGCCTTTTAACAATCCTCCCCCACCCTTTCCACCCCCCCCCCCCCCCAAAAAAAAGTACGTTAACAGTCAGCAAATCATAGCTTTTCCCAACTCTTAGTCCACTGCGAGAAGAAATTCTTTATTTCAAAAGAGTCGTAAATTCTCAGTAGTCAGAGTCAAAAGTGAGAGTTCGGGATATAGACGTAGAAAGGGAGAAGTGCATTTATAATCACAGTCTTCCACTCATGGTCAGCCGACAGAAGCGGAGAGCAGGTTAACATACAACTGTTTGGGGTATTTATAAGTGCAGTATGTCAGAGGACTGGCAAGACAGTCAGCCGGTTGTGTGAACACACCCCACAGAATGATGTCGTTCTTCAGTTAATAGGTGCAAAACGTGGACACAAAGACACAATCACAATCACAGAGTGGCAAAAACCATTTCATTCCCAAGATAGTTCAGGACACCTCTCCCACACAATGTCAATTAATCAAGAGGTACACGACTCTGACACAAAATGACACAGTCACAACCGCGGAGTGGCAAAGACCATTTCATTCCCAAGATATTTTGGAAGACACACACCTCTCCCACAATGCCACACTCCCACCACAATACAAAAGAAGCAGACATACACAGATATCACACACACACACAACCAATCGGAAAACACGAACCCTTCAATACACCATTATGATCATCACCAAACAGGATCCAGACTGTAAGGAGGAAATCATGGACAAAGGGAGAGAACCTCTCCTTGCAGGGGACAGTACACCTAGGAGAAAAGGGGAGGGAGAGTCATGCATAGTGAGAAACACACTTACTGGTAGACCAATGGAACCTGGTGAACCTCTGTCGCCTTTTGTACCCTGGTTGAAACAATAGGTTGTTAGTTATAGCTCAGTATAATATATTACATTGTCACCTGTCCTTGGGCTTATAACAAACAGTGCATTTCCAATTAGAGTTAAAGGAAGCTGAATAACTTGGCGGACTCATATAAAGATGCCAAAGTTTTGACATATACGCTCCTACATTGAGGACAGCGTGTGTGTGTGTGTGTGTGTGTGTGTGTGTGTGTGTGTGTGTGTGTGTGTGTGTGTGTGTGTGTGTGTGAGAGAGAGAGAGAGAGAGAGAGAGAGAGAGAGAGAGAGAGAGAGAGAGAGAGAGAGAGAGAGAGAGATTAATTGTATATTGGATATTTAATGAACCATGTTTCTCGCAAATATTTCCATGGAAAACCATTTGCCGTTCTCTGCACTTGGAGCGCTAAACACGAAATGCTGAACACATAACAATCCGGACAATAAAAGTTTTCTATACTAATTTGTCATAAAAAGTCCATGCAGCTGAGAGTTTCCAATCATGTCTTCACAACGGCATGCTGTGTACAAACTTCAATCGACTGTTTCAAATATCAAGACCATGCAGAAGAAGAGGTGAACTTACTAGATCCCCTTTAAAGCCCTGTGGTCCGCGATCGCCCTGAAATGACCAGTCAGTAAGCTCAGTACAACGGGACAATGCTCAAGACGGCATGCACAAACTGTAGGTTGCAATATTGAAATATCTTTGTCATTTTCCAGAGCTCTCGGGGGAAAAAAATTAAAGAAGGAATCACCAGACAATCTGCCGAACAAACCCATGTATACAATTTTACATCTTCATATTCATTAGTTGATCATTACAACCTGATACGAACCATGCATTTGTCTATTGTACTGAAATGAAGAAGTAAACTAAAACTGTTTGACCATGTGTAAGTGTGACAATACCTTAATACCAGGAGGTCCTTGTAATCCCATTGGTCCCTGACAGGGAAATCAGAGATTTTCTTAGACATTTGTACATTTCGTTATCACTGTGAACATGCAAGATTGTCGATGTACTAATATTCTCATCACTTACTATGAAAACTTTCTGAACAAGTTTAAAGTGGATATCTTATGAATTTTTGGTTGCACCGCACCGAATGGTTTGTATGTAAAAAAAGCCGGTAGTAAGAAGTGTCTGACTGTTGAAGAGTTGTTCGATCTAACAATTAAACGCAAATCATACAACCTTCGTAAACTGAAATTTACACAGTATCAGACAGATTATACAAGTGCAAAGTACAAGATTACTGCATGCGCGATACTCTTACGAAGCATATTGAAGTATGCCTGCATGCCTGTCCACCCAATTTAAAATGCCCTACAACACCGTAACCTATTTCCTACATCAGACTCACCGGGGGTCCTGGGGGACCAGGGGGACCAGGAAGCTGAAACATAATTAGGGGTAACCATGTGACCAATGATTCAACCAATCAAAACGCACGACCCTTCAAACACATGCACTGGTGACGCAGTGACACCTCAAAAACCACCTTGGAACAATTACTGCAAACTGGACACACTTTTCGATTGAAACTACAAACGCCAAACTGCAGAAACTGAAGTATTCAAAGCGACTGAAACTGAACTAAGACCACTATATAATATGAAGAAATGCTGGCCAACACCTGTATCTGGCTTAACCTGAACCTAGACACACACTCCTCAACTACTGAAGGAAAGAAATGGCGCTTACCCCTTCACCACTGCCGCCTCCTCCCTCTACCACTCCTGGCTCTCCCTAGCAACACACAGAAACAGAACGTCAGTGAAGCATGAAAACCATCAAGACTACGTCATACCCCCGTCCTATCTACTGGAACCCATTTAAGACATGCCACCATCGACTAAACCAAAGAAAATTCGAAACACCCAAACATACACACAGACCTGAGATCAAACTGAAGAAGAATTAGAATGAACTGGAGGATGCAATGGTTTTACCAGGCACTGTGGAAGAACCACTAAATTACAACTGAACTTATTTGGTTAAGGAAACATACAGCAAAGACTCGTCAAGTCTGAGTTTTGTTTATCCAAGGAAACCATCACTGCACAACACGTATCCCAGTGAAAGAAAACATGCACTCCCACTCAGAGGTGAGTGGGAATAACTTACAGGAGGCCCCGGAAGGCCTGGAGGTCCGATCATGCCCGGTAAACCTGGCGGTCCTGTTTCACCTCTATCTCCTTTTAGACCGGGTACACCCTGAACACACGAGGTACCCAAGTTCTCAGAAAATGCACCAAATTTGTGCATGCAGTTTTCATGCGCAACACAACAAGGTCAGGTTCATTTACCATACACATGGAAATGTTTTGTGTGCAAGACTTACAATACCTAGGAAACGCAGTTCGTGGGACAAAATACTTCAACGGAGAAAATTTTAGATGTGTGAATAAGTGAATTTGGACACCTGCCCACGAGAGGCAAATTATTATAACAGTCAAGGCATCCACAACAGATTATTCAGGAACTGCGAATCTTAGACAGTTGTCAACTTGGCCATTCGTGCCTTCAAATGGTACAAAAATCGAGCTGCTAATTGCTAGTTAAAATGATAACTGAATGTCGTATAAGACTGAAGGAGTATGTCTATATAGTGCAGCCAGATAGTAAGATGAATGCAACAAGAGCAATCATGATGCAGATTTATAAAACAGCCTCACTCCTCCGTACAAATTACACCGCGTAAGCTTAATCCCACAGAAGACTGACTCTTGAAAGCTCGGTGTAAAAACACCAAAACTGTATTCAAAGTGCAGAAGACTATGAATCAGAAAACTCCATCCATGATGACGGAGAACTCACAGGTTTGCCTACAATACCGTCTCTGCCGTCTTTTCCATTTCTTCCAGGTAAACCAGCTTCACCCTTTTCTCCCTGCAAGTTTCCAGTAAAAGTCAGGTCAACTGAAACTTAATCTCTCTAAAAAGAAGTTGGCTAAAGAAACGATTTTGAGGAAGTCCATGCAACACTCAGGGGAAAACAAGAGACTACGGACTGATACACTTAAGCGCCCTTGCACAGGAATGGATGTATTATGCCGACGTTCAATTTGAAATCATGCAAATTTGAGAAGCATGCAAAAAAAGTTGCTCAAAGTGAAATAAACAGTCGACCCTAGAAACTTGTAGCCGACAACATACGAAACATATTTCAGTATGGTACCATGCATAATTGTCCATACGTTTCCAAAACCAACTGGAGGGCATATATATACGACCATAATAGTACTTTTTATCGTAAATCGAAAAAGGGCAATATGCAAAGTTGTTACACGCTAAAATCGCAGTAACACTTTTGGCTCTCTCAGCCACTGCAGGAAGCCGTACGTACTGTAGAAGCATGCGCTACAAAAGCTTCCAATAATGAGCAACACCCGCAACGGCGGAGATGATAACTCTCGATAATCTGTCACTGAGGAGATGCGATATGGAGTCCAGTAACAATAAGACATAACTATGTCAAGGTCATGCTCGGGACTAATGAGTAGAGAAAGCTAGGACAGGATTTAACGACGCCAGGAAGATATGTGTTTCACGTGCAGGGTCAGGGCGACGGGCCTACCTGCTGACCTGGGAGCCCCAGGGATCCTTTGGGGCCGGGCGGCCCCATTTCGCCGTCCTTGCCGGGTGGCCCCTGGGGGCCGGGGAAGCCCATAAACGTTGCCTTTCCTTTCTTGCCTCGCCGACCCTACAGGTCAAATCTGCACGTTATCTTCGTTTGTCTTAGCTCGTGGATCATGACTATCATATGCTACGTGTTCGCTCTAGAAGTTTCCTAACTTTTCTTATCAATAATTATAGAGAAGCAATACAAGAACTTTTCCCCATCCGTTCATTTCAGACAGAAGTTAAAAGATCCCAAGAGAAAATGTAGATTTAACTTGTATACACCTATGCAAGGAGAGAAAAATGCCTTTGCATTGCATTTACGAATTACTATGAAACCTGAAAAGAAGCAGAAATGCACCTTCTCACACAAGTACAGAATATTCCTTTTTCACAATGGATGTAACGAATTTATTGGAACGAAAGAAGAAATAGAAACTGAAAATGCACTCAGAACACTAAATGACATGCACACGTTAGAAGTTAACCGGGACCCCAGTTCAGTGCACATCAATACGGATACAAGTATACAAAAATCCAGGGAGACGTTACGGGGATGTGGTTGTCCCAAACGCTGGAGGTCGGTTTCTTTGCAAAGGAAGAAAGACTGCATGAAGCCAGAATCTTGACAAACAGTCAATCCAGCCAGCTTCTCAGGTGGAATTTCAGTTGATAATTAGAACGTGCGTTCAGCTTTGGCACTCGCATCCCCGGTACTTCTCAGTGGTGTAAATGATGAATTAAGCAGTGTGAAGATGGAACAGTGACAACTGAGCATACATTTCTTGTGTTAGTAGCTTCAGTACCCAGAGAAGTACTGGAGTGTCCCGATCGACTATCAGAGAATTTCGCTGTAAGGGCAAGGGACAACTGACTGTAAACCGGAACAGCCCAAGAAGAAGAGGAAGAAGAAGAACATAGCGGGATTGTGTGCAGAAGGCACAACAGTCTTTGTGACCCTCCAGTATTTCGCTGCACACTGAACCATGGAAAATGAAATGGGATTTTAATCCACACCCACACGAAAATGAAAACGGAGATGGAAAACAAAAAATTAGCACACACACGAACGACTTATTTCGAACTAACGACAACACTGAAGGGTGAGGCTTAAGCAATGACAAAAGTTAGTGGACAATGATCTGACAGAGGGCTTCTAAAGCCCCCAAGTCGTGCCCAGCCGATAGTGAAACTCACATCCCTTTGACTATGACTCACAGTATGAGGGCCAACCATGAGTCGAGAGCCTAGGCTGTGCTCCAGGAATATGAACTTAAACATTAAAAACACAACAAAGCAATACAAAACATCCCCGTGTACCCTAGACTGGGTTTCTTGCAGCAGTTTGGTCTGATCGCCTGGGGTACACGTTGCTAGCGCCGAGTCCCTCCGAGCTGTTTGGTGTGTTCGCTAACACACTATGGAAGTTATTTACACCAGCTTCGTAACTGAAACTAAAACTGGTTTCAGTTCTGTGCATGCGCAACAAAAACCAACCAGTCAACTTTTGCGACTGGATAAGGTGACTGTTTATCGAGTATCCAAGATGGCTACCACATATTCGACGTGCGCTCGTGTCTCTCGTTCCGGAACAAAGTGCACGCACATTATTCAGTTTACTGCTGTCAACGATGCGTGGACCGCACTCACTGTAGCTTCAATGTCATCGTCAAAGACAGCTAGTAGGCTGTACAATGTATGGACGCCGCTACTTTTTTTAAAAGCAGTTGCGCAAGCGAGGTGTTTCCAAGTGGCGTCGCTGAAGCGCTATAGCTAGCGGACTAACAGGCAAATTGAACGTGGGGTCAATTTTTTATTTTTACTTTTTAATGGACCCAGTTTAGCGATTGTGCTAGTTCATAGTGCTTTTTGTTATCACGAAAAAGCGTGATTTTCGTGATTTTTGTAGTTGGTAGGGCAAGGTGCTTGCCAGGGGATTGCTAGAGGAGGCGAGCTGCCAGTGAAGCTGGGACTTTTTGGGCACAAGAGAGGCAAAAGAAACTAGACTAGCATTAACCCAGTGAGGCCTGAGCGGAAAGGAGAATTTAAAAAAAAACTGCTGTCAGGCATGTGCCCTTGAATGGTCTGTACATGGTTATTTTTGTTTCTAGACTGAAGCATTTTTAGAGGTGAATATGATGCCTGAGGCTAATATGGAATATGTAGGTATTCTGGGGCCTCGTGCATTTGTATTCTTTGACCACAAGCTGCTTGGCGAGCGACTCGGTCTAGGGTACACGAGGCTGAACAGAATAGAACGGAAGGGAAGGGAAAGGAATGGAACACAACGGGACGAAACACGGTCATTTACATACGGTCAACACAAAGCCGCGATGCAATGTAGCACAGAGATGTGACTACACTTCCGAACAAATGTTACACAATAACTGACCAAATATTTTCTCAGCGTGTAAGTTACTGCAATATGTGCAGTTAGCCTGGATATGATCCAGCTGAGGTCTCTAAACAGTCTTGTCAAAGGCGGTCACACTGTTAACTGCCGTATAACTCAAATAAAGCAGGCAAAATAAAATGCACCTCTTCGGATCTATAGTTTCTGATCTGGCTAACGTTCTCTTTCGCTATCTCGACTCCTGCGTCATCCCGTGACGTCAGACACGACGTCAAATTCATACGCCGCGCGAGACGTAAGCATATGAAATGAATTATCATAAGGCTATTTTGGAGATCTGTGTCAAAAGTACAAAAATTACGATTTCAAGGCAATGAGTGTGGCATAGGGGCTGAACTAGTCGGTTTATCTGACTGTTTTAGCGTCTCGTCGTGGGCTGGACTGATCGCTCTAGGCTATGACTACAGAACACGGTAGCATGCTGATGGATGATGTTAGTGCCAGTATGAGGAGTAGCAGGAGGAAGAGAGGTCACGAGGATGTTGATGTTAGCGGGGTGACTAGGATGGCGAGGAGTGAGCCATGACAAACCTAAGGTTGTGGTGGACACCATGCTTATTTACCCGTTTTCCCCTAGCGCCCCTGTCCCCCTTCTCACCCTTTGGGCCTCCAGGTCCGCTAGGCCCAGGGACGCCTGGCATTCCGATGTCTCCCTACACACACATACAGACACGCTCTAGTCTACCCACCGTCAGGCGCCACGCCCTGCACCGTCTGTGAACTTCGGAAGGATAACTGAGCTGGGACAGCACAGGCCTGTCAATGCTTGAATCAACTAATCCAACGTCCACACCAGGGTTCTGAGTTCGATTCTCGGCCATAAAACTTTTTGCAGACCTTTTCCCTCGTTGACCAGTCTGTGGGTGGTGGATAAGAACGTTAAACCCCATCCAACCAAGATATACTCCCCTCCCTCTCTTTACAGACTGCAGTTGTCAAGCAAGACAGATGCTCAACCTTGAGTTACACGTTCAATACTTATAAAGACGTACTTGTAATTTGGGGCACCATCACTATTTAAAAAGTCCTTGACGCAAGTTCCATCAGGTACTGTTTGAAGGTGTAGGAATATCATTCTGCTTTTCTGACTTCTTTTTTTTAAAATCTTCTCCGCTGTTGAGACTCCGTTAATCTGGTTGCATTTGGCAACACGAAGCAAGTATTTTTCACGATCGATGTCTCTAATTGTCTAGGGTACGACAAGAATCACAAGAATGGTTGAATTATCTGAAATTTTAACAGGTAACGAGTCACTGAGGATAACCGTCTGACCATCGAACTTGTCACAAGCACAAATTACACAGGATGACACAACCAAAACATTGGCAGTTGTATAAGACATTCAAGCACATCCAGATACACGTCATGAAAACCGAACAAATATTTTCACAGGAGGATAGCTTAGAATAACAGACAATAAAACAAGCCATCAAGGTAAACACATAACCAGTTACATTAGCTACATACTCTGATTTTCAGCAGTTATTCTAAGCATAGTTTGCTTTACACACACCAAACACACGCACGCACACACACTCTAACAATACTGAAAGCTAACCATCGGGTATATATCTCAGGATACGGGGTTCACAATGCAAGAATAGTCGCGACTAACTGAAAAGGGAGGGGGTCTCTTTACAGGGTACAATGATGTATATTGACGTGTATGATGACCGGAAGAAGGGCGGGTAGGAGGTGAAATTTGGTCTCAGAGAGAGAGAGAGAGAGAGAGAGAGAGAGAGGTTTGTTATGAAATCACACAAGAAGAGGAAATAAGTATAAACATTGTGTTTACGAACAGCAAACTTCATAACGGCCAGAAACGTCATTACACAGAAAACCACATTCACAGAAAAAGATGCAAAACAACACGAAAAATAACTCGTCCAACATGACCAGCTACAGGCACAACAGCCGCTCGTTTTCTGCACAAAAACGTTTTTTTTTCAGTTATGAATGTGTTCAACTTTATGTACGTTCAGTTTTGCAAAAACACCAATGCACAACACCCAGGGCCAAGATAACACACCATTACCATTAGGTTATGATAATTTAGGTCATGATAACTTAGGTCATGATAACTTAGGTCAAACCTTTCCACAAGAGACAACGGCTAAAAGCAATCTGAAAGGAGCACAAATAATTATGCAAATGAGCAGGAACGCATTTCTGTATCAGTACGATCAATGTCGCAAAAATACCGATGCACAATGCCTGAGGCCATGATAACACACGCAAAGGTCACGACAATGTAGGTCAAACAGCTTTCTATAAGAGACAGCGGCTAAAAATCGACCTGGGAAAAGAGAGACGAATTATTAATACAGATCAGGCGAGGGAAAACATATCAAAGGGATCGTAGCCTCATCTCACATTAGAACCTGCAAACATGAGAAGCACGATTACTTCACAATCTCAAAGACAAGGACTAAAGCTGTAACAACGAAATAAATATTATTCATGACATGGAGAGTACAACAAAAGAACACACGTGAAAAACAACAATAACAAACATACAACCATGAAACGCAAGCTAACATCTTCGAGCACAGGTTCAAACAACTGAATATATCATCAAAACCGGAATGCCACAGTCAAGTGTCTTGTGAAATCCCAAAATTGTAAAACAGTCATAAGTCAAGTTCATATGAATAAAGTGACTATAAATTTACACGGGAAAAAAGATGACACCAGTAATGAAAGATTAGAAACAGAAATATTGCTTCACTGATGTATCTGCAGTAAAGCTGTGTCAACAAAGAGCAATTGGAGAGAACATATTTGCAAGCATGTTCCACCAACTCTAAGCCTGAATATTGTTTCGTTAGAATTTGCATGAAAATTGTTAATCTCCATTTTTACAGGAAAGAAGCACGGAGGACGTTTGGAATCATCTGCCAGAAGCATTTGTACAGCGGATACTTGTGTTGTTAGAATACATTAAAAGCCTAAAGGGTCTTTTTGGCTGGAGAGAGAGAGAGAGAGAGAGAGAGAGAGAGAGAGAGAGAGAGAGAGAGAGCGTTATACAAGCTGTTTAATATTCAAAATCACATCGTCTGTGTACTAGTGTAGATATGATTTAAATCGTCCCTCTCTTTCCACGAAAACTGTTAATTCAGCGATTAAGGAAAACAGGACCTGATGGAAAGAAATCGCACAGATTGTGCTACGCTGTGTGTAGAAAACCAGCGTGTGATAAAAGTGAAAAAAAGAAGAAGAAAAAACAAAAAGAAAAAACGGACAGACGAAATTCAGGAATCCTGAGGCCATTTATATATGGCAGTCAGTCTTCTACCACAAAAAGAAAACAGTATCTAGACTACTTGGGTTTTTTTTTTCAGACTGAGCTGGGAAGTCATGTTAGCAGTGTACACAAGCCCGTGACTGCAGCAAAGGGGTTAGTCCGATTTTCAAAAAGTATTTCTTTTGAGGATCATGCCCAACAAAGAGGGGTATGATTAGAAGCACTTGAACCAGATGAGCAGTTCTGTGGGATGTACCTTGATGTCCCCACAGTTCTCAACATACAACTCTAACTCTGCATCGTCACTGCCATCATCATCATCATTATCGTCAACGTTATCAGTGGGAGGAATGGGGCCATCCTCGGACTCCTCCACCCCGGCTCGGCGTCGATTGACCTTTTTCTTCTTCACCGAGCTGATGTCCTTGACCTCCAGACGGCACGTGCGATGACGTCTGAAGGGAGAGCCCGACTGAGGGAAGGGGGACAAAAATCCAGCCATGCATTTTAATCAACAGTTGGTAGAGAGAAATTTCATTTCATTTTTGGACGAAGCTTGACTCCTCCACACCAGGACACCTTTGCTGCAGTCACGACACAAGCGTCATTTCGGTCTCGCTCTGAAGCAAGAAACTGATTTAGATCTAGCTCTGAAGCGCCAAGCTTATTTAGATCTACTTCTAAGGCAACAAGCGTCCCTTGCTGCAGCCATTAATTTGGAGAAAGTTTACGGATTGAAATATTTGCTTGACAACTGTCTCAAGGTGACAGTTGATGTAGCGATTTCAGGCCAAACATATCCTGAGGCCTCCAAGGACCTGACCAACCAATCAGTTATCGCCAAGTGTTAGTTTTTTTTTAACGTGTGACTGTGACTGCAGCAAAGGCGCGGTGGTTGTGAGTAAAGCTTTTCCACGGTACGACAGCTGTTGGCGAGTAGAGTCAAACACAGAAAGGGCCTAAGCGCCTATGAAATGGAAGGCGCTTATTCCCTTTTTATATATGGCGGTAGAGTTAAGACCGCATTTTGAACTTTACAACCTTTTTGATAAGTACATGGACATCGTGAATGTTTTCCTCTACAGCACCAACAGCTCGGTCGTCAAACAAAGTGCAAAATGGCGGTAAGCTGGATGCTGGTCGGCCGAAGTTAAGTCTCCAAGTTGCCATCACAACAAACGCCTGAGATCAGCGTTTCACTGCCGAGAGTCCTGCAGGCCCCAGCACCCTCACCTTACGCCCGGGGGGACCCGGGGGGCCAGGTGGGCCCTCAATAAATCCGGCAGGAAAGTTCCCGTGGGGGTCGAGCCCGACACCTCCACCTCCACCTCCCCCGCCCTGGCCCAGGCCGCCTTTTTCTCCCTGTAACACAAGCAGATAGATCTGCTGATCGTGCTCTGACCGTCCTGGGCACCCCTGCTCCTGAACGCAGCCTGTCAAGTTAGTGACAACACACAGCACAACCCACATCTTGGAGGAAAAAAGGGTGTGCAGCGGGCGGGCGTCTTGTGTCTTGAACAGGGCCTGTGGATGAGCTACAGATCACACCATGCAAATTGTCTGGGGGAAAAGTGAACTGCGAGGGTGAAGAATAAAATAAAACGCTGAAACTGAAAGTGAACGTGAAGGGGCCAGTGAAGGTCAAAAGGACGTTGCTATGGATACACAAATCTCATCAACACCAGAAGGGCAGCAGTTGCTGTGCAGATGATTAAACTGGGGAAGGTGGGGTGGGAGGGGTGAGGGAGTAGTGAACATGCCAAATGCGTAGGGGCTAGGTATCAATTTGTGTAGCTAAAGGAAGAACATGACGTCTATAGGAAGCCGAGGTCATTCCATGGGAACATTGTTCAAACTTCACAGGTTATCATTCTGATAGAAATAAGACTGTGGATGTCGTCTACGATCACCCCCCCCCCCCCAAAAAAAAAAAAAAAAAAAAAAAAAAACAAAAAAAAAAAACACACACACAAAAAAACACACACCCGTATTCTGCAATCCTGGAGGTTGTGCATTGTAATTCAGGTGAAAAGACTGGAGGTTCATAATGCACGTGGTATACAGAAAGGTTTCGACCCAATTCCGGGCTGGGTGTCAAATGCAGCAAATGCACCACAACGCACTCGAGAGACCCTGTGTGATCTCATGCATGCCATCGCAAACGGGAATGTCACACCGATTCCAAAAACGACGCCTGCGGTCTTCCTGTTCTGACCAAATGATGATGGGGAAATTAAATAACAAAAGGGGCTTAAATAGGCTTGAATAAATATGCTTCTGGCAGCGTTCTCTTTCCATTGGTAAGGCACAAGACGGCGAAATGAGATGCAATACATAAAGATCACCACAAGATGGCACGCTAAAACGTTTTGCTCACCGAAAAGTGCCCCCGTTAAATTTTTATCCTTGAAAAGTGTGCTTGGATTTTGTATGATTTATTTTTTTGGCTCATTTGAATATGCCAGAACAGGAAATGACGTCGTATCAAGATGGCGGCCTTCACAAACCCAAGGTATTGGCACACGCCGCGTGCTGCATGCAAGAACTCACTCTGGGTCCGGGCGGGCCGGGCGGGCCTGGGGGACCAGTGAGCCCCTGGGTCAAGGGGCTATGGCCCGTGGGCCCGGCGTTGGTGGCAGTGTCGCCTGGCTCGCCTTTGCGGCCTGGGGGCCCGGGTCTGCCCATGCGGCCGGGCCTGCCTGGTACACCCATCTCCCCCCGCAAGCCCTGTTAGTACACGGGAAGCCAGTCAGACATCGGCCAGCTACTGTACTGGACATTCTCACCAAGTAAATGTGCACGTGGACATGCACGCTGACAACCAAGACAGGGTGTGGAAGGCTAGGCAGGGGGTGAAGACCCGATCATCTATGGACTCTGAGGACCTTCTGATGGAGGACGTCAGTTGGGGGTCAAAGGTGTAGTCAGTATTCACAATACTGACGTGTGGGGGTGGATCTAAGGGATGGAGGTCAGAGGGTGCTGAGGAGGTGCTTGGGGAGGTGGCGGGAGGCAGAAGTTGTGGTGAGCAAGACAGATGTCACGTGCGTGGTTCTGTACCGAACAAGCACAAGGGTTCACCGAGGGTTTTGAATCAGCTTCCCGAAAAACACTGTGAATACTCCAGACTGTCTGTCCTCTGTTGGGCGGTCGGTGGTCTAGTGGTTAAGAGACTAGTCACCAATGCGAGAGGTCAGGGGTTCGAGTCCCACTCGGGGCACAGAAATTTTCCTTCTCGTATGTGGCACCGTTCATTCGAGCCGATTGTCGGGGGTTCTCTCCGGGTACTCCGGCTTCCTCCCCCTCTGCTTTGGAAATGTTCAGCCCACCAAATTGGAAAAATAAATGCAAGTCTAAATTCCGAAACTTAAACAGCTGAGCTGACCCTTCGCACCACGTGATTGTAATGTGTTTATGTCCAGTGTGTGAGAGAATGCGTGTGATTCACGTGAGCGTGCGTGTTGGGTTCAGTTCGCGGCGCTTTGAGCCGATTCATGAAATTGGCTAAAGCGCCTATACAATACTAATTATTATTATTATTATTATTATTTATGCAGTTCGGAATCAAACTCGGGTCGTGAGTTCGAATGCCGGCTGGGGCCTAATATTTGTGCTGACTTTTTCACCGTTGCCCCGTCTTTGATATCACCCGTATGTGGTGGAAAAGGACGTTAACCCACCCTCCCCAACACCCACCCAGTTCGGAATCAAACGACCGTATTTTCACCAGGATCTGCTGACGACTTCAGATCTGACTTCATCGTTTGATAGCTCATCCTGTTAATCCTGTCATATTCATTTACAGATATAAACTTCCGAGACAAGTGTGATTTATCACGCGTTTTGAATGTTGTAACTTCCGGTGCATTTTTATCTTTTGATTTTGGGGTCGTTTGTTTCCCGTTGTGGAAGTCACTGGCCGACAGAATTCCAGACTGTTGCCCAGAAGGATTGTTCTGTGCTCTGTGGAAAGGCCAGATGAAGGTTTGGGAACAGTCAGTCAGTGAGTGAGAAATACGCGCTAGGAGGACAGAATATGGGACGGGAGGGGGAGGGGGGGGGGGGAAGGGGCGAGGGAACATGGGATAAGGGGAGGAATGGCACGAACCTATCCGGCAAGTTCGTGTTGGTGAATGTCAATGAAACATAATAATAGTGCCAACACAAACAGCTGACAAAATATTACAGTACCGACAGTGGTCGTCATTTCCCGTAAGCATTTCCAAGACAGATGGAAAGGGTCCCCAACACGGAATCTGACTTTTTCTATGAATGGCGACCAATGCTGGTACCACAGTGCAATATAAGGTGCAATCATTTGAAAAGAAATCTGCTGGTGCGTAAACATCCAAGCAAAATAGGTGCGGTTCAGCTTCAACATGAGTAACAAAGAAATGCCGTAATCTGTTTGTAAATCACGACTTCGCAAGCGGCTTTAAAAATAAAACACTTATCAGAACGAAACGCACTGCTGGCGTGTTAGAAAAAAATCACAATGCCAAAAGGTTCAAAACACGCGTGAGGACAACGGATAAGACTTTGGTATGTCTTGCACTCGTGTTTGCCTAGCGTGTTTTGATATTCTGATCGCTAAGAAATCGTTGAAAGCTGAACTCACTCACATTTTATGCTCCTCTCCGATGGTTTCTTTGTTAATGGGTTAAACTGAGCCAACACTAACAGAAAACTTCTGGGAAAATGCTACTTATAGGAAACGCAAGAAATTTAAATGAACGAGAGAATACAGCATGTCCGGCATTGTCCGCGGGCCTCATTTTGCTAAACTGTGTTGCTATAAACAAAACTTCTAGAGAGAGGACTTGAGATTTTGTGAACAGAGGTTTTTTTTTTTGTTCTTTTCGAATCATTTGCTGTTTGATTTTCACTTTGGTGTACACAAACCACCAGAGAGGAGCAGGCAAAACATACACTCACAACATCAAGTAATAGTAAATGTGCACGTTTATCATTCAGTGACAATAAGCACAGTCTTCGGTGTATACTGCTTATATGCAAACGAAAAACAGCAGAAAAACAAGACAAGCGTCATTTTTCCCGAACCCACCCGCCTTACCATAACCTGTGGTTCATTTGTAATAGAAAATTTAAGATGTTACCATGCAACACGTTTTTATCTGAATTCAAATTTTCACAGAGTGGACTCACTCATCATACAGCCGAAAAGCAAAAGCAAAAAAAAAAAAAAAAAAAAGCCCGTTCTCACATCTTTCCCATTTTCACAAAAGCTTATTTTCATTAGGAATATTGCATCAGTGACTCATCACTTTGTCAATGTTTTAACCCCTGCATAGAATAAGCATGGTGACAGCCACAGCTGAATAAACAGTTCCATTCAAATTGTTAAACACTGTGAGAGAAAGATGCGTGTGACGGCGGGTCACAGTGGCCTTGATACTTACTGGCTCTCCCGGTTTGCCTGGTTCTCCCTTCGCGCCCTGCACACACAACGCAAGGCCAGCGCGTTACCAGCTGAGCTATCGCGATCAACGAGAATAAATTTATTTATCTGGATGGTGGATTGCATTGTCGAATGAGAAACGCGTATATTTCACATGCGACTTTCAGTTTCACGCCTGTCGCCAATCAGCATTGTTTTATTTCTGATGATTGTGTTTAGCCAGGCTTTTCATGCAGTTATTAGAACAACATGAAAATGTTTATTTCGATACAACAGAAGGAAGAAAAATCCCCAGACTTACCGGTGGTCCTTGCGGTCCGGGTGGTCCCTGTGATAAAACATAAATGGCACCTTGATCAGAATGCATATTAATGAAATAAAGAGAGAGAGAGAGAGAGAGAGAGAGCTCTACGGTTTTATTCGGGGAACCGGGATAGCCGATGGTAGAGCGCAGGACTTCCAATGCTCAGATCGTGAGTTCGAATCCCGGCTGGGGTCAAATGTTTGTTCTGGCCTCGTTGACCCGTCTCTGATATCACCCATACGTGGTGGAAAAGGACGTTAAACTCCCAACCACCCACCCACCCCCACCGGTTTATTCTGGTCTGCTGTCGAAGGGCCATAACTGTAGGCAGCACCAAAGTGGCCGAGTTACTTCCCTTCACTCGTTGACTGTTGTGGAAATACCGGGTAAAAACAACTTTACCACTTTCGGTGAACATTCTAGGTAAGAGGTTGAATCACTTGATTCCCTCACTGGCCTTAGACTCAAAACACCGGTCGGATAATACACCACGCCTTGGGGATCACACATCACTTCTACTGACTTTGGAAAACCGGCAATAACCGGCACCAGCGGCAAACACTCACCACATCGCCCGGAGGCCCCGGCACGCCGTCAAAGCCCGGTAGCCCGGGTGGTCCCGCTTCACCAGATGGACCTGCCGGTCCTGGCTCACCAGGCTCACCCTGAAACGGAAGTCACGTGGCGTCAGCACTCACCATTCACCACCAGCAGAAAACTGGTAAAACAAGTCATCTACTGGAAGGCACAACCTCTGAAGGTAGACGTTCGGATTAGGGTGATGACTTTGGGAACTTTCAATATCTGGTTGCATAATATTGAAGGAATCAGCCAGCTCACAGGCAGTATTTTTGGAAGATAGAATTGTGATAATTACTGAAAACGCTGTGAGCGTTTTAATATCAATCTTAGCAGTTTGTAGTATATTCTTCCATATACTTGAATCCAGCCTGATGCGCTGTTGCATAGACACACCTAACAACCGAACTAAAAGAAGGTCAAGTTGCTCATGCACAATCACTTGAGAACTTTGGGTCAGTAAGAAAAGTAGTTGAATTCATGTTGATTTTTAAAATAAGTAAGTATAGAAACAGAAATACTGTTCCCAAGTTTTTAGAATCCATGCTTTTCAAGGCAAAAGATACGGACATTACGGAGGGGAGATAAAGAGGATAGTTAATCTGTGACAAACGTGCAAAGATAGTTTTAGATAAATCTGGTTTGCTTGACCCTAGCCCACAGTAGTACTGACTGAGTTCAGTTGTTACCTTCAGTTGAATGATTTTCGGTTCCCATTCTCCGGCATCCAAACCTGCGGGTAATCCAGGCGGACCACGGTCTCCCTGAACGCAGCCATCATGCAACATGCACACATGTCATGCACAGGAGAATTGGGGGCGTGGGGGGCGTGGGGGGCGTGGGGGGGAGGGGCGTGGGGGGCGTGGGGGGCAAACAGTCATGCAAATGAAAATGTCTGTGGACCGCAGCGCTGGCTGCCAACGGTTTGGCGCGAATCGCAAAATGCAAAGTACATAGGAAAGTTATTTGATTCCGGTCTGTGTTGGAAGTGTCTATACAAGGCACACAAAATTGAACTCGATTCAAGCTAGTCCAATTATCTGACGGTGAGGACAACTGAAGGTTTATCCTACAACAATACCTGGTTTTCGTCACCATTTCTTCTTCAAAAAGCGTTTCTGGGCACAGGTGCATAATTTGATTGAAACGGAAACCGGATTTGATCACAGTGTCGACCGTGAGTTGTCCAAAGCATCTAACAAGCTCCGAACTTTCAGTGAGGTGTTTCTGATCTCTAGCAATCCACCACACGTGTCTTTTCCGGCAAGTAACTAGACATAACTGAATGAGACTTTACTTTTCACGCATAAGTGTTCTACCTACCTGAGACTTCAAATCAATTCGTAAGAAGGACAAAAAGAAGAAGACGAAGAAGTCTGCATGGTCTGAAATTGTAAACATGGCGGCTGCTGGTTTTCGTGAGGGATGATTGGCGTGAAACTGATAGTCATTCTTACCCAATCATTAACGTGTATTACACGCGCTTTACGTAAAGTCGTAAACAGCTGAGGGTACTACGACTTCCTTTGTTTTCTAACTTGTCTCCACGTAACACATTGTCAGTCTTTGTATTGTGGCAATGTACAAACATCTAGGGTACTACGACTTCCTTTGTTTTCTAACTTGTCTCCACGTAACACATTGTCAGTCTTTGTATTGTGGCAATGTACAAACATCTAGGGTACTACGACTTCCTTTGTTTTCTAACTTGTCTCCACGTAACACATTGTCAGTCTTTGTATTGTGGCAATGTACAAACATCTAGGGTACTACGACTTCCTTTGTTTTCTAACTTGTCTCCACGTAACACATTGTCAGTCTTTGTATTGTGGCAATGTACAAACGCCTAGGCAGAAAGAGGATTTTTTGGGTGTGCCTTGTGTAGTTCTCCTTACGCAGACCGAAGCAGAAAAAAATCGAAGACTTGTGTTGATCGGATCTTAGGGACGAACGGCGGCATTCCGAAGCAGGCTATTGTGTAAAGTAGAAACAATCTGAATCCAGAGAATAGCTGTTGCTTTGAGTACAGAACGAACATCATGCAATACGAAAGGCCTGAGGACGAAAAAATGAAGGAATTAGTAAATCAAGACACTGCATGCATCGTGTGCTGAAAAGAAACAGAAAGGTTTTCAAAACAAATAAAAGCATTCTCAACATCAGCAAAATGACAAACCTTTATTGTTATAACTTCGTACTTTGAACCCTGCAAGACAAAGGTAGAAGTGTTAACATGGGATTACGATTTCCAACCCTGGAGGAAAACCAAAAGATTACGTCCACTCTGAGTTCTAACACAGGGGAAAATATCGCACTTCTGCAATGTCTGCGAGAAAATGTTGCAGAACAATAAAAGAGATTGCGATGAATGATACAATCGGCACTGCACTTTGTACAATCACCAGAACAGCTGAAAATGCAGCAGGCTCACTATTTTTGCGAATTTTAACCTCAAAACTCTATATATTTTTTGTTCGTTTGTTTTTATTTTATCGTTGATGAATAATGCAGCCACAAAAGCCGGCTTTGTATTTCAAGAAGCAATTTCAAACAGCACACAGGCGTGTCAAATCAGTACCTTGAGCTGGACTATCTCATGCGTTCCCATATGACCGTCCAATCTTATAGACCTTTTGACTCCCTGAAAGTGGAATGGGGTGACACATTGTTTTGGGTGTGTTGGGTTAGTTTCTCCAGGGTTAGTACGTGCTCACAGTAGCACTAGTATAACGCACAGACGACACACACTGAAAAGCGCATGTTGAAAAGGCAATTATGCCTGTTGAAACGGGCATTGCAAAAATGCCTGTTAAAACGGACACACATGCCTGTGAAACAGTACCATCGATAAAAGTATTAACAAAATTAAAAGGACAAGACATCATTTTGACTGCTACATAAGAAATTTCGACAGGACCACAACAAACATACATGGAAAGAAACAGACGAGAGAAATTGCAATGGTCAAGTCTACGGTCACATGGAAAAAGGGTGTAAGCGCCATAGGTTTTGGCGACGCTTAGACTCTTTTTTTCCAGATGGTATGGAACTTTCTACAGTAATTGTCGTATGATAAAAGCTCAGCAGTGTATACGTACGAACTCATTCCTGAAAAAAGAAATTGTTAACCGACGACGACAAACAAACAAACAAAAAAAAAAAGAAAAAAGCGACCATTCAAAGAGGTAGAGGCATGAAATGGTGTCACAACTGTTTTCTTGTGAAAGTGAAAGAGAAAGAAAGAAGTGGGTATTACTGAGACAAAAGGTAGACAGCGCTAGACATGGGTGACATAATTCCGGGAAGGGAGGTGGGGCAGGGGTGGAGGATATTGATGGGAAAGAGGGAACAGCAGCAAGGAAAAAAAGGGGGGGGGGGGGTTGAGGGGGCGGATGTGTACCTACTTATTACACAGCACTTCTCATCAATCACAAATCTTAGTATTACAACACCACATTCAACCACAATATTGCCAGCGTGTAGCACCGATCCCGCCCCGCCTAAGACAACAAAAACAAGACACAACTCTTTTCAAGGACAAGACAAGGGCAAAGAGCAAGTAACCATGGTTACGGTACCTTCTGACCCGGCGCCCCGGCCATACCGTCAAAGCCTGGTAGTCCTGTGTCGCCTTTTTCTCCTTTCATACCGTTCTCACCCTGCACACGCACATAGTCACAAAACACATGAGTATTCTCTGGTTACGCAACACAACAGCAACGGTAATCAAAGTTCTCGGAGATCGACCTCCTCCCCCCACCCACCCCAAAACAAAATAAAACAACAACAACAAGAAGAAAACCCAACAAAAACAGCTACGAAACAAACAAAAAACCCAAACACCAACCCCAAAACAACCCCCCCCCCAAAAAAAAAAAAAAAGAAAGAAAAGAAAACAAACAAACAAACAAACAAACAAACAAACAAAAAGCAACAAAACAAAACTCACCGACCCCCCCAAAAAAAAACAAAAAAACAAAAACAAACAAAACAAAAAAAAAAAAACAACAACAGCAAACAACAAACAAACAAAACCAGAAAAACAAAACAACAAACAAACAAAACTCGTCCCCCCCCCCCCTCCCGCCTTACAGTCCGAGTCATAATTATGAGGGCAGCCGAAGGGACGCAACTCTGCTGTCGCCAGACACGTTTGTATGGATACTTTCCCTTGCGCTACAGACGCACAACCAAGTTGCCTGCGACTGCGCGACAGACTTGCATGGAAAAAACAAAACCAAAAAACCCAAACTTACCATATTTCCCTTTTCTCCTTTTGGTCCTTGCATACCCTGGAGAATACAGCATTACAGTATTAGAGCACTCACATTTTGGTTTTCTCACCAGAAGCGTAACCGGCAAAAAACCCCCCAAAACAGAAAACAACAATAACAACAACAAACAAAACAAACAAACAAACAAACAACAACAACAACAACAACAACAACAACAACAACAACAACAACAACAACAACAGTTTTTTCCAACTGATTTTAATAGACGACTCCACTCGGCAAGCCGGCTCCGAGGCCAAAGCCAAGTCCCTTTACTCTGCCGTGTATTTGCAAAACACATGACGTACTTTTTTGATGTAAAAAGGGGTGATTCCAAGATGAAAGAGATTGAGGCCGCAATGGTCTTATCCCTCATTAATTCATGAGGTCAATGAACTGACTGTTTTCTTTTGGACGTTTCAGTCCTATCGAACTACACATGGTTCCCTCTTTGTAGTGTCTGACAATGAAGTTTGCCAGACCGTGCCATGTGCTGTACCCATCATGCCGCGGCACGCGATTGGCTGAAATCGGGAGGGGGGGGGCGGGGGTCGCCCCCTGTGATTGACAGGAGTGGAGTCGTCTATTATACACTCGCTGACGTACAAGACGTTTGACTGACTTCTCGGAGAAAGAAATGCAGTGGAAGCGAAGTATATGAGCTCTTCCTTAGCAACAACAATACCAACAACAACAACAATCATCGTCATCGTCATCATCATCATCATCATCATCGTCGTCGTCGTCGTCGTCATCATCATCATCATCATCATCATCATCATCATCATCATCATCATCATCATCATCATAGGTAACTTACAGGGTCTCCTGATTTTCCTGGGGGACCGATAGGACCCTGTAAATAAAACACAATATCCTGTAAAATATATATTTTCCCCCACGTATGTTTCACACACCAGGATATACTGGTTCTGGAGCAGTTCAACACACACACACTGCAAGGTCCGACCGACTGCTACATGATTCATGTACTCTAAGAGTGCTTCTGACCTTTTAAAATCACGTTGAACCTTTCTGCTGATCTAACAAAACTATAGAACGTGCGTGAAAATATGAAAGAAGCTTCAAGCAAAGACACGTAAATTGTGCTAATACTAGAACTGAGCTGAACGTGACAGTATTTAACTGAACAGAACTGAACAAAGCTGAAACATGCTGAAGCTAACCCAAACCGAACAGACTTTCACCAGTTTTGTTACAGAATACCGAAAACATGCTACATGTTTCTACCACGAACTCACACACACACACACACACACACACACACACACACACACACACACACACACACACACACACACACACACACACACACACACACACACACACACACACACACACGCACGCACGCACGCACCGACGCACGCACGCATGCGCGTAAGAGACATTGAATACTTTTTTACAACACTGCACAACACCAATATTAGTCCCATTACAATGCAGCAATTTTGAGAACGATCACTGTTAAAGTGCTTTTTTAATTTTTTTTTTGGGGGGGAAACCGATTCAAAGTACTCAGCCCTATATATATGTTTTGTTGGAACGCTTACCATTCAAAGACAACTCCAGAAGAAAAGTTCGAAAGTAAGATAAACTAAGTTTCTTGTGTAACAACGAATAATTACCTGGCTTAGTCAAACCTGTTGTGTTGAAGCAAGCATGCGAAGAACATAATATTATATATTTTTTAATGTTGGAGACAAGTAACATTACGGCATACACGACTGTCTGTGTTCCGTGCAGGAAAGGAGGATAAGGAGAGAAATAGTATAAAAAACGAAAACTCGCATCTTTCTCTCTCTCTCTCTTTTTCCCTCAACACCCCCCCCCCCCCCGCCTTTCCAAAAAAAACAACAAAAAAAACCGCCCAAAACATATCAACAACAAAAAACCCCCCAAACCCAAACAAACAAAGAAACAAACAAAGAAAAACAAAAATCAAAGCAAGAAAAACACCAACAACAAACAAACAGACAAACAAACAAACAAACAAACAAACAAACAAACAAACAAACAAACAAACAGACAAACAAACAAACAAACACAACCACCACCACCACCACCACAACAACAAAAACTCCCTCTCCACTCTCTCTCTCTCTCTCTCTCTCTCTCTGTCACTGTAGGATCTGTGAAAAAAAAATGTGGGAAATGGCAACGGGACAATTAACGCAAAGGTAGAGCGATTTTTTATGAAGGGCAGAAATATTACGCAATACTCAAGAACAAACTATCCTATACACATGAATGTGCTCCTGGATACATCTGAGGAAATGGGTCGAATGGGAAGAACGGAAGAAATATAGTTGACGGTCAATCCAGAAATTTTAGACAGGAAAAATGCAAAGATCTGACTACGGAAATAACAAAATAACATTACATAAGAACGCAAAAAGGGATATACTGCACGATTCGGTCTCATGCACTCTAAGAGAAAGAAACAAATGCTAGACCAGGAAACAGGAAACTGTGATGGACAGTGGAAAAAACGATAACAAAACCAGGAAATTATTGTCAAACACGAAAATATGAACTGAAAAACGGAAGAAAGGAGAACTAAAAAAAAAAAAAAAAAAAAAAAAGACAGGAGAAAGGAGAACGTCTTTCGAATCGGAAATACAGTTTCGATGCAAACGCAGCTAACTGATATTAGAAATTCAGAAGAATGCAAACGTTATGGTTTCAATACAGACTGAAGGAGAGAGACACATGAGGTCGCATAACAAGGGTGTGATATTGGATGATATAACCCACCGGAAACCCTGCGAAGCCTCGCTCTCCCCGAACACCCTGAAATTATCGAACCGTGTCAAAATTACAACCATTAATGATCCTTAACAGTACAGGAAGACAAAGCTGCTATTGTTGTTGATGTTGTTGTTGTAACTACAGGTGATGTGTTTTGCTTTTCTGATCACTGATAATCAACGGTTCGATATATTTTTGGACTTTCTTGTATATCTGCATTCATCTGGTATTACACAGTTTTAGAATTCTGACAATGCAACCTTGGGATCTATCTCTTAGTTCAATATTTATCTTCCAGAGTTTAGATGGGTGGGTGTTTGGGAGTTTAACGTCAGTCCTAGTCCACCACGTATGGGAGATATCAAAGACAGGGCAACGAGAAAAAGTGTCAGCACAAGTGAATATTTGGCCACAACCGGAATTCGAACTCATCCAAAGTTTAGCTACCCCGTAATAAAATAGGTCTTTTTAAGGCCAGTTGAGGGTGTATGTGTTATGTTAATTTAAATTTAAAAAACAAACAAACAAACAAAAACAACACAAAAAACAGTGCATGGCGCAGGCACTGATGTAAAGCCGGAATGCAAGAGTCCGTTTCAGTCTAGCAGACGAACATGTCTTTGCTTAAAACTCTTCTTTTTATTCTGCACATATAATATAAGCCCGCTATGTGTAGCCGTTTATAACCATTTGCCTCCCTATCTCAGCAGACACGCGTCCATGTCTAACATAAACGCTGCATATCATCATCACTGTTTTCTTTTTCCCCCGTAGAGTAAATGACTTTCACATGTTAGCCAAGCTCTCTAGTGCTGACGGCAACATCAAAAACTAGAATCTGAAAAAGCGACGGAATCTGCCAAACCGCTTTTCAGCCTGGTTGCACCCGGTAAGCAGGCGACGAGAGTTCTACAGTTGCTGCCACACTCTCGAGCTGTTTGATGGCGTGGGATTTAAATGAGCATTGGCAATTGCGCCTCGATAATGAGTCTACAAGCACATCATCTATACCATCAAACTATTTTCCCGGTCTCTCAGCACTGTTGCTGGAAGTGGGTGTTCCGCGATGGCTCAAGTCACAAGTTTTATTATTATTATTTTTTTTTAAAACTTTGTTTTACTACTCTATTATCCCTGTCTGGAAATTAAGGCCGCTTCCCCCGGAGGAAGCGCGTCGCCGTGGCGAAGCGCCACCCAATGCCAATCCTATTTTTCAATGTTTTCAGTTTTTCTCAACATATTTTCTCGGTTTCGTTGCTCTGTTACGCGAAGCGTGTATTATTTGTTTCGCATATAATTATGCACATTTGGAGTCACATGAATTGGAACAACTATCAAACTATATAACTTTGAGTTTCGTCCGCCCTGTTACGGGTGGCGAGTGTTCCGCGTTGATCAAGTCACGCACGTGCTGTTTCGCTGTTTGTAACTGGTAATTTGGAAAGCGTTTAAAAAAAGAGAAGTATGTAAATTTCTAGAAACCACAGCTACCACACCACGTGACTGTCGTTTTTAGGATACTGATTTTTAAGACGTGACGTCCCCGCTTTGAGGTGATAGCGGATCTCGAGGTTACTGAATTATTATCAATTATTATTATTTATTGATAAAATTATTATTATTATTATGACCTTATGGCGTTGCCA
The DNA here is from genome assembly GCA_018292915.2 of Batillaria attramentaria. Lineage (NCBI taxonomy): Eukaryota > Metazoa > Mollusca > Gastropoda > Batillariidae > Batillaria > Batillaria attramentaria. Next base: position 24,493 of record JACVVK020000026.1, on the reverse strand, counting down.
TAGAAATTAAATGATGTCTTTCAGTTTGGTGTCCGTGTGAAAACACTGTGAACCTCTGGTGTCTCCTGTTGGTGAAAGGCAACTGCACAAGAACTTTGAGTAAGCAAATTACCATGATTTAGCATCGTGCCGTCTGATCAAGACACACATTTGAGCAGAGCCGCTATCGCTGCAGTGCTTAACAGCCTTTTTTTTTCTTCTCACATTTGCCCGGAACGCGAAAATAAGGCCCTGCTAGGTTTCACAGCATGCCAACAAGATGAAGCCCTTGAGAAAATTGCTGGGAGATAACCGGAGTGTCAGAACATGATAGAATCTCAATTGCAGACGACAGTTTTTCTTTGAACACCACGAACAACAACGCACTTGTTTTGTGTCGGCATTTTGGCGTAGTTTGCAGAGAACAGAAAAAATGTGTATACAAGCAGTAGCTGCATGAGGAATTGCACAGATCTTACTACGCTAGACTTCGTAAAAAAATGAGAAGATGTTTTCCCAGTTGCATAAAATATATTGTCTAAAAGGGATTTCAACGTGCATCGTAGACAAAAATCATTTCGTCGAAAAGTAACATTTTGAGGAAATGAACATTTTACCATGGACATGGTACAAATAACACGTTGGACTTTGTCAAAAAATGAGCAGATTTTCCGGGCGTATGATATTAATTTTTTATGATTGGGCCAGTTTTAGTGATTTTGAGATTTTGCATTTTTAGGTCGTTTAACAACTAATACAACATTTGTGAACGTTTCATGGCTAAATGTAGCTTATAAACTTGTTAAAAACGAACACAAAATACAATCACACCGCACCGACATGATTCCACTGCCACTCATGCAAGCCATTTTCTCAAAATGGCTCTTTTTCAGTTGAAAGTGTTTGTTTTTTTCCCTTTTATTATCCCTTTCGGGAAATTCGGGCTGCTTCGGGGGAAGCGCGTCACCGTGGTGCAGCGCTACCCAATACCTATCCTAGATTTCTTTTTACAATTTTGCTGGGGGAGGAAAGCCGGATAAACCGGAGAGAAACCCCCGATGAGCAGCCCAAGGAAAAACCGGTATCACATATCACAAGCTCGACCTGACATTGGTGACGGCCGTTCAGTAGCGCAGCGACTAAATCCGACGCGCTACCTATTAGACCACCGCTCACCCCATCTGTCAACAAATATATCTCAGGTCTACACCAAGCTGCACAAAAGGAAGCTTATTATTTGCACATTTCAGTGATACTTTAAACTCCATATGCCAATAATCAGCCTTTGTCCCCCTTTCGTGGGACCCCATCACATGTAAATTATTACCCATGAAGCACTTTAACTTGGATCTTAAAAACAATATAAACGTTAAGATCAAAAGCCCACGACCAAAAGCAGCCACGAAGCAAGACAAATACAATTTGTAGTCGATTCTTGGAATGCCAAAAATCTACGATCAAAGAACACATGAAGCTTTGCTGAGCTACGAAACAATTACACCAACACCAGCAAAAAAGTGTATGAGTTCCTAGGAAAGCTAATGTTGCTCTTAAACAAAAAAAAAAAAAAAAAAAAAAGCACTATGATGGATTAATTGCGTGTGAAGCAGCTATCAGCGTGTAACTTTCAAAACACACAAGTTACATGAAGCGCAAAAAAAAAAAACAAACAACCACCCCACCACCAAAACACTCGATACATGTGAAATAGACGACTCCACTCGACAAGCCCCGAGGCCCGCCCTTTTACTCTGCCGGGTATTGGCAGTGTACAGTACGTCCATTGCACGGGAAAAGGGGGGTAATTTCAAGATGAAAGACATTGGCGAAATGGTCTTTTTCCTCAAATGACGTCAATGGACTCACTCTTTCTTTCCACGTTTCAGTCATATCAAACTACACGTGCTTTCCTCTTTGTCGTGTCTGGCAAGAAAGTTTGCCATTGGCTAAATTGGCTAAATTCTGGGGGGATCGCCCCTTTTGATTGTCAAGAGTGGAGTCGTTTATTCAAACCGTAAGCACAACTCAACAAATAAAGGACAAATAATAACAAAACCCAAGCCGCTACTGTAGCAGTAATACGGACCACCTTCTTGTTTTGGGTTTTCCTCGAGGGTCAGGGTTCACTCCATTGGAAAAATATTGGAAACATAAATATCTTTTTGGTGGCTGGAGGAATGCTCGTAAGAGTCGAGGACGTAGTGGACACTGGCTAAATATACATCATACCTTGTTTTAATTTTTAGTTACTTTATTATCCCTTTCGGGAAATTTGGGTTGCTTCCCCTGGGGGAAGCGCGTCGCCGCGGTGCAACACCACCCAATACCTATCCTTTTTATTATTATTTTTTCTTTTACAATTTTGCAGTTTTGCTGGGGGAGGAAAGCCGGATAATCCGGAGAGAGACCCCCGATGAGCAGCCCGGCAGCCAGGAAAAACCGGTATCACTTGGGATCGAACCCACGCTTCATTGCTATGACATTGGTGACGGCCGTTCAGTAGCACAGCGGCTAAATCCGACGCGCTACCTATTAGACCACCGCTCATACCATCACTCACAACAATGAAGGCGCATGCCAGTCAAAAATGTCTAACTCTAACACTACGACATGCGCCATAGGGGATCCCATCAAGTGTCGTCACACATTTACATCCAGTTCAGCCAGTGAACGTCAACGGAGAGCTTACGCAGGCTGTCAATTTTCTGACGTCAGCCTGACGTTTCACTGTGATTAGCCTCCGAGAAAAAGACGCAGACTCCAAAAGGTTTATGTCGGTGCGAACCCATACCCTCGAGAAAGGACCAAAACAGTTTGCCCAGACTATGGCAGTCAGTATGGACTAGCTGTAGATACTGCGGCTAACTTCAGTTTGACTTCAGAGAGTTACGAGACATAAAGTTGATTGTCAATATGCCTTCAGAGAAAGCACGGAGATCAGACCCCCCCCCCCCCCTCCACATCCAAGCAACTCGCAATTCGAAACGTTCAGCATTTTTCGTTGCTTTCATCAGTACTTTCTGCGACGTTAAGCCTGTTAGATACATTTTCTTTCGTTCGGTATCTGAAGACCTGTAAATGTTCAGTAAATTATTTCGTGCTGGAGAAAAAAACAAACAAAACCCAAACCTCAAACTGACACAAGTAATCAATAAGCAAGACGCATGGTTAGAATATGATACATATGATACAGTGTGAATATTGGTCATATGTACCGGAAATCCGTTAACTCCTTTTGGACCCTGCAAAAACATATTTTCATACGATCTAGTATATAATGGGCTACATGACTAAGTAATATTGCACCTATCGCTTCATCGTTGACACTGTGTTTCACAATTTGCTTCTGTCATATAGCCACAACTGATCCTCAAGGAGATAACTTCAAATACACTATTTCCTTGAAGAAGTATTATGAGACATAGAATTTCCATTTATGGGCTAATAGAGTAACTGATAATGAATTAGACTGACTAAGATTTTAGGCAGGCTAGTGAATGTATGTGCGTACGTGCGTGCGTGCGTGCGTGCGTGTGTGTGTGTGTGTGTGTGTGTGTGTGTGTGTGTGTGTGTGTGTGTGTGTGTGTGTGTGTGTGTGTGTGTGTGTGTGTGTGTGTGTGTGTGTGTGTGTTCTTGACCGACGGGAGTCTGTTTTGCTTTTTTTTTGGGGGGGGGGGGGGTCATTGTTAAAAGGAATACACATCAGAAGCAGTCGCCTCACGAAGTCAAGTTTCGTACACTTCACATTACCTGCCTCGCCATAACCTTTAACAGTTAGCCCTGGGGTACAACCTGCCGACTTTAGCGGTTTAAAGCAACCATTTTGGGAATGCGCTTGAAACCTTAGAACTTTCTTTTCAGTCTCACTTCTCTCGCCGATTCTCTTTCAGACCACCAGCTGTTTAAGAGAAGCCACAGCTCACGAGTGAAATGTGAGAAGACCTACTTTAGTGGAATTCGAAGGTGACATTTAGACATTCCTGAATTTTCTCCGCCGAACACAGATTTACACCTACGGTTCAAAACTGATCCTAAAAAATGTCAGCTGTTGGATGTCGAAGGGGCAGGGGTGGTGGAAGCGGAGGGTGGGAGGGGGTGGGGAGGGAGGCAGAGGGAGGGAGCGGCGGAGGGGATGTGTTGGATTGACTAGCTCGTGTGTGGGGTCAGCACGACAGTGGAATGCCATGTAAACTATAAAGACATTCTTTTCTCTTGGAGGGTGGGGGTGGGTGGGTGTTTTGGGAGTTTAACGTCCTTTTCCACCACGTAAGGGTGATATGGGTGATGTGGTGGCGAATTGATTAGCTAGTATGTGGGGTCAGTACGACAGTGGAATGCCATGTAAACTGTGTCGGTAAAGACATTCTTTTCTGTTGGAGGTTGGGGGTGGGTGGGTTCTTGGGAGTTTAACGTCCTTTTCCACCACGTAAGGGTGATATCAAAGACGGGGCAACGACAAAAAGGCCAGCACAAATATTTGACCCCAGCCGTTTTCTGTTAGAATGTCCTATATTTCTTGTACAATATGTTTGGTTCATCTATGCGAAAAATTTTTTAGAGTAATATCTTTATTATTCCAAAACACAGTTTTAAACGTTATCTTTCATTCTTTTTAACCTTTTTGCAGACCTAATTGCCGTGACGACTCATTATCCTCAAGAGAGAAACTAAAAATTTAGTAAATAAAAAAAAAAATCAATTGATTGATTGATTTTTTAAAAATCAATCAATTGATTGATTGATTTTTTTAAAAAATCAATCAATTCATTGATTGATTTTTTTTAAAACCAATCAATTGATTGATTGATTAAAAATGTAGTAAATAAAAAAAGCTTAGTACGAACCATGGGGCCGACATCTCCTTTAAGTCCTCTTGGTCCTGGAATGCCTGGAAGACCTGGAAAAAGAGAGAAAACATTCACGATAAACACACTGAAAACAGTTTTAACCAGTTATGTTTACCAGTTTGGTATTTATCTGTTTATCTTGTCATATTGCTTTCGGTTTTGTTTTACTTTGTGTGTGTATTTATGCAAATGTGTGTATGTCATTATGTAAAAAACACAAAAATATAACTAAAAAATGTAAGTTGTTTATAAAACAACAAGAACAAAAACAGTTTTAACAGTCAATCATATTTCTGTCGTGAGTGAGTGTGTGTGTGTGTGTGTGTGTGTGTGTGTGTGTGTGTGTGTGTGTGTGTGTGTGTGTGTGTGTGTGTGTGTGTGTGTGTGTGTGTGAGAGAGAGAGAGAGAGAGAGAGAGAGAGAGAGAGAGAGAGAGAGAGAGAGAGAGAGAGAGAGAGAGATTTCAAACAACCTCTCCCCATGTAAAAAAAAACAAAACAAAAAAACCCTGACATCTGGTGCTCGCAAACCGACCGTGTGTTATCTCTAGCTGACATGAGCAGATGCATGTGCGTTACATGAAACGGTAAACATCAAACGAAAACCAGTGACAAACATGACAAACCATGGATAACAACATCAGACTTGGTCACGATATCTCCTGCATTCCCCGTGACTTTACCGTCCTCACCACTTAACCAATGATATATATTTACACAGAGAGAGAGAGAGAGAGAGAGAGAGGTGGGGTTGTGGGGATGCGGATCTAGGGGTTTCCCAAGGAAGGTCCAAGAACTGTTAAGCCGACAGATCAAAACTATTTATTACATATTCAGTTATTGCTTTTTATTATTATCATTTATTTATTTATTTGTTAAGCTGATGGGAGGGAGTGTGAGGCGGTCTCAGGCATTTCCCGAGGAAGGTGCAACAACTCGTAAGCCGCCAAATCTAGATTTAGCCAGTAAAATGTTTACATTTAGTCATTTCTTAAGCTGAGAAAGCTTTAACTCGAAAAGGCAATCCCCGTTCATATTTCCCCTCCACACTTTGTGGGATGGCCCAAAGGAACATGCAACATCTAGTAAGCCGGAAATCCTAGATTATGCCGGTAAAACGTTTTCCCTTTTGAAGATGGTCAGATAAAATCCCATCCTGTTGCGAAGTACGCTTGCATGAAGACCGTTCTGGATAACAAGGAGGAGAAAGGGGTACTAGTACAAGTTGAGTGTCTCTGTAAAACTGATTCTTTAAAAAAAAAAGAAGAAAACATTGAGGATGTCCTCATTGTCTTGAAGGTACACCGAACCACAGAATCTCAACAGCACCTAAAATGATTTATCGCTACAGTTTACGACTACAAATGTCCAAATATTCAAAAGTGGTGAGTAATGGGTCTCTCTCTCTCTCTCTCTCTCTCTCTCTGTGTGTGTGTGTGTGTGTGTGTGTGTGTGTGTGTGTGTGTGTGTGTGTGTGTGTGTGTGTGTGTGTGTGTGTGTGTGCGACTGACGCCCGAACACGCCGTCTGAATCCGCCTCAAGAAATTAAAAAAAAAAGAAGCCAAAAACGGCCGGCAAATGCGCCAATACATCATTATCAGTCAAACGTCTCGTGCCACAGCCCATCTTATCATTCGCAGACGAGCTCCTTCCTGAAATATTTTCCTGTTTACAGCAAACGAACATTCGTTTAGACCTCAGGATTATCCTTCTCTGTTGCTCGAAGATGTTCAATGCCGACTGTCAGTGACCTTTTGAGAAGGTTTGGTATCAAACCCTGCACCCCGAAAGGGAAATGTGTTTATTCTGACAGGTTGTAATCCATTTTCTGAAAGTGATACGGTAAGTGTTTATTCCTGTAGGAATTGGATACAAGTGGATAAAAGGAAACTGTTTTTGTCTTGCTAAATGAGATGGATTGGACCAGAAATCAGCCGACGAGACGTCAGCATGTTTTGAATTTTTACGCGTATCGGGCATCTGACATCAGTGTATCGTTTGCGTGACGGTTCGGTTCTTAAAATAATTTAATCCTGAAAACAACTACAACAACAAGCCCCCCCCCCCAAACAAACAAACAAACAAACACCCCCCCCCCAAAAAAAAAAAAAAAAAAAAACAATTAACAACCCCCCCCCCCCCCCCCAAAAAAAAAACAACAACAACAAAAAAAACAAAAAAAAAACAAGGAGGAACGGCCCCGTCCTACAAAGTTGTTTCTCCAAACTTCATTTTATTTTGTCTGTTTTGTTGTTATTGTTGCCGATTCTCCCCTCTCCAAGTTCTACCGATGACACTAGATCCTCTACGACCTCGACCGATTAGCCACGTGACAGGGGGTGGGGCCGGGTGTGGGAAGAAGGGAGAGAGACAGAGAGGCAGAGAGAGAGGGTGGGTAGGTGGGTGTTTAGGAGTTTAACGCTCTTTTCCACCACATAAGGGTGATATCAAAGACGGGGCAACGAGAAAAAGGCCAGCACAAATATTTGGCCCCAGCGGCCGGGAATCGAACTCTCGGCCCAAGCATTGAAAGTCCAACGCGCTATCATTCGGCCACCCTGGCTCCCCAGAGAGAGAGAGAGAGAGAGAGAGACGTCAGTTCCGTGAACTAAACATTTGACGTCAGCCTCAGGCAGGTCGTCATACAGAGAGAGAGAGATGACGTCAATTCCGTGAACTAAACTTTTGGCGTCAGCCTCTAGCACTGAGATCGTCTGAGGATGCTTGTTTATGTCCTGTGATTTCCCTATTGGCTTTGTGACTTCTCCGACTGAATTATTTTTCACATGAAATCGGGAAGATGTAAAGAGCTGATGAAATGTCGGAAGCAGTGACGATACTTGCAGATTTTGTTTGTGAACCAAACATTTGCCGTCAGCCTCACGCTGCTCGTCTGACAGATGATACTTCTTCATATCTTGTGATTTCCTTGTTGCTTTTGTGACTTCCGGGACTGAATTAATTTTGACATAAAATCTGGAAGATCTAGAGAGCTGATGAAACGTGGACTTAAAGTGCCTTGGATTGTACTTACGAAATTGCAAAATTGGAACTTTTTTGACCGGCGCTTCTCGCAGAAACGTGAAAAAATGTGTTTATCTAAAAGCTCTGTTATTCTTAATACTAAAGCTATAATAGTGCAATAGTTCGTGTCATATGTACAGTTGTCACAAGTGACAAAAATACCGGAATGATGAGTAATTTGAAGGAGTCTTTTCATAGATATTTGGCCTTATATGCAAACCACCCCTACCTCGGAAATATTTTTCTTACACAAAACCTGTCAGAGCTACAGAGCTGTGCTACGAAAACAGGCAGTATAATTGGATGATCTTCCCAATTTCAGAAAATGAAGCCATTTGAACATTTTTTTCGAAAAAATTCGTAACATGACCGATTTTTTAAAAATCGGTGATAACTGTTCTCAAAATGCGGCAGGATAAAAATCGTGAAAGGTAGCTCTGGAGAATATGACTGCCCATTTTATCTCAAAGTAAAAAGCCATCCGGCGAGGTGGTTTAGCAGATAGCCATCATTACATCCGTCCACACACACACACACACACACACACACGTCTCACAACTCCCGCCAAAAAGAACGCAGCAGCATAGTGTGCACGTAAGGTGTCTATGGCGCAGATTTCGTTACGTCACTGTGTGCGTGAAAGTAAGTATTGTGTGGAGAAACGTCACAGTCTTGTTTTGTATCACTGAAACTTGCTGCTGCGCGTAGCAAAATCTGCCCCGTCTCATAAAGTTGTTTCTCTAGATAGAGAAACAACTTAACAAAAACAAAAACAAAAACCCCAACAACAAAAAACCAACAAACAACAACAACAACAACAACAACAACAACCCAAAAAATACCACCACCAACAACAAAAACACCCGTAATGTGATCGTCATGACTGTTTGATTGATTACTCACAGCACCCATTTCATACTGTATCCTCAAATTTTGGATTAATGTGGTTGGCTATATTTTGAGTGATTCGTGTTTTGGCAAGTACGTGTTCCTTGTATCGTAAAGGGCTTAGGCCGATGTCACACGGCAGTGATTTTTGTCGGAACAAACAACGTGTGTCATAACTTTGGGCCAAATGAATTCAAATTTTGAGGATACACTATGAAATGGGTTGTTTTGTCGGCCGTGAGAACCTCACAAAAAACCGGCGCCATTTAGCAAAATGGCAAACTTCCTACTTTTCCGCCTCGCAAAAGTAGGCGCGAACCTTAAGACACGTGCCTCTTAAACAGCTTAAGCACGTGCCACTCGGGAAGGTGCTGGAGGAATGTGTCAAGGTCGGCAATGAACGCGTCTCGGGGTTGCTATCAGGACAGTGCAAAGATTCCGATGGGCGCTTCTCTCTCCATACTCTACACTGGTACATCCAACAGCCTCACCACATCACGCCTACACACGCAGGTATTAAGGAAGTTGTTATCTCAGTTTCAGATTTTTTTTTTCAAACCTTTCTATTTAACTTTTTAAAGAACGTTGTCTGAAAGTGAAACTGACACGAATCATTGGTTGATTCACAGTTACGTGTCATGGCAGTGACAGTTAGGTCTGTGCTGTCTTTTTTTTTCTGCAGAAACAGCCATGCTGACAAACCAAATCAGTTACACAGAAACAGACGGTACGGTACAAGAACTCAAGGCGTACATCTTGCTATACTCAGAGACTGTTCCTGGAGTTGAAATGTCGAATAGTTTTTTGGGGGAAATCGGTAAACTGATTTGTTTTTGTTCTGTTGGGAGTTAATTTTGGATTTGATTTTTTCGGCTTCTGTACCGAGACTGGTCATACTTCATGATCACCCCAGAGACGGTCATACCTCATGATCACCCCAGAGACGGTCATATCTCATGATCACCCCAGAGACGGTCATACCTCATCATCACCCCAGAGACGGTCATATCTCATGATCACCCCAGAGACGGTCATACCTCATGATCACCCCAGAGACGGTCATATCTCATGATCACCCCAGAGACGGTCATACCTCATGATCACCCCAGAGACGGTCATACCTCATGATCACCCCAGAGAGGGTGGGGTGGGTGTTTGGGGGTTTAACGTCCTTTTCCACCACATACGCGGATCACCCCAGAGACTGAAATGCATCTTCTTAACAATCATAGGCTGGCAGGCTAAAGTTTGTACAATCTGGCTACTCGTTTGCGGAGGTCCAAGAGCCAGATTACGCATTCTGCCCGCTCACACGTTGATTTTTGTGGCAGTCTGTCTAGTCTAGTCGGAGTTATCGCCAGATAACCAGGTACACATAACACGTTCGTCTCTCGGTGCAGCCACCACAAACTGTGAACGCAAAACTTCTCCACTTATCGACTCAACTTCCTGGCCAGCCCTGCCTCTGCTCGTTACTTCAACATCTGGGATTCCTCGCCGGCGAATTTGTCGAGTTCATGTTTGTGCTGAAAGGGTTTATCACCTTGCTGTTAGCGGGCTGCTGTGGTCACGGCGGTTAGCCAAAATGGCGGAGAGTTGTTTGTGTCCAGTGGTACTACGATTCAGCAGGTTTTACGACAATTGACATGTAGCCAGGTTCTGACTTACGGGTCAGTGCAACCAATCATGGTGCACCAGTTACTCCGACAGACAAATCACACAGGTTCCCTGCCAAAATGTCTTATCTCACTTCTTTCTGTCTGTATCATGATAGTGTATCGATGGCAGGGAACATGAGCAGCTTTGTGCTCTGCCACGAAAAATGCGTGCTTGTTGCGGCAAGGGAGACAACTCATGCAGGTAATAATCTCTAAACTGGCTGAAAATGTACTGTGCTGGTGAATGCGACAGTTTTCACCGCTTCTGTGCACACTGTGAAATAACACGGGAACCGCAAAGTTGTTCGCAACTGTCCACTTTCCTTGTCACCGAGTATTTTTGTTTTTTTCCTTCTTAGGTATCACTTTAGCTGGGCTCGGCTCGGTCTCGGTCTCGGTAAGGGAAGCCGGGGTGGTCGAATGGTAGAGCGATGGACTTCTAATGCTCGGGTCGTGAGTTCGATCCCGGCTGGGGCCAAATATTTTGTGCTGGCTTTTTCGTCGTTGCCCCGTCTTTGATATCACCCTATGTGGTGGAAAAGGACGTTAAACCCCTAAACACCCACCCACCCACTTGGTCTCGGTTAGCTCGATTTGGACGTTGTCGCAGGGGCATAGAGAAGCGACGGACCGGGAACAGGGTTGAAAAAAGCTATGTCTCTCATACTGAAATCATCCAGTTTCCTATCAAATGACGTCACGGACTTACCCTGTTGAGTCCTTGCACGGCAGAAAGAAATCAGATGGGTTGCCATGGAAAATCAGAGAACGTGGCTACGTTCCTGTGGACTACATGTTAATTATCGGCAATTTTTTTTTTTGCTGCTACTTTATTATCCCTTTCTGGAAATTCGGGCCGCTTCCCCCGGGGGAAGCGCGTCGCCGCGGTGCAGCGCCACCCAATACCTATCCTACATTCTTCATATCCGTGGACACTATTACAACAGGACAAATAATACTTCTTTCTGTACCGCGCATGAGTATCCCCCGTTTTAAACCTTCTTTCGGTTTTGTCCCGTATGCGAGAACAAGGCAAGATTAACGGTTCACCTTAGTGCTGGATGAAACTGCACTCACGACTGACTGCAAAGTGCCCTAGGTCAACGCAGCTTAAGGCTGGAAATGCCCCTGTGTCATTCTTGCCGGAGAGATCACCTGGCCTTTACACCTGTTCACAGGTAAAGCTTTGAAATGTTTGAAATACGAGCATGCACAAGTCATTACATTGTAGTAATGTCTTCAGTCGTCTTCTGGTTGATATAACGACCCCTTTCTCTCACACAGACAAATCGACATCCAGTAAACAGTAGCGTCTAGTGTTTTCAGTTTTAATGTGAGTGACATCGCCGGAAACTTGACACTACCTGGATTTTGGTTTGGCGGTGGAGAAGAAAGGAGCTGCTTATCAACCTGAAGAACGACTTTCCTTTCATCAACACGTTACTTTAACGTAAAGACGCGCGCGTGCTCATGTTTCACGTGCAGGATTCATAGTGCAGTTACTAGGCACATTTAGTAGGACTTCGTAAGGAGGACTTCGCTGAGCAGCGTAACCCATTTACATGTAAATTAGGCTCACACGGAAGAGGCCGCGAGCGGTTAACGCGATACGATTAGCTAATGGTACCCCTAACGCGCCTACTTTACATGTAAATGGGTTACGCTGCTCAGCGAAGTCCTCCTTACGAAGTCTTACTAAATGTGCCTAGCGTCAGATATTGCTGTGTTTGATGGTGGTTTTGTTTCAGAGGAACTCGTATCACGATTGTGTACTTAACTGTTAGGACTGTGAGCCCCGGCCCGACCCCCTGCCCGCTATATGATAAGACTAGTTGTAAAGAACAAGCCACTGCACGCCAGTAGGAGCCACTTCAAGCCACTGCTACGCGTGGGCCTTCTCCCTAGGCCCAAGACCGCTGCAGATTGCATTATAGTGGCTTGAAGTGGCTACTAGTGACTTGAAGATTTCAAGTGAAATTGAGATTTTCGCATGGGCTTTCAAGAGATAACACGGCGTTAACCATGCCCGGGAACTACGCCACATGCGGTGCTAGCCGTGTAATCAAGCACATCATGAGATGCGTATTACCAGTGGAAGCACCCTCAAAGTCGCACCCGTGAAGCAGGCGGGAGTCTCGGCTGTGTGGCAACAGCCTCCCGACTGGGCCCATAGCACACCCGCTCTGGGTAGGACTGAGCCGACCTAGGTAGGAAAAATCCCGCTTGCGTCGGCTGGGATTCGAACCTGGGTCATCCGGTCCATGGTCCGAGGTGCTAAAAACTACACTACGGGGGCCGGTCAAGAAGACGCCGTCAGAACTTTTGACTTGAAGTAGCATCATGGAATCCGCCATTTTTCTTTACCACCGTTGGTATGAGGTGGGGGACGAGACACGGCCTAATCGGCCTCGGGGTATGCGGCCGTTACGTTCCGAAAACGCGGCAGCTTTCAGCAAACACACGCCATTATCCTTAAACGATGAAGGGTAAATACACGAAGGAGCTTTCCACAAGGCGGGAAAGAAAGAACTAGCAAATCTCCCCCGTGTTGCTGCATTCAGCAACGAGTCACACTGAACCACAAGATGGATGAATACGCAAATGTTTGCTGTGTTTAAAAAAAAGGAAAGATTTATTTGATTCACACATGTGTGTCACAGTTTTCGGTGCGACAGTTTTGCTTTGCGTGAATGGGAAAGCAAAACTGAGAACAGAATAACATCTGTTTGACTGTCTGACACTGAAGTACAGTTCACGTTCGGAAGTACGTTTGAACGTAAATTGTAGTGTGTAAGTGACACTGATGTACAATCCAGTCACACAAACGACAGAATTCGACAGGCAAGTAATGCCACATCTATGTTCGTAACGCACTGAGATGAAAAACGAGATGCCGCTTTGGAAGCTGTAATGTTGTTTTCCAGATAGAAGGATGTTCATCTAACTATCGGGCATTCGTTTTCGTGTTTTCGTGACTTCGTGTGTGTCTTCTAAAAGTATAGAGATACGACTTTCTTTGAGCCTGCCGTCCGCTCCTGAACAGACTGGGACTAGACAAATTTTGGTCCTCAGTCCGCAACCAAACAACGTGGTCTGCTCAGTACGCGGTACACTTCTAGAACAACATATTCGCCGCCCAGTTTCACAACAATGGTCTCAGACGCTATATGGTATGGTATGGTATGGTATAGTCGACTTCTCCTCGGCGCACATATCCATCTCTGCTGAAATGCTCACGGCGCCGCAGGGCTGGAGGACGAAGCAGTGAAAGCCTGCTGCCGTTAAGCGCTACTTTGTGTGCAAACCTCCACCCTGCTATTCACTCTAGTGCGTGCGACAGTATTTCTGTTTACCACGACACCGGCCACAGCCCGCTACTCTTCTTCGAAAGATGAACGTGGGATTTTTTTTAGCGTGCACACTTGATGTTTGTGCGTGCGTGTGTACACGAAGGCAAAAACAAGCAGGCACCGCAAACGAGTCTGCACATGGATTTGACTCGATATGGAAAGGAAAAATCCCACCATATTCCTGCCCACCGGGGACTCGAACCCAGCAGCTCAGGATCCGAAGTCGGATGCCTTAACCACTAGACCAAATCCCCTGTGACCCAAGTGACTGATTCTGATGCACAGAGTCAACTCGTTTGACGAAACGTTCTCCACACGTCGTGCGCATCGAGACTTTCAACAGCCTGGCGATAAATAAAAGTGGAGAAAGTGGAGAACGTCACTCTCCCGAGAAAAAAAGTATCTGTATCAGTGTATGTCGCATGTACAAACCACACGCGTTCCAAACAGAATCGCGGCTGTCGTGCTCTTATTTCCGTAGGAGAAGTCCCCAATCCATCAAAGAGCCGGTTTGCTGTTGAAACATCTCAGGGGTGCAGCGAACATAGAGGATATAAACACGCTATGTATGTATGAATGTATTTGTATGTATAAGTGTATGTATTTGTATGTATAAGTGTATGTACGGTATTTGTATGTTTAAGTGTATGTATTTGTAAGTATAAATGTATGTATTTGTATGTATAAGTGCATGTGTTTGTATGCATAAGTGTACATGTGTGTGTGTGTGTGTGTGTGTGTGTGTGTGTGTGTGTGTGTGTGTGTGTGGTGAGCTTGTCGTACTTGATTATTTGTCGTGTTTCATGTACCCCCACTAGGTTTAAAAAAAAATCACCTGACTTAATTTGCACCGTGCGCACAGGATGTCTTCAAGAAGACTTGGTGGCACTGCAGACAAATACCTCCGGGAACTATCAAGCGTCTGAGACAAGCTGAGATATCTCCACTTTACTTCACCTTGTCCTCTTTACAGCCCATTGTGTTCCAGCGATCAGCGGCCGTCAATCACTCTGCACTCGGCCAATGATAACAAACTGACCTCTGACCTTCCCGTTGACCCTGCCCCAACCAATGGATTACAAGCTGATGATGAGCAAATGAGTCTTTCAGTCAACCGCTCGCAGATTTCAGGCCGCTAAGCCGTCGCCTTAATCGAGAACAGCGTTGTAATTCTGCCTGTCAGTCAGAACACGACCTAAATGTGACCGGACCTTAAATTTACATTTGACAGCGAGCAAATAGGTCTGTCAGTCCACAAGAAAGCATCAGCCTTTTCTTAAAGGAGAGGCGAGCACGGGCGGCGCGGAGTGGACACTGCACACAATGCCTCCCAACAGCAGAACAAGCATGAGAGACTAAAAAGAAGCCTGGAGTCCACCGTGGTAAATTCATGTAGGTTTTCCTGTCAGCGTTTGTTTGAAAACTGGTCGTTAACGGGGGTGACGGTGGGTGAACAAAGGTGACAGGGTCAGTCCCTTTATGACAGCTTTAGGGGAGAACGGAGGAGAGGTAAGATTTGGGGGGGGGGGGGTATGGAAGGACGAGTTGGGAAAGGAAGGGGTGAGGAAGGGGGCTCCGGGAGGGACGGACAACTTAGCATATCCTACGGTTGCTTTTCAGTCGCAGACTAGCAACAAACCACCAATAATGATTATTCACTACAGGGGGGTGGGGTGAGAGGGAAGTGAAGGGGTTATGGGGGTGGGGGAGGGAGACGAGTTTGAAGGGTGTGGGGGGGGGGATAAGGACCAAATATCCTACTGTTACTTCTTTGTTCCTAGACCAGCGACAAACTACCAGTAATATGTAGAACAGGGGGAGGGGGACGGGTAGAGGATGGAAGTGTTGGGGGGGGGGGGGGGTATTTGAGAAGGGCGGAGGGTGTGGGGGGGGGGATAAGGACCAAATATCCTACTGTTACTTCTTTGTTCCTAGACCAGCGACAAACTACCAGTAATATGTAGAACAGGGGGAGGGGGACGGGTAGAGGATGGAAGTGTTGGGGGGGGGGGGGGGTATTTGAGAAGGGCGGAGGGTGTGGGGGGGGGGGATAAGGACCAAATAACCTACTGTTACTTCTTTGTTCCTAGACCAGCGACAAACTACCAGTAATATGTAGAACAGGGGGAGGGGGGCGGGTAGAGGATGGAAGTGTTGGGGGGGGGGGGGGTATTTGAGAAGGGCGGAGGGTGTGGGGGGGGGGATAAGGACCAAATAACCTACTGTTACTTCTTTGTTCCTAGACCAGCGACAAACTACCAGTAATATGTAGAACAGGGGGAGGGGGGACGGGTAGAGGATGGAAGTGTTGGGGGGGGGGGGGGGGTATTTGAGAAGGGCGGAGGGTGTGGGGGGGGGGATAAGGACCAAATAACCTACTGTTACTTCTTTGTTCCTAGACCAGCGACAAACTACCAGTAATATGTAGAACAGGGGGAGGGGGGACGGGTAGAGGATGGAAGTGTTGGGGGGGGGGGGGGGTATTTGAGAAGGGCGGAGGGTGTGGGGGGGGGGGGGATAAGGACCAAATAACCTACTGTTACTTCTTTGTTCCTAGACCAGCGACAAACTACCAGTAATATGTAGAACAGGGGGAGGGGGGCGGGTAGAGGATGGAAGTGTTGGGGGGGGGGGGGGGTATTTGAGAAGGGCGGAGGGTGT
This sequence comes from Batillaria attramentaria, assembly GCA_018292915.2. Classification (NCBI taxonomy): domain Eukaryota; kingdom Metazoa; phylum Mollusca; class Gastropoda; family Batillariidae; genus Batillaria; species Batillaria attramentaria. The sequence continues at coordinate 8,088 of JACVVK020000026.1, read as the reverse complement.
GGGGGGGGGGGATAAGGACCAAATAACCTACTGTTACTTCTTTGTTCCTAGACCAGCGACAAACTACCAGTAATATGTAGAACAGGGGGAGGGGGGCGGGTAGAGGATGGAAGTGTTGGGGGGGGGGGGGGGTATTTGAGAAGGGCGGAGGGTGTGGGGGGGGGGATAAGGACCAAATAACCTACTGTTACTTCTTTGTTCCTAGACCAGCGACAAACTACCAGTAATATGTAGAACAGGGGGAGGGGGGACGGGTAGAGGATGGAAGTGTTGGGGGGGGGGGGGGGTATTTGAGAAGGGCGGAGGGTGTGGGGGGGGGATAAGGACCAAATAACCTACTGTTACTTCTTTGTTCCTAGACCAGCGACAAACTACCAGTAATATGTAGAACAGGGGGAGGGGGCCGGGTAGAGGATGGAAGTGTTGGGGGGGGGGTATTTGAGAAGGGCGGAGGGTGTGGGGGGGGGCTTTACCCAGACTAAACAAATCCCACTGTTGCTTTTCATCGCTAGACCGACAAACTGCCAATAAAATTTAGTATCCGAACCGCCAAGACCCTGGTTAACCCTCAGGCACAACAGACGAGAAATCAATATCATGATATCATGTAAGGTCACTTAAAGCCTACGTTTCCCTGCGGCGCCTGGCTGGGGGAGATACACCACAAACCCCCTTGTATTTTATCATCACGATATTTAGTAAATGTCTGCCTCGACTTTTATCACGAGTGCTATAGTAATGTTCAACGGTAGCGGAACTTTCACGAGCTTGTGAAGGCCTTTCGTATGATACACACGCTATTAACACATTTCGTACCACACACAGATATATTTCCAGTTCTTCCTGTGTATTATTCCCACTTCATCTTTCTTTTGGTTAGTTTTGCTTCTGTGGCAGGAACAGACGATGCATTCTATGAGTTTTCAGTCTAACACTTTGCTGATTTTGTTTCGTTCGGCTTTGTGTGTGTGTGTGTGTGTGTGTGTGTGTGTGTGTGTGTGTGTGTGTGTGTGTGTGTGTGTGTTTTCCTGTTGTTGGGTTTGTTTTTTCTTTGCTTGTTTTTTTTCTGTTTTTGTTTTATTTTTGTTTTCCTCTACCCCCAGAGGGTTGGAAAAATAAACTTCACTTGACTTGACTTACTTACTTCAAGCAGGGATACAGGTTCCTACAACACGTACGTAGTAAGAAAAGGGTTAAAGTAATAAACATCCAACGTCATTTTCCACACAGACCGTGGACATTTTTGTGGAAAAAAGCCGATAACAGGGTTTATTGCATTCCATCATAATCGGCCATCGTGTACATGAAGCCCCCCCTAAGGCCCATAACCGCAAATGATGGGGAGATAACATGGAGTTGATAAAGAGAACATGGCAGGGTGTGACGGGCCCCGAGCACAGGGTATCATCACACTGTCACTGTAGTTTACATGGTCAGCAACCCTCCGCCTTGCCACGATGGCTCAGTGGATTGCTCAAACTGAAGCCATGGCGTTCAGCTACGGGTGCAAGCAACTGTGCAGGCGTAAAGCCGGCTCTAACTGGGCACTGCGGAGCGCCACAGTGCTGTCCACAGTTGTGACACAGTTGTGATTTTGGGGGTTTCCGCCGCTATGGCGTCATCACAGCAACCTGGATTTTAAATAGCCACAACTGTGAGTGTGGTTTCCACAACAGATTCTGACTGGCTGTACTACGTCACTCGGCGCGCAAACATGGCGGACAGTGCATCTTCATTCGGTTTGTCACCGAGCACAGCTGTGTTCAGTTTTGTGGTTGGTAGACACACCGAGCGCAACGACTGTGATGTGTATATGTGTGTTTCGCGCGCTGTGCCCAGTTAACTCATTCTACCCGAGCCACGACTAGAGTCGTAACAGTTAGTTTACATCTTAACTCCCTTTGCAAAATGTCTGCTGTCGGGTTTTCTTAGCAACCCGATGAAGGTGGTATCAAAGTACAGTACAATATCTAAGCAACACTCCCCCTAAATATAAAATCATTTGGCCCACTTGGTGCAATGTCACCACGTGATCCAGGCAGCTAGTGCCAGACGTATGATGGTAGCGTCAGTGTAGAAAGGGTTAAGAGCAGGCGTAAGGACACAAACTGAGCGCGGGGGTCAAGTGCAGTCTTTGTCTGAAGTACCCCGCTTTGCAAGTGTGCCAGTGCTAGTTTGTAGCGATTTTTGTTGTCACGAAAACCTGTGATTGTCGTGATTTATGTATTTGGTAGGGCAAGGTGCATGCCAGGGGGTTGCAAAAGGAGACAAGCTGCCGGTGAAGCTGGGACTTTTTTTGCAAAAGGAGACAAGCTGCCGGTGAAGCTGGGACTTTTTTTGCAAAAGGAGACAAGCTGCCGGTGAAGCTGGGACTTTTTTTGCAAAAGGAGACAAGCTGCCGGTGAAGCTGGGACTTTTTTTTGCAAAAGGAGACAAGCTGCCGGTGAAGCTGGGACTTTTTTTTTTTGCGCACAATCAGAATCAGAATTGTTTATTGACAGGCCTTCGGCCCATTCAAAGTTGAGAGTGACATCCAGACATTCTTATATACATCCATACATGTACTCAAAAATAACCAAAACGCAAAATAAAGTATATCGCACAAGAGAGGCAGAGGTGGCGTGAGTGGATTTGGGTGAAGTGGTTTCTGGTCTAAACAGAAAGTAGTCTAGCGTTACTCCAGTGAAGCCTGAACGGAAAGGAGATATTCATTTTGTTTAAAACACCTGTCAGATACTTGCTCTGTGCATGGTATTTTATGTTTCTATATTGAAGCCTTTTTAGAGGTGACTACGATGACTAAGGCTAATATGGAATATATAGTCATTTTGAGGCCTTGTGCATTTGTATTCTTTGACCACTACACTGATATTCTCGTCCATTAAGTCGATATAGTTCATCAATCTACTTATCTAACACACATATATACCCCAAGGACATGTAAGCAAAACAAAATCTTTGGTGTCAAGGTCTTGTCGGAGAGATTTATCCTTCCACCACCACATACCGCAGGCCACCCTTCTACGTGTTTTGTTTGTGTATTGATAGCGTGATGCTGCTTCTGTATATTTTTCATCGTGTTGCAGGTCTTGTGTGTTCAGCATGTTTGCTTTGCGTTTACGTGTGATAAATGAGTACTCAAATAATGTTTTCTTTCACAAAAGGAATACAAGCCAAACCATTCTGTGGCTATTGGTTTCACACACCCATCCCCTCCCCCTTCCCTTCCCCCCCCCCTCCCCCCCCCCCCCCCCCCCCCCACCCCCCCCCCCCCCCCCCCCCCCCCCCTTCCCTTCATATTTGACTCTGCAAGGAAACTCTGTCCTCTGTGAATCCGCCTTTCTCGAAAGATCTGGAGGAGGTTTTCTGCCGGGTGGTTGAAATATGACGATGCTGATTTGGGTGGCTGGGTGCATGTACCCCCGAGGGGCCGGGTGGAAATGTGAGAGAGCGCTACAGGTTGCGGGACAAACAGAAAGCGGGGTCCCAGTGGGGCCGCAACAGTGCCCCGGCGGGGCCAGAGGCATCCAGTGCAGCAGACAAAGGTTTGCCTACAGCGTTCGTCACAGTTCCTCTATCATTCTCAACCTCGTCGTGGGGGGCAAGGAAACGCGTTACCAGCTACACACACACACACACACACACACACACACACACACACACACACACACACACACACACACACACATATTAACGCATTCAAATTGCTCGGGACGTACGCCGAGAGTTTCAACAATGCGCTCATGTATTTAAGTCAGTGACTATCTGATTGTTTGAGTCAAGACGGACTGCACTGCATTTAGTTAAACAAATAAAAATACTAGAAAAAACGCACACAGAACGGAGAAAAGTCAGTACTAACTTACAATTGTTCAGACTGCACCCCCCAAAAAAACCACAAAAAACACACAAAAAACAACAACAACAACAACAAAACAACAAACAAACAAACAACAACAAAACAAAACGAAACAAAACAAAACAAAACCACACACACACACACACACACACACACACACACATACACACACACACACACACACACACACACACACACACACACACACACACACACACACACACACACACACACACACACACACACACACACAACAACAACAACAACAACACAACAACAACAACCAAAAAAACCAACAACAAAAAACAAAACAAAACAACAACAACAACAACAACAACAAAACACACAAACTGACAAAACAAAACAAAACGTGTAATGCGCGACGGAGATGTAAAGCACAACAAGTTCGTAATGACTTCAGTCTCAAGCTGAAGACGTCCACTTCAATATGCATCCATTTTTGGCCGTCGACACTTCATTTTGAGATAAGAACCTTTGACAAGACTGACATCTTCAAGAAATGCCTCCGTTTGTATCTAGGGGAGCCGGGGTGGTCGAATGGTAGAGTGTTGGACTTCTAATGCTCGGGTCGTGAGTTCGATCCCGGCTGGGGCCAAATATTTGTGCTGGCTTTTTCATCGTTGCCCCGTCTTTGATATCACCCTATGTGGTAGAAAAGGACGTTAAACCCCGAAACACCCAAACACCCAACCCGTTTGTATCTATTCAAAACACGCTGTGTCAGCCGGCTTGAATGATGATCACGTGTAAAGTGCCACACTGACTCTAAACAGACGTTCTATCAGTAGCTGCTTTTGCGCACGACTCAGATTATCAGACAAACACCTTACAAAAACAGCAGTTGTAACGCTCGTTTAGACACAAAACAGTAACATGGGTGGGCGAGACAGGGATGGGGTATGTAACGACTTCAACGTGTGAATGGGATTTTTAGGTTTAACGTCTTTTGGGTGAGGGTGGTTTGGAAATGCCGCTCAGCCCACAAAAATCGAAAATAAATGCAATTGTAAAATTCCGAAACTTAATTGCTGAGCTTTAAATTGCTTTTCAACGCGTGATTGTAATGTGTTCATGTCCAGTATCTGAGAGAATGCGTATGCTTCACGTGAGCGTGCGTGACGGTTTAGCTCGCGGCGCTTTGAGCCAGACATGTGGGACAAAGCACGTATATTAATGCAATTATTATTATTATCGATTTCAAAGACGGGGGGGTGGGTAGGGTGCTAGTAAAAGCCTGTGCGAATCTCGGCTCTGTCGGGGTTTAAACCTTCAATCTTCAAACATGCGGTTGAGACACTGGACGCCCCTGAACATGTGAATGAACTGAAAAATCCCATGTACCAGACGAACTATCGCGGACACTTCATCTTTAACCCATAAAAACACCCAACACCTCTCTTCTCCAAGCACGCCCGCGCATGACCGATGAAAAGTTAAGCTATGAATAACACGATAATGATACATGGAGGTCGCAAGATGTGACCCCCGACAAGCACGGTAAACAGACCTCCAGGATGTGAAAATCATACGCTTGATCACATCTCCTAACTTCCCGTGCAGCACCTCGCGATACAAGGCAAGTGCAGGAATATAAACATTTGTCTGCCCAGATAAACAGCACGCTAACTGCACCCCATTGTAGTCTTGCGTGTTACAAGTGCATCCACAATGCCTGCATTCCTTTTTTTTCTTCTTTTCTTTGGGAGGGGTTGGAGGTGGGGGATGGGGGTGGGTGGTGGTGGTGTTTAAAAGCCCATCTTCCGACACATGGGGGCGGTTGGTGGTCTAGTAATCAGGAGACCAATGCGGGAGGTCAGGTTCGAGTCCCACCCGGTGCGAAGAATTTTTCCTTCTCGCACGTCGTGGCACCGTTCATTCGTGCCGACCGTCGGGGGGGGGGGGGGGGGGGGGGGGGGGGGGGTCTCACCGGTTACTCCGGCTTCTTCCCCCTCTGCTTTGGAAATGTTCGCCCACAAAATTTGAAAATAAATGCAATTCTAAATTAAAAAACTTAAATGGCTGAGCTGACACTTAGCACCACGTGATTGTAATGAGTTCATGCCCAGTGTGTGAGAGAATGCGTGTGTTTCACGTCAGCGTGAGTGTTGGGTTCAGCTTAGACTTACGATTATCTCAAGTTATGCATAGTTCATTTCATGCTATTAATTCTTAAGTCTTGCCATGCCTTGTTGGTTTTAGTTTCTTGTGTGATGCCGAGTACTTCGGGAAAAAAAAGCAATTTCCCTTTAAAGGTGTTTTTTTTTCTTCTCCCAATACAGGCGCACTCACTACTGCAACTCTCGCAAAACAAAAGCTATCTTCTTTGAAGCAGAATAATCTCACGATGTGCGTCTTTAACCGACAGGATATTTATTAGGCCCGATCCATACACTGACCTTGCGCGTCGCTCTTTGACTCTTGAACCAAGGTGAGTTATTTCAGTCGGGAGCTGATACAGTTTCCAGTCTCTTACCGAGTTTTTGTTGTGTTACGTATGACCTGTTCGCTGCACCGACCGGCATGCAATACAGACCTCGTTTGCGTAAGGAAAGACACAACATGGGCAAGGCACACAACAGACTGTCTACCTAGCTTCCTCATCAAGCCCTTTTTTTGGGGGGGGGGGGGGGGGTCGATAAACACGCCAACCGGCATGTGAAAGAAGGACCTAAACGCCTATAAAATCCACGGCACGTAGGTCCTTTTGTAAGATTCCGGGAGGCGTGTCTCAAGGGCACCCCTACCTGGCGTTGTTATTTTATTTATTTTATTTTATTTATTTATTATTTTTTTTATTATTTTTTTTTTTAGCTCGCAGGCTACTAGCAAGGCGACCGTAATGTTACAACAGTTACAACACAATTTTCGACCGCTTGCACTTACGACAACACTGTATCGCATTAAGAGCTGTACTAATCATCAAGATAGAGTATTCCGAGCATACAGGCACACGAAAGAGCAAAACATAAGCTCGTTAAGCAACGACATGATGAAATTCTTTAATCCCCCTTCAGCAAAATTTGGATATAGGTAGATGGGTGGCGCTGCACCACGACGACGCGCTTCCCTGGTGAAAGCACCGCGATCGAATTTCCCGAAAAGGACATTAGAGCAGTAAAAAGATCATCGCAAACCATCAAGAAAGAAAGAAAGAAAGAACAGAGAGGAAGAACGAAAGAAAGTAGAAATGAATACCCGAATACCTGACACAATTACATTGTAAAATGGTTCTGCGCACGCGAGGACAGTTTATGGTACAAGTCTCTTCACACAGACAACACATCTATATCAGGTATCAGACAAGCCTGTTTACTACCCTCTGCCGAAGGTAAGAACACGACAACATGACACACAGCTGGGATTAAGGTAGGACTACAGTGTATGATGGGATCCGTACACAGCAAAACTGAACAACATGGGTGTGTTTCAGTGCATTTACATGAATCAGCTTCCTACCCGCATACGAGCAGTTTTGTTTTTGTTTTTGCTGCCCCAACTCTTTGCAAGCTCCGGTGGTGTGGAATCCACGGAGGGCTCGGAAGCTGGGGCAATTTTTAGTATGCATGATGATGGAGATGAGGATGATGGTAAGATGATGCTATGGAGGTCCATAGTCCGAAGTGCTAACCGCTACACTACGGGGGCCGGTCAGTTTCTTACTGTGAGACCGCTGCTTCTGAGCACCTCCGCGCGCTTCGCGTAGGGCCTGCCGTCCCGGTATTATCCGATTGTGGCCTACCTTTCATATTTTTAACACTAATCTTTCAATGAATGGAATTTTAACTAGCTAAATAACAACAACAACAAAAACTCCGACAAAACTAAACTAAACTGCTGAGCTGACCCTTCGCACCATGTGATTGTAATATGTTCATATCCAGTGTCTGAGAGAATGCGTGTGGTTCACGTGAGCGTGCGTGCTGGGTTCAGCTCGCGGCGCTGTGAGCCAGTTAAAGAAATTGTGTAAAGCGCCTACACAACTAATACTCAGTTATTATTCTCATATTGAACTAAACTAAACCAAACCCAAGCACCACAAACTAAACCAGAAACGACGACGACGACGACAACGACGACGACGACGACGACGAAACAACAATAACAACAACAACGATGACGACGACGACAACGACGACGACGACGACAACATCAACAACAACAAAGCTGCACATCCATAAGAATAATCATCGTCCTGAAATCCCTTCAAA
>JACVVK020000025.1:3130000-3188935 GCA_018292915.2 Batillaria attramentaria | reverse complement strand
TATCCAGTGCACTTCCCGCACTGCCGCACACAGGCAGTGAAACCGTGAGAAACTAAGAACCAAGAATATTCAGTTCTTTTTGCATCTGAATGCAGGAATGCACTTTCATTTCTGCTTCCAAAAGTATTTTAACTACATATATATATGTTACCAAATTTGAGACATTCTGAATAAAACGATAGTAGATTACTTTATTCCATGAGTACACTATGTTACGTGGCAAGCTTCAGTTTGGATGTTCGCTGAAAATTTCAAGAAGGATGCAAGGGATTTGTGACAAATATCACCCGCACTGAACAAGCAATTATTCTCTTTGTAGGAAAGGACTTTGTAATAAAATTGTATCTTGCTGCTGTCACAAAACCTTCAGGAGATGAATACATGGCTGTCCTTTTCAGCACCAATCTTTGCGTGGACCTGCAATGGCGAATGCTGTTTAGCTCAATCATCTTGTGTAAGCATAGATCTATGGTAAGTGTCAGCTAACAGCTAATGATAAACCCTAGCTTTCTTATGACAGGAGTGGTTTCCTACGAATTATTCTATCACACAATTCACAGGCCTGCAAAAACTGTACAGTAAACCCCCAACTTCAGGGGTTACACACGTATGACACACGGCACATAGAATGATCTATAGATCGAGGGTTCTCTTCCTCCCTACCTGTCGGCCTTACTCTGTAAGTATCAACCGTCGCGCACCCTGCGTTCCGCTAGCGAAAAACTCCTCACAATTCCGAAGCGTAACATGAAAACTGCCGGGAGAGCGCTCTTTCAGCTTTTTAGCCCGACTGTCTGGAACTCCTTGCCAATCGAACTCCGCCTTCAGACCTCACTGCCTCTGTTTAAATCGCATCTGAAGACCTATCTCTTCCGCCAAGCCTTTGACAGCTAAACCTCTGTTAAGCCTCAGTGTCTGTGTGCATCATGAGTTCGTTGCACTGTCAAATTGTATGTAAGCGGAGGGGATGTAAATAGTGTGTGTGTGTGTGTGTGTGTGTGTGTGTGTGTGTGTGTGTGTGTGTGCTTTAAGCGCAGCGAGTCCTTGAAGCGAGAACAGCGCTCTATAAAAGCCATGTATTATTATTATTATTATTATTATCTACATTCATCTCCCCCCCCCCCCCCCCATCCCTTAAAAAAATAAATAAACGCTTACAAGTTACAAGCAAAACACACACAAAATACATGTGTACATGTACAAACCTTTCAGCATTGTATGTGCTGGCCCCTGAATGCTGTGCATGGTGTCACCATTCACAATGGGTCGTCTCCCTTCACTGATAACTGCCTGCAGTTGCTCCTTGCTCCTCCCCAATCTTCCTCCACCTGTCCTCTGGTTGTCACGGAAACACAGATCTGGAAGATGATGACCGCGCACCTGATTTTTCCCACCGTTTTGTTCACCATTCTCTTGTTCTTCTCCAGCAGCTGTACCAGTTCCTTTTCGTACAACACTAGTTCCGGGTGTGTGACCTGCGACTGGAAATGACTGTCTGTCCGGTTCAGACATCTCACCAGAAAACAGGTCCACCATTTTGGGCTCATGTGTGAATGTTTCAGTAGGGCTGAGCTCAAAGCTTTTAGTTTTGGATTCTGTCTCAGTGTTCATCAGCTGTTGAGCATGTACCAAAGCTTTTATTGAAACGCTGACTTTCTCGCCTCGAGCGGTTTGGAAACCACAGTTGTTAGCAGGACCTAGATTCTGCGCAGCCTCTGCGTCCTTTTCAAAACACGCCTGTACCGAAGAAGACTCTGTGTTGTCATGTAACACATGATTAGCACGTTCCAGAGCTTTCTCCGAAACACTGACTTTTCCACCTCCAGCGGCTTGGAATCCACAGTTAGGAAGAGCTAGTTTCTGTTCTGTCTCTACACCTGTGTGTGCAACGAAATCTTGTCCAGAGCAGTCTGTATCACTATGGAACAGTTGCTGAGCATGTTCCAAAGCTTTCTTTGAAACGCTGACTTTCTCACCTCCGGCAGTTTGGAATCCAAAGTTAGTGGGTTTTGGAGTTTGCCTAATTCCGGTTCCTCTATTCTGCAAGACAGAGCTCTCTTGTCCAAAAGACGACTCTTTGTCGATACCGTCGTCATGGAACAAAAGCTTTGCATGCTCAAGAGCTTTGCTTGAAACGTTCACTCGCCCGCCTCCCGCAGTTTGGAATCCTAAGTTCGCAGGTTTGCACGCTGGGGCATTTTCCATCTCTTTATTCTTGTCTGTAGAACACTCTTGTCGAAAAGGAGATTCCGTGTTGTCATGGAACAACTGTTTTGCATGTTGCAAAGCCTTCTTGGAAACATTTACTTTGGCCCCCCCAGCAGTCTGGAACCCAAGGTTTGTAAGCTTTGGAGTTGTGGCGTTTATTCCATTTTTCTCCGCAGAACTCTCTAGTATGGATGTTGATTCTGTGTCCTCATCAAACACATGCTCAGCATGTATCACAGCTTTCTTTGAAACGCTGACTTTGCCCCCTCCAGCAGCCTGGAATCCGGAGTTGTCAGGTTTTGGAGTCATTTGGAGTGCATTTACCACCTCTCCACTATTTTCCGTAGAACCTTCTTGTCCAGAAGACGACTCTGCATTGTCATGGAACAAATGCTTAGCATGTTCCAAAGCTTTCTTCAAAACACTGACTGTCCCACCTCTAGCAGTCTGGAATCCAAAGTCAGCAGACTTTGGGGCTGGGACATTACCTACTTCTCCACTCCTCTCTGTAGAACACTCTTGTCTGGTGAAAGATTCTGTGCCCGACTGGAACAGCTGTTTAGCGTGTTCCAGAGCTTTGTTTGAAACGCCGACATCCCCACCTCCAGCTGTCCGAAATCCAAAGCTAGAGGGTTTTGGAGCTGATGCATTTCCTAAATCCCCATTCTGCCCTACAGAGCACTCTTGTCTGAAAGGAGATTCTGTGTCATCATGGAACAAACGCTTAGCATGCTCCAGAGCGTTCCTGGAAACACTGACTTTCCCACCTCCAGCAGTTTGGAATCCAAAGCTAGCTGACTCTGGAGTATTGGTGTTTACAGCCACTCCACAATTCTCTATACAGTCAGGTCCAGAGGAAGTATCAAACCATGTTCTTGCATGCTTCAAAGCATTGTCTGTCACTCTCACTTGTTTGCCTGCTGCTGTCTGAAAGCCACAAAACCTTGAAGAGATTTCTGATGCCCTTTGCTCTACAATCACAGTGTCACTTGAGCACGGTTGATCAGCACTTGTTGACACGTTACTGGCAGGTAAAATAGCTTTCTCTGACACTGTGGTATGTTCTCCTCTCTCTATTTGGACAGTATGTGATCTCATTGACTGAGACGTACTGTTCTCATCATTTTCGGTGCTAACTCTCACAGACTTTTCCTTCACTGGGGCACCTCCCCTAAAGTTAGCGTTCCTGGCAGGACGATTTCCTTCCCTGAATTCAGTCTCAAAACTGTCAGCACTTCCCGCAGCAGAATCTAAGACTTTTCTAGCTTGGATCAAAGACTTCTTTGAAATGGACACTTTAGTCCCACTGGCTGTCTGAAAACCACAGAATTGAGGAGTCTTCTCTGCGACTAAACCAAAATCACTGATGTTGTCTTCTTCAAAAACATCTGCATCTTCATTCTCGTCCATGTCACCCCAAGCATCTTTTCCGATCTGGATTTCTGTCTTTGAATTTAGGCTGTTTGACGAGACATCTGTGCAACTTGTCTCCGCCTCTACAGCGGCTAAGTCAGCATCAAACATTTGCTTCACTCTGTGCAGGGCATTTTCTGACACTGTGACGGCCTTGCCCGAAGCTGTCTGAAACCCAAACTGAAGTGGCAGGTGTGTCAACCCATGCTCCTCTTTAACCAAACTTTCACTTGCAGAGGTATTCTGTGCTAGGATGGCATTTTCACTAGCATGTGATTTACGAGACAGATGTTTTACATTGGCTCCTCCCGGTTTGAGGTTTGAGGTCTCATTCTTAGACACATCTTCAGGACTTTCCTTGGCTTCAGGCAAAGTTCGAACTGCTGGCTGTGCTTCAGCTGAGTGAGACGCTTCTAGCAGTGCTGACTGGTCTCCCCACTGGCTGGGGTTGAGTGAGCTGGTGATGTCAGTCCAGGACATGTTGGCCAAAGAATCTGTTGGACTCCCATCATTCGCATCATCCCCCAGGTTATCATCTGCATGGTTGTCACCAACCGTTGCGACATCATTCACTTCTTCTCTGCATTTTGCATTCTCTACAGTGTTGGTAAGATTTCTTGAACTGCCAGCCAAAGCCGCCAGATCTGGTTTGGCTACACACACTGCATTTCTTTCAGAGCTGGTCGTGCTAAGTTCTGACAATCCGCAGTCATCTTTATCAGCTCTGGCAAAAGAATTCTCACAATTCTCAGTCTCTGTCTCATCACTTGTGTTTGACACCGAAAGACTCGAGACATCTCTCCCATGAGGCCCGTTTCGGACATCCCATGGCAGACTCAAAGCACTGTCTTTCGAATCAACATCTGTAGCACCCACTGACTTTTCTGCATCCTCTCTCCAAATCACACCTCCCCCGACTTCCATGTGACTGACGTCCAGACCCCTCTCAAGACAGCTCAGATCTGTCATGTCTTTCTCTACTTCACTGGAGTCCATGTCATGCTCAGTATCCTCCCAAGATGCGCAAATGGAGAAATCGTTTGTCTCTTTCTCACCAAACATGCTGCTGGCAATCTGCTCAACAACGCTGGAGTTAAGGTTGGGATTTTTTAGTTCAGGGGACTGTGTCTGTTTTGATTTGTGGCACACCACTCCTTCTGCAGACAGGTTTACGCAGTCATCTCTTTCTTCATCTGACCCCGCCTCTTCGCGTCTCATGGAGTCAAAAGAAATGTTTCCTGGGATCATCTTGGAACTGGTAGCAGGGAAATTGTTCACATCAGCTTCTCCTGGTCTGGTCTTGTTCTCATCAGCTGCTGCTCTGTACAACTGTGGCATACTTGTGCTGCCTTTCTGCGTCAGCTCGTACATGTCATGGGAGAGGTCACACAGCACAGCGTCAGACATTTCTTGGTCACTAGTACGGGCATCACTCGGATTCACACATCCGCTAAAATCGGTGTCATTGCTACCCAGCCTCTTCATGGATGTTACTCCGTTCACAGCCTGCCTTGTGCCATCACCAGCAGTAGCACCTGTTTTGATATCTAGGGTGCTGGCCAAATCCATCGCCTGGAGACCCCAGGTGTCTTCATCTTCGTCAGAAAAATCATCAGAGCGTTTTCGTTTGGTCCCTGCTTTCATCTCTTTCTGAGACATCACAGCTGCTTTCATCTCTTTCTGATCCATCAAGTTTTTGTGGTGAAGTGTGACACAAGATGACAAGGGCGTATCCTGTTGAAATTTCCCTAACACTGTGCTGTCCTTGGAGCTGCTCCTGTTTTCTTTCGTTACGAAACCTGCCTCCTCATTCAAACATTTTTTCATTTGTGGGGCTGTGTCACTCTGTTTCCGATCTTTCTTGTAAAAACAATCCCCAGATGCTGATGCCAATGCGGATGAATTTCCAGACTGATGAGTGCCAGTCGAGTTTCGGATCAACTTTGGTGGCTTGAAAGGCCTGAATCCCTTTGGCACGTTGTGATTGGTGTCAGTGACTGCGGCTGACTTCCGCTCATTACTGGGGTGTACAGGCGCCCATGCTTTTGGTTTCATGAGGGAAAGTTTTGGGAAGTCATTTATTGCAGCCTGACTTTCTTGATCTAAGGACCCTACATCGGATGACAGGAAAGAAGTCGCTCCATCACGTTCAGAAAGATTTGAACCTGCTTGTAACTCTCTCTCAATGGCTTTCCAGATTTCAGTCGCTTTCTGTCTGGCTTTTGCAGAGAGTGGCACTGACTTTCCCCTGGCTGTGCTAAAACCTACACTAGATACAGTTTGCTCTTGATTAGGTCTTGCGTTTGAACTCGATGCCACAGGCTCTTTTCTGCTAGACAACTCGCTCACTGATGGACCTTCTAAATCGTTTTCCACAGCTTTCCACATTTCAGCCGCTTTCTGCTTTGCTTTGCTTGAGAGAGTCATCGCTCTCCCTCCAGCAGTTGTAAATCCTGCCATGGCTGATGCAGTGTCTGCACTCGTCTCACCCGAGTTTGTAGCGGTCCACAGAGCATCTTCAGAAAGCAGAGAGTCTTTGGGAAAATCCTCTTGAACAGCCTGCCACATTTCAGCTGCCTTTTGCTGAGCTTTGGTTGACAGACTCACTGATTTCCCAGCCGCAGTAGTGAAGCCTGTATTGCCTACGTCGGCTTCAGCAATGGAAACAGACAGTTTGGGTCTGCTACAAAATTTGTTGCTTTTGTCAGAGCATGTTGCTGCCTTGCTGCTGAGTTCCACAGATTCCAGCATTTCTCCTGTTCTTCTCTCGCCCCTGGCAGAAAACGTCAAAGATTTCTCTGCACTTGTACAAGCTGTAGTAGCATCACCGACGCCACCGATGTTTGCTCGGGTCTGATTGCTGGAAGTGCTTGCCTCTTCTCCATTTACGTCAGCGTAGGCTTTGGTCTCGAAAGACTGCTCCTGAGCAAAATCCACATCACACAGGAGATCATTCATACCATCTGCTGTCAAGTCTACATCAGACTGATGATGCTGTGACACGCTACACACTGAAGAAACCTCCAGAGCTTGTGGTGGAACTGAGGCAGGTTCAGATGAAGTGGCCAAGACAATGGACGTTCCTGTTAATGTACGCTTCTCTGATACTGACAGATGTCCTGAGCTCTTGGCTTCTGGTTTCCCTGGTAAACAGCAGATGTTGGCCGGTCGTGTAAGGGAGACTTTCTCTTGCACTGTCACTGCTGATGCAGTTTGCACCGATGCTAAATTTGTTTCCATTATTGAAATTGTCGACGATGGAGATGGGACATTCTGCGTTGGCCCCTGACACTTTTCTGCATTATCTCCAGTAGTGTTCCTTAGAATTTGGGTCCCACTGGCCTCTAAAACTGGTTTCAGAACTCGTGCAGAGGGCACAGCAGCAGCAGAAGCATTTTCTTCTCTGGATACTGGCCCCTTCGCAGATTCCACAATGTTCATCCCATCATCAGCAATATCCATCATGCAGTCTTCAAACTCTGACCAGTTTGGGTCCTCACCGTCTTCAACTTCATCTACAATCTGTGCTCCCTTGGCAGTCACCAAATCGCCAGCAGGTGTTTGCTTCGGCAGATCAGCCACAGCTTCAACCTGGTCTTGGTGCAAAGTGGTATGGTTGTTTGCAGCTGTCAGAGAGTTTGCCTCCAACTCTGAGCGTTCAGTCTGAGGATCCCCAGTAGAAACTTGATCGGCTTGTGATGGCGATGAGTGCAGAAAATGTCTGCCTTTAGGTGTGAGTAATCCTGTAGCTGTGACTTGCTGACAAGAGGTTGACTCCGTCATCGGTGACGGAATTTTTTCAGGAAAGTTGAGGGATGTACCCTGAAAATGGAAAAAAAAGTAAGTGAACGTGAAAATCTGAAAGTCAATGAAGACTTTAATTAAAGTAACACTGGTGACCAAGAAACCATCTCCATAACTCCTGAGACAAACAAGTCGTTGAAATAATTGGGAGTCTGACTGTCCTGAAGCAGACATTTCAACATCACGTTCTTCGTCACTCTTGACAAGCAAACAGAAGCCCCACAACTCTGTGTGCGTTAGGCAGGTAATGTGATTATCTTCAATGAAAATGCAACATCCATCTACATTTTACCAACTCCAGACCAAGACATAAACATACCTACAGTCTAAATGCCACAATTACCTCAGGTTTAGGTGAAGGCAGTCCAATGAGTCCGGCATTGACAGATACTGAAGGAAAGGCATACACTTTCTCTGGACACGTCTCCAGGATTTGGGATGAACTGGGATACAGGAAAGTCCGCGGCTTCTTCAAACCCAGTCGCACTCTGGACTGGCCACTGCCACCTCTGTTTGATAAGTTGCTGGTAAAACAAAGTAGAAGAAATAAAGATCATACTGTAGTTGTGAGAAAGAGACAGCTGTTCTTTGCTTTATTATAAACACCTTTCATGATTGTGTGATACACTTCCCCTCACACAGGTGTGCGTATTTGTATGCACAAAACTCTTAAATTGACACACAAACTTGAGAACAGTGTGTCACGGTGGACGCATGTTTTTGGTCTCGACAAACAGTATTTTGCTAACTCTGTCCCGGAAACACGATGAACAAAACACGACCTGTAACTAGCAGTGGACACTCAGTTGCAGCATCGCATTTCTGCTGAGCCATTGTGCGTGACAGACAGAATCTGATGTATGGACCCACCAAATTTACAAAAGGACCCTCAAAAATATGGACAGAGGGTCCCAAGGACCCTTGTATTTTTGAATCACAGAGAACACTGCTCATAAGAAGTATACATGCATGGTATAAATTATATACTTATGGTAAATGTACTAAAAGACCATCACAAGATTCACATAATAAAAAGATGTCTCTAACAATAAAATTATAAATCAATAAAGACAAACCACCTATTCTAATGGTGTGATACTTTACCTTTTGCCCTGGTTGACAGTTACATCCTTGTGTCCAGAGGGCAGAAGCTGGCCCGACTTCTCCGGCTCAACATCTTTCACCTTTTTCTGTGGGTTGGACGAATCTTCATAGGAACACTTGGCAACTGTCAAGTTCTCTTGAGCATCACCTGTGACAACTGCTCCTGTTTGAGCACCCTCTTTTTCCAGTGACGACTGCTGCACACGTGATTCTACAGTCTTGCCAAAATCTTGGGCAGATTCAGCAGGCACGTCTTTTAAATTCGAAAAAGCGGCCACGCCAGTCTCAGCAGTCACTGGTACATGCTGATCGAACTGGTGAGCATCGTTGGTGGATGAGTTGCCAAGATGACAAATCTGACCATCTGGCCGGCTGCAGCTATCCTTCTCAGTGCCTGCAAAGGTTTCTGATGCTGATGAAGCACCAGAAAGTGACGACGTTCGCTTTTGCTTGTCTGATGGAGTTGTACACGCACCATGGGAAAAGCTTCTACTGGTTCCAGTCTCACTCTCACACTCTGTGTTGTCTGTGGTGAAACTCCTGTTGCCCACACATTCATCCTGCTTTCCGCAGCTTGCTACGGGCAAGCGCTTCCTGCTTCTAGTCTTACTGTCTGACATTTCTCCAGTGCTTGCTCTTCTCTTGCTCCGCCTGGTGCCAGTCCTCGACAACTCCACGCCTTCCAAAGCAAAGCGCACTCGCTTCACGGACACTGGTGTCCTTTCTCTCGGCTTGTCTGCCGATCTGAGAATCGAGGGTGGTGTGCTCGTGGCAGGGGACAAGGAACTAGATGAATTCAAAATGCCAGCAATGACCGGTGGTGAAAGGTGACTGGATGACAAAGTCAGCTTACCGATGCTGGAAGGTAGGCTAGCTAAGCTGGAAGGGTATTGCTCTACGCGAGCATCCGACTTTTCCGTCACAGGCGTTGTCAAGTTTGCAGTATCTTTTCCAGCGTACTGAACAGGCGAGATGCCTTTTCTGTTAAACCCTGGACCAGTCTCCAGTGCGTCAATTCCAGCCCTCAGCTTGCTAACTGAACTCGTAACTTCCTCTGTTCTCACAGGCTGGGCTGTTCCCTTGTCTTCCACGCACAGTTTAGACTTACAACTACCTGCTTCAGCACCATTCCCTTGCACAGTACCTTTGGAGTTAGACAACAAGCAAGCACTACTACCCAGTGAATTTTCTTCAGTTGCATCCCTCATGCTCACAGTGTTATAACTGGCAAACTGAACCCCATTCTCTTCCTTTGTGTCAAGAAGATGTGTGCTAGCTGAGGCAGAGTCAGTGGACTGCCGCCTCTTCTGTTTGCTTGGAGCATGACGCCGCTGTTTGGCCGCTGTGTCGGGACTGCTGAAGAAGTCCGCAAGGGTCTCGTCCACAGTCGTACTTTTGTCACCTCCTACCTCAGCAAAGCAACTAGCAAGGTTTTTCGGGGTACCCCTCTTCTTCACAGACTTTCCAGAAGTTTTCTGAGAGCTGCGCTGGCTACTCTGAGAGATTTGGAGGGAAAGTACTCTGTCATTTGCTGTAGCTGACTTGTCACTGTGTGAAGTTGTTTCTGTGAATCGTTCTTCGGTGTTACTTGAAATGGCAACACCAGAGACCTGCTCACTAGTGAAACTTGAAATCCGTTCTTTGGTAGCTGCGGTGATTTCTTTGGTAGCAGTTTCGAGTTCTCCCTTGCCATGCTCCACTGTGCCGTTCATCCGGTTACGTTGCCTCTTTCCACCAGTAACATGCGGATTTGGCCCATCTCCGCACGAAGCCATCTGACAACTGTTTGTAGTCTCTGGAAAATCATCACTACATTCGTGAACAGGAGACAGAACCTCCAGTTCCCTGCTCGCTGTGAGAAAAGGAGAGGTCCCCTTTCTCATTCCTTTGAGATGCAAACGACCGTCTACCCGAACTGGTGTAGAGGAGGAAGCTGGTGCAGTAAACGGTTTCCTGTGTGTGGGACTGTTGTACATTCTCAACGGTGTGCTGCACTGCTCCCTCTTGGGAGTTGACGTGAGGGAACTGCATCGTCTGACTGCGTACACACCATCCGTGATACTCAGTCGCTCTCTCAGGCTTAGAGAATTGCACCTCCTGGTGCAAGGGGCTGTGCCTACTGTGCGCTCTACAGTAGTTCTTCCAGCGAAGGCAGGAATACCAGCCACTGATACAGGACTGCCTGGTACGAAGTCCTGTGATCCCACATCCTCGACATCAACATCTCCGGCACTGTTTGGGTTACTCTTCTCGTCCGAGCAGTGAATCTCCACAACGGGGTGCAAACTGCGTGCGCAAACACAGGCCAGATTGGGGGACTGAACGCCATCTCTCCTGCAGGAACAACCTGTGGATTGCTTTCGTGGCTGTGCAATGGGAGATTTTGCAGGGGTGGCGGTCAGGATTGAGTCAGCAGCGAACAGCGAGATGGACGCCTCCTCCTGCTCCACTGTCATGTCGAGGGCAGTGTCACCAAGCTCGCTGTCGTCAGCTGATTTGTCGGGAGAGAACAGTGCACGTGCAGGACCCTAGGATACATGAAACAGAATCATCAACACGCGCGACACAAAGAAATAATTTTAAATCCACACCTTATGTATCTCCTGACAACTACGCATTTCTTGCCACCAGCCATGTATGCACCTTTACACTCAAGTCACTGGTATCAATCACTAGTAATCATGAAAGCCAGAAATGAACATACGGGTCGCACGAGGTGTGTGTGAGGTACGGATGTCAAGCTAACCTTCGGGTTAAAAAAAGCAAACCTACCTTTTGTCTCTGTTCTTCCACTGGAAGCTCACCTGCAAATGCAGAGAGGGAAAACTTCAATGCAACTGGACTACCGATTCACACATAAAATGAAAAGAACGGATGAATAAACTAAATTCAATCCTCATATCACAGCTTAAGAAAACCACATTATCCCATTTGATACTTTCAAAAAGCATCTTAATTCTTATAAGTCATAATATATATAGTATGGTGTGATACACATCAACTGAATAAAAGTTGCATTGCTTCTAACAATGTAACACTGGTACATTACCTTGTCTGAGTCAATTAGCAATAGTGGTACGGACGACTATAACCACACACACACACACACGCACACACACACACACACACGCACACCCACACCCATACCTGTGGCTAAAGTGTTGGGAGGTGTGGCCATAGAGCTAGTCCAGGAAATATCAGCACTGTCAAGACTGAGAGCCAGCAGTTTATCTCTGTTGTTCTCCGGTCCTGCCTGCTTGTCCCCAAACAGGCTGAAGCCATCATCCTCGCTGCTGGCTGTTCTGTCAGACAACCTCCCTCCCACTGGGGTAGACTCAAGCTGTGGGCTGCATAATGCACGAAGCAATGCAAATTTACATGTTAACACTTAACGTAAGGGCTGGATGAAGAAACAGCGCACTGATAGTAACAGCAGCTACTCTACTTTTGGTGAGTTGTACTGGAGCTAGTTCAAGTTCCAGACACAACTGCACAATTTCCTGAAATAATAATAATAATGGTGTATACATGTGTGTGCATGTGTGTGCGTGTGTGTATATATCACTGTCTGTGTGTGTGTGTGTGTGTGTGTGTGTGTGTGTGTGTGTGTGTGTGTGTGTGTGTGTGTGTGCGTATTTGCAGGGCACACATGAGCATGTGTTTTCTTGTTGGTTTCGCGTTGTGGTGTTTGCTATGCTGTTCTTGCTTTTGCCATTTAATTTTGAAAGGAAAGGAAATTTGGATGAAAACTGCCTAACGACCGAAAATTCCTCAGCCTTGTACCAGTACCTGTCAGGAAGCAGGGTGGGCCACAGGGTTGGGGAGTCACACTGCAGCAGCTGTAAAGGATCTGAAGGAGCTGTAAGAATAATTGTAAAAAAATTAATGAATGAATGGGGGAAAAAAATGCTCGTCCACTGGGCTTCATATCCACCTTGGGCATCGGTTCGCTTCAATTTTGAAATGTTCCGATTACTTTCTCACAAAGGAAGACATACGTCCTATCATGTCTGCGCTACAGTCATTTTATGAATATATATGATAAACCTACTACTAAGTAAATTTAGGGTTGTGCACCAGAGTCCTCACTGAAAAAAAATTAATTCATGTCTGCGTGGATTTAAATTTGGCTTGGTGAGCGTGTTGCACTTAGAATCTTAGATCACCCTTGTGATTGCTGCAAAAATAGTCGCAAAGGAACCTACATTTTGAATGATTTTTTTAGACGGCAAAAAAAAAAGAAAAAAAAGGGATACTTATGCGCGGTACGAAATGTACTTTTTCAGTGAGCTAGGACATCCTATTATAGTTCTCACACATTTGAAGACCTGCATAAACTTCACAATCACAGGTATATGAATGGAAGGTGGGTGAATGTGCATGCCTCTGCGTGTGTTTTTAGTACAGCGTGTCATCTTTTGGGAGAGCAGAGCTTTATAAGAACTACTGTACTTCTCTTATTTTTTTTTTTTTTCATCAAATCCCAACAGTTTTATTATCACCCTTATAAACAGTAACAGCTATGTTCACAAAACTGCCACCTTTCCCAAAACACAATCAAAAACTGTGTTTGAAGCAAAGACCTCAAAGTGCATGTAGTTAGGACATCATTATTCAAAGGAATCACAGCATTGGTAAACAATTCTGCATACACTTTGCTTGACTGTTCCTGG
Source organism: Batillaria attramentaria (assembly GCA_018292915.2). Classification (NCBI taxonomy): domain Eukaryota; kingdom Metazoa; phylum Mollusca; class Gastropoda; family Batillariidae; genus Batillaria; species Batillaria attramentaria. The sequence goes on along the minus strand of JACVVK020000025.1, from coordinate 3,175,733 downwards.
TGACAGTATCTTCACCATCGCACACTTCATTGTACACTGTGCTGTGAAACCGGCAGGGCCAGACAGCAATGTGGACTTCTTTTATTCTTTTTAATAATAAATAATAATAATAATGAGGATTTCTATAGCGCCTAATCTCCGAAGCCGGGGCTCTAGGCGCTTTACAAATGTATACAAAAGGAGATAAATAAACACATAACTGAGTAATAGATAAATAATCAACTAAATAAATACGAATAAAAGCGTACATACATAGATACATACACTACATACATATAGTCAGACATACAGTCAGTCATACAAACAAGCACTGACACCTACATACATACCAACATCCGATACACACAAACCAATAGAAAAATTTTTTTGAAAAGAAAATTAATCAATAAAAATAAAAATTTATTACAAAACACCATCTTCGAAGGATCTTCAAAAGGACTCACTGAGCCAAAAACTACTTCTCATGATTATTACTGTTAACAGCTTGATTATCATTATCATTACTATTCACCTGACACATTGAGGGTGCCCCCAGCAGGACATGGTGACCAGCCCGGCTGACTCTTGGTGGTGGTTGCCTCCGTCTTTCTACTGTCATGTTCCTTCGTCAGGTTGTCAAACCACAACTCACACACAGGACCCAACTCTGTGAAGTGTCATCAAAAAACGAGCCATTCAAATTAAAGTAAAAGAAGATGAAATTAATATTGCCATTAAATATATATATATATATATATTAAATTAATACAAACACAGCCATTTTGGTATCATTACATTCATTATCACATGGTAACAAAAGGTCAATCAGTATCACTTTGCCAAGATGATTTTTGTTTTATGCAAACTAAGGTTTCAATTCAATAACTGACAAAACATCAACCGATTTGAAATCAAAGTTCAACCGAAAATTCCCCGAATTCCACATAGAGATGTGAAGGTCAGGGTATTAAGACCCACAGGTAAGGAAAACAAAAAACTGCCCATCTTCAAGCTCAAGAACACCAGTGTTACAAAGCATTGGAACTACTGATTACCTTTGTCAAGGTCATGAAGAGAAACTGACCGAGCCCAGTGCTGATGTTCACCATGCCTGCTGGAAGCAGAGGCTGTGATCTTCACTTGACAGCCACACTCCGTGCAATGATGCTTCTCACCCATCCTACTAGTTAACGATACACTGCTGCCACTGGAAAACAAGATTATTTCGCCAATTCATTCTTGCCGCGTCAGCATAGCAGTTCAAGCAAACAAGAGCTAGCATTATTTGTTTTTAAAAGAAATAATGCCTTTCTTTTACAACCTGCATTTGGCGTATCATGGTATGGTGTACATGTATAAACTGTCCGTATACGAGGGATGCGATGTTGTGGATAAATCATTGAACGATCACAGGCGGTATAAATTATAATTAAGGAAACGGCAAACTGCGGGTCAGTGTTACGCACTTTGCTGCAAGACTGTTGGGGTGGCATAACGCTCTTAGTATTACCTCGGACGGTGTTACATATCGTGCATGCCCCGGGAAAATCCACGCTTCTAAGCGTTCTTCTTTGCTTTCGCTGTCTGGTCGTCCTTCGAGGGCAGAGATCGTAAATGGCGCCGAAGCGTACCAAAAATATGGATCGGAGAAAGAGCTTCATTTTTATGTTGTATTATTTGATGCAAATGCTAACTGACCATAGGACAATTAAACAGCTGTTTGATAATTGTTACTTCTGTAGAACCACCATCGGTGTGTGTGTGTGTGTGCTATGTCAATACTATTACAGTGGATATCTGACAACTAAGGCCTCCCTCCCAGTTACTGAGACCGCGATAGCATCTTGGATTCGTGACGATGATCGATGTAACCAAGGACACACACACACACACACACACACACACACACCGGTGAACACGCTGGACAAATTCAACACTGTACAATAACTTGAGTTGTAAGCCGGGTTTCTTGACGAGGTGTTGTAACTGATCCTGCGAACTCCTGCCGCGCAGGCCACAACTGACCGCTGCAGCTGAGAGGGGCCTGGGTGCACAATCAGTGCGAGCGAAAACTGAATTACGCCGCTGGCACCGATCCTACTAATTAACCGAAAACAACCGAAACGACCGAAAACAACCGTAAACAACTCTTAATACTGATAGAATGCGGTTAAAACATAGAAATAACAACACACAAACATGATTAAAGGTAAAAAAAAAAAGAGGCCTTAACAAACGAGCTAAATGTGATATTACAGAAAATCAGTAATCAGTCCGGGATGTCAATGACTGATATACAACCATTTGTACCGCCAACAGCAGTCATGTTTTTTAATCAACACCCACCAGAGGCACTCCTGCTGTGTGTGTGGTGTGTGTGTGTGTGTGTGTGTGTGTGTGTGTGTGTGTGTGTGTGTGTGTGTGTGTGTGTGTGTGTGTGTGTGTGTGTGTGTGTGTGTGAGAGAGAGAGAGAGAACAAACTTTATTTTCCAACGGAAGTGATTTAACCAAACCGATGTTAATTTTCAATCAGCCGTTGCTACACAAAAAAAGACTATAATGGCAAGATAAAAGGAAATGCAAGAAAAAAAGAAGAAGAAGAAAGAAAAAACTGACAATGGCAGAATAAAGAAAAGAGAAAAAGTTACTCGAAAGAATTATTACTCACAACTGAAAAAAAAAAAAACCTCTCTCTCTCTCTCACACACACACACACACACACACACACACACACACACACACACACACACACGCCGCCGGCCGGTTCGGCCGGCTCAATGTTTGTAACTGTATGATTCAGTTCACGTTTATTGTTTTGTCTGAGCAGACACTGCAATTTCCTTTCGAGGGACGAATAAAGCCATGTGATATCTTATCTTAACGGGATTTCGGCTGATTAATTATGGATCGTTTGATTTCGGCTGATTAATTTTACTATAGATTGTTTCATTTCCATTGAGTTATCAGGAATTGTTCAATTTTGGCTAATTTATCGTTCACTGTTCCCAAGGTAACTTCGACGTGACTTCCTAAGGTAAACGTCAACGGCACAACTTCAGTGACGCCGTGTCGTCTTGTGATGTCGATTACATCGTGAACTCCAGCGCAGGTCACAACTGCAGCTGTAAGGGGCCTGAGTGCACGACGCGAGGGAAAAAATTACGGTGGCACTGTCACTGAGTGTTATCTCAGTAGTGACTTTTTAGTATTTGATTCAGGGGCGCCGGAAGATGTTGGGGGGAGGGGGTCAGAATCTGAGAGGGGGGGAAAGGCCAGAGCCAGTGAAAGCCGGAGAAAGTGAAAAGCGGGGGGGGGGGGGTGGGGGGGGGTCGTTCAGATGCTGCGCAGACAAAAACCTTTACGAACCAGGGAGCCACTGAAAGGAAGGACGATGCTGGAAGAAAGTGAAAAGCGGAGGGGGGGGGGGGAGGCAAAGTGATTATCAGACGACTTTCTGCCAAGTCGTTTTGATATTTCATGCAACGGCTAAACTGACTGAGTTCTCTGTTGGGTGGAATGAGGGAGAGAGCAGGGGGAGGTAGGGGAAGGGAGGGGGGGCAAGACCATGGCTTTGCCCCCCCTCTTGCCATAGTCACCTGATTAGACTTCAGCCTTTTCATCCGGCCTTACGTACAACTGTGTCACCTCCTCCTGTCCTCCATAACTGTCTTCTTTGCTTCAGCTTTACACTCCATCAGACAACTTCGTTCTGCTGCCGCTGACACTCGGAAACTGACTCCGTGTCCCCCATGTCAAAACAAAGACCTTTGGTCAGCGTAGTTATTCATACCAGGGTCCGACTTGTTGGAATGATCTCCCAGTCTCGATCAGATAATTATGCAGACACAAAACTATCTTTCAATACAAATTTGAAAACCCACCTCTTCACAGCATTCAACCAATAACTGTTGCCACATCTTTATCTTGCTGGTCATATATGTGTGTGTGTGTGTGTGTGTGTGTGTGTGTGTGTGTGTGTGTGTGTGTGTGTGTGTGTGTGTGTGTGTAAGCCACATATCATGTGTTTTTAGTTAAATGTATGTGTGGAGGCATGTCGTGTGTATTTCTGGGTGAGTGAGTGTGCGTTCTTTGTAAGGCGCCCTGAGCTCCCGCGAGAGGGAGGGCGTCCCGTAAGTACCCATTTTATTACTATTATTATTATTTTAAGATTGCCCCAACCGGCTAACCGGCGCAGGTGATGCATTACTTATATTTCAGGACATGACTGAGCCCGGCACTACGAACTCACGAGTATGCCAGGACAAAAACATGCTAGGACAGAATGGCTTTGCCAGCGATCGTGAACTGTACTTTGTGTCATGGCAGCTACGAGGGGAGTGCTTGATGTGTGATATACCGTCACGTCGTCACGCTATGGACGATGGTGACCGTGTCATAAAGTAATGTCAGTAATGATTACCATTTTCCATGCTCAAACTGTGGTTACTTTCCGTTTTACATTATGTTTACTGAAATATATTTACGCCCTGCCAATCAATTAATTAAACAAGTATAAATTGTTTTGTCTTTCTGTTCCTGTGACCGAACCGGTGTATTCTGGTCATGCAGTACGTAATCACTAGAGTTCATTCCCTACGGACCTGCTGACAAGTCCGTACCTAAAAATTCTCTTCTTTCGATGAATTCGAATTAGAGTTGTATCGGCTTTGTCTAAGAATTTTTCTTTTTAAATAATATTTATTGGAATACTTTGTACGTTCTGCCGACAAAACAATAAAAAAAATGTTTTTATTGTTTTATTTATTTTTCGCAAAAGTTAGATTTTTCCAAATTATCTCGTCTATAACATAAAATTCACAATAATCATGATTTAATTTTTATTATCTTTTTGCGCATTCTTTTTAAACTCTATTTCTTTTTGTTTCTTGATTAATTAAATAAAGGGAAGCAACTCGCCATTGTCGGCCCCTATGGCTATTGATTTTTTGAGTTTAACCAAAGACCTTGGTTTCCAAGATTTATAAGTTTTATTGCCCCAGACCACATGTTTAATTGGCCATACAACTGAGTGCATAATAATAGAAACTCGTATTTTTGTTGACCCAGCAGCGAATTACGACGGTGTTCTACTGTACATGTATCATCGTAGTGGATGCGAGCGGCCGCCGGGGTCAGTCAAGACCTCCCCTTCATTGACTGATGATCGCGAGAGCCTCGATCTCGGATTCAAGACGACAGTGCTGGGAAAGGGATGGTAGGAAGGGGGTGAGTGGGGGGGGGGGGGGGGTGGGAGGATGAAGACTTTGGAAATTACAGTACTGTTTCAGTGTATTTCTGAGCAAAAATGAAATTCTAATTCGAGTCGGTAATCGTGAAGTGTGACCGATCATTGTGCACGGGCACACTGATCCATTTTCTAACGGCACAAGAACTGAGTCGCACAGACAGGAAAAAAAAAACCCGTTTCTCAACAACAACAACAACAACAGCAACAACAACAACAACCTGGTACTGGATTGTAAACTGCCTTGAGGTCTGATCAGATTTTAGTCTTGTTAGTGCAATGATCTGCTTACCGGCGCAGGAACTACACGATCAGTACATGGCTGTGCCTTGAATTGCAAATATCATGTGGTACGAATTACATGTACACAGGCGTTTTTGAAGTAATTATGTACTGTACTTGTCGCGCGACCACAGTTAGCATGTTACTTAGGTTTGAAGAGTCGGATTGCTGTGAATGTTTTGCGGGCGCACAATACGTCCGTTTCATAAATATTGAAATAATTGTTTATAGATTGAAGCATTTTATGTCGTCAGGAAAATGACTCAATTTATTGTAAAGATTACGTAAATGTTCCTGGCCTAGCCACTTATAAAAACTAGAAACATGTATTCATGTTTTGCTCTATTTTGAAATAAAATTCAATTTCATTGTAATAGCCTATTGAAAAAATTTAATTTAAGAGTAATCGTGTTGTATAAATTCTTCAACTCAAACTATGATCCCATTTCTTTTAAATACAAAACAATTCTTACAAGTCTTTTTTCAGTCAAGGGAAGCAACTTGTCTGCACGTTAGCCCGCCATTCCGGGTTACTTGTCCAACGACCCAGCGCGCATGTTTCTAGTCTATAGAGTTTGTAGTGTACGAACTAGCTCCAGTCAAACACACACGCGGCACAGCTGCCCTAGTAGATAATGCATCTGAACGTTATTCAATTCAGCCGGCCGACACTTCTCACAGTCTACATTTCCATCCCGTTTATCCCAGTCAGCCGCGGCCGCCGGGCTGTACCGGGCCGGCTGACTCAGTGAGTCCTAGTATGGCAGTGCGTGTCAGTTCTGCCGGGTTTGGGCTGCGTGCCCATGCCAAAGAATATACTTCGTTCAGAGATAATTCTCCTTACGGGATACGTGAATTCGATTACATGGGAAGTCAGTACCGATATTATTGTAAGGAAGTGAGTTACTAGTAGTTAAAAAGTGGCTAAACTGAGATCAGTACTGAAAACTGACAAGATAATAATAATAATAATAGAATATTTATATAGCGCCTAACCTTAACTAAGCTCTAGGCGCTTTACATAAAATACATATTTATTCATATTAAGACATAAGAACACAAAAGACAGATAAAACTGACAAAACAGATAAAAACCAATAAAACCTCGTATCAACACACACACACACACACACACACACACACACACACACACACACACACACACACACACACACACACACACACACACATTCCCTGCGCACACAAGATTTAGAGAAAACACACTTTCATGAATGCCCGTATTTATCAGCTAAAGAAGCAAAATTTGCTGCCTTTTTTTTTCAAGTCATGCAGCTGTCTGCTGCCAAAACCACTAACTCATTAAAACAATTAAAAACATTAAAACAATTTTAATTACAGTTTACTTTTAATTTTACCTGTCTGGTCAACATTCAGCAGGTTTTCAAAAAGATTTGCGCATTCCACCATATACTAGAATTTGATCACACACAAACTGACACACACACACACACACACACACACACACACACACACACACACACACACACACGGCGTAGTAGAATCATGGAAACGGCACATTTTGATACTATGATTATTACGGGCTGGTCCCAGTACGTGCAAATCACAACAGAACAGCGTAACTGAGAGTAGCACGCAGTTGTAATACGTTTGAGTACTGGCTGTGATAAACATAGTCTATCCAGAAACACAGGACTGCGAGTCGACTAAACGTCTGATAATATCACCAAAGATGCCATCTTTGATATCACATTCTGTAAAATTTATCAAATGGCAGCCGCATCAAACAACTGCACGCCAATGCATGAGAAACTCACAGTAAAAATAGCGGGAAACGACAACAGTGAATTCATGCAACAACAACAACAACAACAACAAATCTCATTTGGTCAAAATTTGGTAAAAGTGTCATTGTCTTACCAGTAAAAGACAACTCACTGTAAATGAACTAAAAAAACAAACAAACAAACAAACAAAAAACGAAAAAAAAACAGTTCTCTCAAACAGCAAACGACGTCTTTTCTTCTAAGACAAACATATCTCTTTGGACGGATCTAGTTATATGACTGTATCACAGACAGCCAAACCGAATGGCATTTACCACGAAAAGCTCTCGGTAAATATGTCTATGCATTTAATTTGCCCGGGCGAAATGCAGTGTAGTGGTCATATTGTTGAAAACGGTTTACTGAAATGGTCCTTGTGAAAAGCAATACCAAAAAACAAACCAAAAACAACTTTCCAGCATTTCCACCCAGTTTATCACAGAATGCTTGCAGACGTTCAAAATAAAAACTATATGTTTTGTTAGTGGCAAACTGTGCATATTTGTGGTTTGTATTATCTCACGTTCGTCTTTTCAAGTTTCTTTTTTTGTTTGAGTGTGGCACCGCTGTTTTTAGCAGACGTCAGTAAGCAAATTCTCCACTTTATCATTGTACGTAATCAAATGAGTACCAACACAGATACAAAATACTGTAAATGGACACAGGAAAGGTCACAGCTGATACTGATGTCAAATCGAACACAGCTCTCACATGGAAACACTCGTTAAAAATTAAAGCTGTGGTTTATACTATGCGCAGTGTGCGCACACACACACACACACACACACACACACACACACACACACACACACACACACACATACATACACACACACACACACACACACACACACACACACACACACACACACACACACACACACACACACACACACACACACACACACACACACACACAAAATCAAGTACATGTAATGGCCACGGAATTCTTAAAAAGTTGAACTTGTTTCGTTGGCCAGAGCTCCGTTAAGCGTGAGTCCACTCGCCGACTTCAACCTCTGTAAAAAAGAGGTTTTGAGCAAGATTTTCGGAGATCATGTGAAACTTGACGTGTTGGGTGTTGTTGGTTTTTTTTTTTGTTGGCTCCCTTGTGTAACAATGGGAGTCTATGTTGTGACCCTCCGTCGTCTGTCTGTGTGTGTGTGTGTGTGTGTGTGTGTGTGTGTGTGTGTGTGTGTGTGTGTGTCTGTCTGTGGGTGTGTCCGCAGTAAACCTTAACATTGGCATTTTCTCAGAATCTACAAAGAGCAGAGTCACCAAACTTGGCATACTGATAGACAGCCATAAGACCTTTCAAAATATAAAATTTTGAATGACCTTGACTCAAGGTCAAGGTCACTAAAGCTGTCTGTTTGAAAATTTTACATAGGCATTTTCTTGGAGTCTACAAATGCCAGAGGTTTTCAACTTTGCATGATGATAGACATTGATAAGAACTTTACAGATATACATGTATTCAATGGCCTTGTGTGAAGGTCAAGGTCAGACAAGTTATTTTCCGCATTTCCGTAGCAAACCTTAACATTGGCATTTTCTCAGAATCTACAAATAGCACAGGCATCAAACTTGGCATGCTGATAGACAGCCATAAGGCCTTTCAAAATATATCATTCTGAGTGACCTTGACTCAAGGTCAAGGTCACTAAAGCTCATTGTTTTAAAATTTTGCATTGGCATTTTCTTGGAATCTACAAAAACCGGAGGTTTTAAACTTTGCATGATGATAGACATTGATAAGAACTTTACAGAAGTACACGTATTCAATGGCCTTGTGTCAAGGTCAAGGCTGTACAAGCTATTTTCCGCATTTCCGCAGTAAACCTTAACATGGGCATTTTCTCAGAATCTACAAAAAGCAGAGGCACCAAACTTGGCATGCCTATAGACAGCCGTAAGACCTTTCAAAATATATCATGTTGAATGACCTTGACTCAAGGTCAAGGCCACTAAAGCTGTCTGTTTTAAAATTTTGCATTGGCATTTTCTTGGAATCTACAAAAACCAGAGGTTTTAAACTTTATATGGTGATAGACATTGATAAGAACTTAACAGATATACATGTATTCAATAGCCTTGTGTCAAGGTCAAGGCCGTACAAGCTATTTTTGTGAAACCGTAACATTGGCATTTTCTCAGAAACAACAAACAGCAGAGGCGCCAAACTTGCCATGCTAATAGACATTGATAAGAACTATATACCCATGCCACTTTAAATGACCTTGACTTTGAGTCAAGGTCATTAAAGCTGTCTGTTGTCAATTTCAATATTACCGTCTTTGGAGAAACTACAAATACTAGAGGCATCCAACTTGGTGTAATGATAGACATCTTATTTGAATGACCTTGGCCCAAGGTCAAGGCCATATAGTCAGTTTTGGGGAAAAGTGTAATATTGCCAGGAACTAAGAACACCAGAGACACCTTACTTGGCTTGATGATAGATAGTGGTAAGATTTTTTACAAACATACTCTTTTGAATGACCTTGACCCATGTCACAAGGGAGCCATGGAGGCTTTTGCCTCTCTAGTTTTTTTTTTTTTTTTGCTGCCCCAACGTTGTTGCCAGCTCCAGTGGTGTTCCTCCCAGGTCCTGGGTGGAGCCCACGGAGGCCTCGGAAGCTGGGGCAATTTTTATTATGCATGATGATGGAGATGAGGAAGATGATGCTATGGAGGTCCGTGTGGTTTGGGACTGCGGGACAGGGCCGCATTCCACGATTCCTGTCATAAATATCCCGGCATTAACCAGGCCAGGGAACTACGGCACCTGCGGTGCCGGCCGTGTAATCATCCACGAGGTGTTGGTTTGTTAATTTAGACGAACCCACTCGGCCAGACCGAAGGCCAACGCCTGGCCCCTTTCCTCTGCCGTGTATTGACAAAACACAGTACGTCCATGACGCCGTTTTGTGGAAAAAGGGGTGATTTCAAGATGAAAGACATTGATGTAATGGTCTTTTTCCTCAAATGACGTCAATGGAATTACTTCTTCTTTTTTTTTTTTTTTCATGTTTCAGTCATATCACACTACACGTGCTTCCCACGTTGTAGTATCCGGCAAAAACCTTGCCAGACCATGCCATGTGCCGCGCGACGCGATTGGCTGAATTCTGTCAGCTCGGCACTTTCGACTGACGGGACTGGGGTCGTCCATTGCTTACTTGGTTGTTACACGCCCCATTTCCGCCCAAAAGTAACGGTGATATGGAAGTCGTGACGACGAGGCCAAACGCCTGTCATCACTAATACTGGCTCTCAGCTGAGAGTTGAACTCACGACCCGAGTATTCACAGTCCATCCCTGTGGAAACTGGCGCGGCTGTCCCTTCTCACTTCTTGTAACAGGTAGTTACTGGCAAATTGGAGTTTACGGCTGGGGCCAAAACTTTTCGCGTTGCCCCGTCTTTGATATCACCCTTACGTTGTGGAAAAGGACGTTAAACTCCCAAACCACCACCAGCCAAGTGCTGGCAAGTTTAAGGAATACCTGATGAACAGAGGGCTTTGCGGAATTAGGGAAACCTGTAACAGAAGGGGTTGAGCAAACTTTGGGAAAACCCCCTGCAACATGGATTTCTGAGTAGGTGTATGGAAAATCCCCTGCAACATGGAATTCTGAGTAGGTGTATGGAAAGCCCTCTGCAACAGGAGAGTACGAGCAAGTATTAAACCTTTTGATTTTGAGAAACTCTTGCTCTGCAACTGGATTTTGTTAAAAGCAAGATTTGCCCATGCGGTCCTGAGTAACACTGAGGGAACTTTGAAAAGGGAATCATGTAAAGGGCAATCTGGGCAAGATATAATGGAACTTTTGCAGGGGCGCCGGAACCGGGGGGGCAGGGGGGGGGGGCAGCTGGCCCCCCTGTACCCAAGCACGGGGGGGCAAGAGTGTCTTTTTGCCCCCTCTGGAAAATCAGGTGACTATGACAAGAGGGGGGGCAAAGCCATGGTCTTGCCCCCCCCCCCCCCCTTTCCCTACCTCTCCCCCTATCCCTCTTAGTGCTCTCTCCCTCATCCCACCCAACAGAGAACTTCTGTTTTTGCGGACCGAAGGCTGTCCGCTCCTCTGATTGCCCCCCCCCCCCCCCCCCCGCTTTTCACTTTTTTCGGGCAACGTCCTGGTTCGCAAAGGTTTTTTGTCTACGCAGCATTTGATCGCCAACCCCCCCCCCCCCCCCCCCCCCCCCCCCCCCCCCCCCCCGCTTTTCACTTTCTTCGGGCAACGTTCCCCCCTCCGAGATTCTGCCCCCCCTCCCCCCAACATCTTCCGGCGCCCCTGTTTTGGTAGCAGGAGGGAAACCTTCTGTAACAATATTTCATGAAAACATGAACACCGTACTAGAAGGATGCTATGGAAACAATCTGATCAAGATTGTACCGTGACCTTCCATGGAAACCTCACTGTAAAAGGAGGTGTTTGTATACAAAATCCTCAGAAAACTTTCCGTAATAGGAGAATTTGAGCAAGTTTTCAGGAAAATTTCTGAAGAAGGAGATCCGACTGTGAGCAATGTTTCAGGGAACTAAGAGTATAAGCAACGACAAGCACCTAGAACCAGCCACCAAAATATTGGTCTTGTCCCAGGGTGTGAAACGCCCGATGTCCTCTAGTGTCCAGCGCAACGGGGTGGTGCTCCAGTGACCAACGTCTTTCTTGCCTGAACGCGGAGAGGCGGCAGCTGTAGCACATGGGGAGTCTCCTGGCAAGTCCTTCTGGGAAGTGATCGGCAGCGAACTGGAATCGTCGTCTGTTCGTAGTCCTGGTGCCGGAATTTCGCGGTCCTCAGCGACATCAGCTTGTGCGCAGGCACCTTGACAACTGGTCCGGGTGTCGTCTTTGTCGCGCCGATCTTGCTGCTGTTGTGTCTCTTTCTCCTGCGCAGGGCACCAAGGTGTATCCCCCGGTAGGAAAATAACTATGTTTGTCTCTAGACCCTGGAAGTTGTAGATCCACGTGACCAGGTGCTGCTGCTGCTGCTGCTGCTGCTCGTCATCTTCGACAAGATCCATACAAGCCAACTCTCCCTTCACATCCACGAGCAGTCCCTCCTCCTTGAGCGTTTGGATGAACGGACACTGAGCGATGTACCGCATGTAGGCCTGGTAGCTGCCGCGAGTAGTCTCAATGTACTTCCCATGTTTCTGGTACATGCGTCTGGGAATGTTGACTAGAATCACCACTCGATCGTCCTGCGCGGAGCTGGATGGCGATTCTGACAGGAGGGGAAAAAGTTCAAAATCTAAGGCTGTGGTTGTAACTTGTATTGTCGACTCAAAGCTGTAATGAAATTGAAACTGTCAAGTCAAGTCAAAATACTTTATTTATCCCCGTAGGGCAATTCATGCGGGCGAGCATAAGACACATAAAAGAAGTTAAGATCATTAAACTAAGCTGGGAGAAGCGACGCGTTCTGGGGACAATATGATTATGTAATAATTATGTAGTAATGTATTATTTACATAAATATAAAATAAATAGTGATTTTTTAAAATTTGTTTATTTTTTATTTTTGGCCTGCTTTCTTTTACCTGTAGTTTTAGCAAGTGCAAGTGCTGGTCAAAACTGTTACCGCTACAGTATCGTCATCATCGCCGTCGCCGTCTCCGTCGTCGTCATCATCATCATCATCATTTCCACCACCATTCCCTCTCCCCCCCTCCCCCCCCCCCCCCCCATACACACACGCACGCGCGCGCGCATACCTGCCTTTCCACCACAAGCACCGGTTGCCTCTCCAGATGCCCCTCCTGCAGCTCCTGTCGGAAGCTGGACCAGGTTCTCCTCACGCAGTAGCCTGACCACGTCCTTTGCGCAATGCCGGCACTCGGTCACGCTGACCTGCGGCTTGTGCAACCTGTGTCTCACGCTCAGCGGAGTTGGGCCGTTCGTAGCGACCGACGGGTCTTTGGGAATCCCCGCATATTGTCCTAGAGAGTAAACCATCATGATCATCGTCATAATTAGCATCATCGCTGTTATCATCATTGTTACTATAATTACTTGGTCAGATTCTATGGTCCAGATATCGGATTTTTTTTTTTCCAATGCAACGCCCGTTTCATGTTGTTTTGGTGTGTGTGTGTGTGTGTGTGTGTGTGTGTGTGTGTGTGTGTGTGTGTGTGTGTGTGTGTGTGTGTGTGTGTGTGTGTGTGTGTGTGTGTGTGTGTGTGTGTCTCTCTGTGTGTGTGTGTGTGTGTGTGTGTGTGTGTGTGTGTGTGTGTGTGTGTGTGTGTGTGTGTGTGTGTGTGTGTGTGTGTGTGTTTCTATGAGTAATTTTATGAGTTTGAAAGGGCCCAAACTTTACTTACAGGATTGTTATATTATTCTTGAGCAAATGGAGGCAGCTAAAGAACTGATGCAAGTTGTAACATTAAGGGTATTTCTATTTCATCCTTGAGCATATCTGTTCTGTCTACAGGAGGTGCGATAAATTTGTCTAACGGAGATAAAGAAGTTTTAGAGAGACCGAGACGGTGGCTATAGGTGCCTTTTACTGCATATATCAGTTACGCACATTTATCTCCAAACCCCCACTCTCACGCATCCCCCCCCCCTCCCTCCCTCTCTCTCTCTCTTTGTATTGAAGCAACGGCAAGATGAAAAGGGCCACTGTGCCTGTAACTTTTACAGTTGTCAAATGTCTCTCTTTCCCTCTCTCTCTCTCTCACACACACACACACACACACACACACACACACACACACACACACACACACACACACACACACACACACACACACACACACAGAATGACAAACCTTTACGCCTCTCATCCCAGTCAACATGATGCAGCAACTTCTGGACAGCGGGCGGACATCGGTGAACAACATCGAGGTTACACTCATAGAATCCCGCCGGTGTTGCGCTAAAAAGTCCCGCGCACAACACTCTGCATTTACGGAACTCTTTAGCAAAGGAGTCCAGAATGACCTTCCAAAAATTCTCGGTGTATATTTCATCAACGATAAACATGAGGTCTTCCAGACAGAAGTTGCCATTTTCCTTCGTGAGATTTTCGACGGTTTCCACGAAGCTTTCCCTGTGCAACTTTAGTTCGGTGACATCAAGTGGGAGGTGGTGGACTCTCTCTTCGAAACTGTCCCTGATTTTGTGGAAGATGTATCTGCCTATGGCCCGACCTTTAGATCCACGGTACATGTTGAGGACAATGACGTGGCGTTTACCACAGGCAGACAGGAACGTCCTTGCTTCCAGCATCAGCAACAGTGTCTTTCCGGAACCGGGAGGTCCACTGATGTACGCCCGATGGTTCTTCTTGGGGTCACGAAGCTCTTTAGACACTGCGACCTGCTTGGGTTGAGAAAAGCATCTGCATGACTCGTGAGCACAAGGCACTTACCGACGGCAGCATTGTGGCTAAAAACAGAGGGGAGAAGGGCAGGGCCCGTATGTAATAGTCGAGGTTAGGGCTTTTAGTCCCGTGTTAGAGTCTAACCTCGAACTAAACTAGCTCTAGGGTTAAATTTTCTGTTTGTTTGTTTGGTTTTATTGTTGTTGTTGTTGTGTTTAATCAAGAAGCGGGCCCATTCCAGCAAGGTGCCTAAGCCGTTATAGAAGGATTTTTCCTTTCTTCCTTTCTTCGCTTACTTTTGTATTTAATTTTACTTTTGGGTTTCTTTTGTCCTAGTCTGGGTTAGACCCGTAGCCGTGGGTTAAATTAACCTCGACTTTTACATACGGGCTTAGGGGTGGGGAGTGTGTGTGTGTGTGTGTGTGTGTGTGTGTGTGTGTGTGTGTGTGTGTGTGTGTGTGTGTGTGTGTGTGTGTGTGTGTTGGGGGGGGGGGGAGAGGGGGGTCTAATATTGAGGAAAGCAGGCGCCAAGAAGCCCTCAGCTGCCTTTATTGGGACGTAATCGCTGTCGCTGAGTCTATAAACTGAATAAACCTACACGCTTACCCTATGCTAGGTATACTCTCCCTTCCCTGACCCAGGTACATGCCTCTGGTGTCAGGGCACAGATATCACACATCAGGCACAACAATGCAAATGCAACAACAACAACAACAAACAACAAACAACAAACTGACAAGAGTGGGTGGGTGGGTGTTTCGGAGTTAACGTCTTTTTCTACTACGTGTGGGTGATACCAAAGGCGGGGCAACGAGAAAAAACGCCAGCACAAATATTATTTTGGCTCCCGCCGCGCCGGGAATCGAACTCACTACCCGAGTATTGACAGTCCAACGCTCTACCATTCGACGACTTTTACAGCACCTATTCTGAAGAGCTCTGGGCGCCTCACACACACACACACACACACACACACACACACACACACACACACACACACACACACACACACACACACACACACACACACACACACCAAAATCAAAATAACTACAATACGTACTACACCCCTCCCCCCTCCCCAAGCCCTCCCCCCTCCAACCTCCCCCTCCTCCCCCAGCTTCCCCTCCCCCTCACACACACACACACACACACACACACACACACACACACACACACACACACACACACACACACACACACACACACGTTTTTCGACAGAGTAATCAAACCGACCCTTCCCGAAAGACATGGGACTTGAAGCAGGACAAAGTTAGGGAATGACGGGTGAGGCAGACAAGGCGTTCCACGCTGAAGGACCGAAGCAACGTGTTTTCGAGTTAGAGCGCGGGAGACGGAATAATCAGACGAACCATATTCTGAGAACGTCACCTGTTTGTTACTAAGTATGAGTCTTCGAGCGAGACGCCCCGTTTCATGCACGCATTCTCTGTACAGCCGGAAACGGTCGCGTTTGTTTCCATCCTTGAAATCCACTACTGTTGAGAGAAGGCCAACGTACCTGCGCAACAGAAAACAATCATGCGAACGCTTTTATTTCAGATTTCCACAGCTAATTTTCAGAGCTCAGAGTTCAAGACACATACAGAACACGATCTGATTTTGTTTTGTCAAGCTGAAAACACTTTCGGAGACAGAACCCGATTCTTCAATTGACAAAATTACCCTCGATTTTTTTTTCTTAAAAGGAATTTCTGACCATCACCATTACCGCCCCCTCCCTACGCCCACTACTTCCCCCTTCCGTTTCCTCAAGTCAGTTATCAATATGTGGTTGTGTTATAGTCGGGAAACAGTTTCCAATGTTGCCCAGAAATGTAAAACGACAGAGAATCACATGACTTCCTTCCACTCGAAAATCTGTATATATATGAGGACACGTATGGAATATGATTTTCCCTCATGCTACAGTGGTTTTTGATTTCTGGTGTGTGTGTGCGTGCGTGCGTGCGTGCGTGCGTGCGTGCGTGCGTGCGTGCGTGCGTGCGTGCGTGCGTGTGTGTGTGTGTGTGTGTGTGTGTGTGTGTGCGTGTGCGTGCGTGCGTGCGTGCGTGCGTGCGTGCGTGCGTGTGTGATTCAACTTTTAGACACGAGGCCACTGCCACTGCCAGGGCGATCGGTTGTCTAGTGGTTAAGAGACTTCGCCACCAATGCGAGAGGTCAGGTTTGAGTCCCACTCGCGGCGAAGAATTTTTCCGTCTCGTACGTGGCACCGATCATTCGGGCCGATCGTCGAGGGTTCTCTGCGGGTACTCCGTCTTCTTCCCCCCTCTGCTTTGGAAATGTTCAGCCCCCAAAAATTGAAAATAAACGCAATTCTAAACTCCGAAATTTAAATAGCTGAGTTGACCCTTCGCACCACGTGATTGTAATGTGTTTATGTCCACTATGTGAGAGAATGCGTGTGGTTCACGTACGCGTGCGTGCTGGGTTTGAGCCGATTCACTGAAGAAACTGGGTAAAGCGCCCACACAATACACAATTATTATTATTATTATTATGAATACACTCACTTTCCGATGATTTCCTTCATGATGTCTAGTTTCAATGGTTTGTTAGGTATTTTCTCCAACCAAGTCTTGAACTTCTTGAAGTTGTCCAGAGTCATTTCTGAGTCTGGGAGGGAGACTTCGCCTAGGACTTCCGGCAAATCGTCTTTGCACAGGAACACGACGTCCTGAAACGAACAAGACCTGACTTAAAATGCCACCAGGCTTCCGCATGTAGAAGTCGAGGTTAGGGATTTTAGCCCCGGTGTACCAGGCCAGAATCTACCCCGTCCAGAATCTACCCCGCAGGAACTGGCCTAGGCCCAAATCTACCCGGGTAGAAACTGGACTAGGCCAGAAGCTACACCGGGTTTAAACTGGCCTGGGCCAGTTCCTACCCCCCCCCCCCCCCGGCCCAGAATCTACCCCCTCCTGTTCCAGGCCAGTTTCTCTCCCCCTGGCCCCGAATGAAATAACATCAGATTGACTATGCGTTTCTTGCAGTTCTTGATGTAATCCCGCACGTCTTTTTTTATCCCTTTCCAATGAAAGCGCTCCGTCATCTTCGCCATGGTCTTATCACGACCAAAGTGGGCGCCTGTTGTTGGATTGTCATGACACGCCTGTAGAATGGCATTAACACGGCTTTTTTGTATCACCTCTTTTTCGGTTTTGCTGTGCACCAGCTCCGCCGACTTCAGTTTGTAGCTGGCCGCAAATTGTCGGAAGTTGGACTTTGCGACAGTGGGTTTCCTTTCGTCCGACATACTGTAGAATGTAGATATACTCTGGATATTTCTTTTCCGCCGAGGAAAGAAAATGCACAACTTCTCTGTACTTCTGGTCGTCCATGATTGCAGTGATTCATAATGACAAACTACTTGAAACCTTTCCCAATCTATGCCCCAGGGTTTGTGCGAGCGCTCAGTACAACCAGTTCGACTCAGTAGTAGTCACTGTAGCAACTGGTGTAGTGAAATTGTGAATTCAGATCAGTACAACGAATCCGAATTTAGCTCAGACCAGGGGGGTAGATTCGGGGCCAGGGGGGTAGAAACTGGCCTAGGCCAGAAACTACCCGGGTTTAAACTGGCCTAGTCCAGTTTCTACCCGGGTAGATTCGGGGCCAGGGGTAGATTCTGGCCTGTTACACCGGGTTAGAGTCTAACCTCGAACTAAACTAGCTCTTGGGTTATATTTTATGTTGATTTTTGTTTTAATCAGAAAGCGGGTTCTTTCCAGCAAGATGCCTAAGCCGTTACAAAAGGATTATTTCTTCCTTTCTTCGCCTCATTTTTTATATAATTTTGTTTTGTATTTTTGTTTCTTTTGTCCTAGTCTGGGTTAGGCCCGTAGCCGTGGGTGAAATTAACCTCGACTTTTACATTCGGGCCCTGGTAAATAAGGAATGCACATATTCCTAATTTGTTTGTTTCGTTTTGTCTTGTTGATTCTCTGTAAGCCCCCCCCCCACCCCCTCCATCCCCCTCTTCCCCTGTCGTTGCTCATTGCAGGAGATTTCTCTTTTTTTCTGTCTACATAATACGCTCCTATGTTTACCCTCACTGATTTCCGACAGTGAGCTTAGCAAAAAGAACAAAAACGAGGTTAGAATTAATATAAAACAACTGGGGGTATTTCGTTAGCGTCGTCGTCAAACTTCGAAGTAATCAGTGAAATCGCCATTGTCCTTGCTGGTGTGTCATCATCATTAACTCCATACGTGGTGTGTTTGCTTCTTTACTTTCATTTTATCCTTATCAGTTTTCTCAACAGCAGATTCAAGGTTGCAACCAGAAACGTCACAGGCTTGATACCCAACAAGCTCATAATTCATTTAGACACCGTTTTGTTTTCGTCTTTACCAACAATTCCGACATCTGAAGACTCTTTTGAGACTGTCAGTGATAATTAAGTGCAGCTGTGACTGTGTGCATGTACGTTTTGTGCTTACATTTGAGAAACTACGAATTCCGTTTATGCCATGGCGGCTCACGGGTACCGAGACGAGACACCACCAAAAATATCCTCTCTTTCTTTTTTGTGTGTGATATGCACGCCCAGGGGCGTAGGAACCACGGGGGCCCTGGGGGCCCAGGCCCCCGTTCGATTTTTGGAAGGGGGGCCCGAATATCTTTGGGCCCCCCTTGCTTCTGATAAGAGGAGAGGGGGCCCACCAGTGGTGGGGCTCCCCTGTTCTGCTGTCGCAGGACACAATCCTTGGCAGTCCACACACACACACACACACACACACACACACACACACACACACACACACACACACACACACGCACGCACGCACACACACACACACACACACACACACACACACACACACACACACACACACACCTCTTCACCACGGCCGTGTGGCTCACCCGACTTAGTGGGCCCCCCTTTCTCTCAGCATCTTCATACGCGCCTGCACGCCTCAATACACATTATCAGTCATCACAACCACACCTTATTCCTCTTCATCTCCTCGGCAATGTCTTTCCGGGTCAGGTAGGGCAGAGCGACAACTTTGACGATGGGGGGCAGGCCCCGGCGTTGTCCTCCGACCTGCTGCATCATCATACGGAAGATGTCCGCGTCTTTGTCCAGCTGATTATTGGCTTTCTGGATGACCTCATCGAGGTCCTTAGCAGTTGCGTCCACTGCTCCCGTTGCTTTGATCTGCAAGAGGCCACACAAGTATACAAACTTCATAATATTATATAGATGCTGACAAAACATGGTGATACAAATGGCAATTGTAGATGGACAATATTGACACAGGTGACAATGACAGATAGACAATGGTGATACAAGTGACAATGACAGATAGACAATGGTGATACAAGTGACGATGACAGACAATGGTGATACAAGTGACAATGATAGATAGACAATAGT
Source organism: Batillaria attramentaria (assembly GCA_018292915.2). Taxonomy (NCBI): domain Eukaryota; kingdom Metazoa; phylum Mollusca; class Gastropoda; family Batillariidae; genus Batillaria; species Batillaria attramentaria. Next base: position 3,155,684 of record JACVVK020000025.1, on the reverse strand, counting down.
GATACATATGACAATGACAGATAGACAATGGTGATACAAGTGACAATGACAGACAAAGGTGAGACAAGTGACAATGACAGATACACACTGGTGATACAAATGACGACAGAATGATGGACAATGGAGATACAAGTAACAGATAGGCAATGGTGACACAAATGACAATGACAGATAGACAACGGTGATACAAGTGACAATGACAGACAGACATTGGTGATACAACTGACAATGGTAGGTAGACAATGGTGATAAAAATGACTGATAGGTAGACACTGGTGATAACATGGCAATGACAGATAGACATTGGTGATCAAAATGGCGGCGACACTGTTACTTAGCCGGCGAAAGACATGTTCAGCCACTGGCGATTCAGCTCTCTGGAGCTCACTGTTAAATGTGTGTGTGTGTGTGTGTGTGTGTGTGTGTGTGTGTGTGTGTGTGTGTGTGTGTGTGTGTGTGTGTGTGTGTGTGTGTGTGTGTGTGTGTGTGAGAGAGAGAGAGAGAGAGAGAGAGAGAGTACCTGAACAAACAGAACACCTTTGTCGGGATGTAAAGCCATCAAATCCATTTCGCCTCGCTGATCAAGTTTCTTCAGGCCTGAGAATTTGGGATTGTCAAAAAACTGCAAAACAAGCAAAAACCGTAAGGTAGCCGTAGACACGACGTGCCAGAAAGTTCTTCAGTTCGCTGTACAAGTAATTGTCCATCGTGTGATTTACTTTGCTTTAAGATAGATCGTTGTACCTATATCTTTTTCATCCTTGTAAAATAACCTCTCTCTCTCTCTCTCTCTCTCTCTCTCGGGGAGCCGGGGTGGCCGAATGGTAGAGCGTTGGACTTCTAATGCAAGGGTCGTGAGTTCGAATCCCGGTTTGGGCCAAATATTTGTGCTGGCCTTTTTCTCGCTGCCCCGTCTTTGATATCACCCTGATGTGGTGGAAAAGGACGTTAAACCCCATAACACCCACCCACCCTCTCTCTCTCTCGCGTTGAAAAATACGCGCTGTCATTGTGGTTAAACAATGGCTTACTTTTTTCTTTTGACATTTGATGTAAGACGGCGGTCTTCGCAGCCAAGCCAGCAAATTATCAAAGTGCAGCTGACTGATTACGAACATCGGCTTCTTCTCCGGTTTTTCCAGTCGCTCTAGTAGCATACTGTACAACTGCAGACAGACAGATAGATAGATAGATAGATAGATAGATAGATAGATAGGTAGGTAGGTAGGTAGGTAGGTAGATAGGTAGGTAGGTAGGTAGGTAGGTAGGTAGGTAGGTAGGTAGGTAGGTAGATAGATAGACAGACAGGCAGACAGACAGACAGACAGATAGGTAGATAGATAGGTAGACAGACAGACAGACAGACAGATAGATAGATAGATGGATAGAATAAGATAGATAGATAGACAGATAGATTGATAGAAAAACTAAGAATACCTACGGAAACGGTAATGACTGCGAAGTGGTTACAAGTTAAGCAAATAAAAGCGACACAAAAGGGACAGAAACCACTTAACTTTGACAAAGGACGGCACAGGTCGACGTTTCGGCTTACGCCTTCTTCAGGACATAAACAAATGGGACATAACTTCAACAAACAAGCAAAAGGTAACTCTGCGGACGTACTGACATACACGGCGCGGGGAAAAAAAAAAAAAAAAAAAAGTGGGCGAGAAAAGGACCAGAAAAAATAGCAAAATTATCACAACACCCATCCTTAGGTGACAGAAGACCATGGACTGTGTGTGAAAAAAAAAAAAAAATGTTGGGCAGAAAAGAACAAAAAAGAATAGTGAAAATTAGCAATCACAACACCCATCCTTTGGTGACACAGGACCATGGATTGTGTGTGAAAAAAGTTCAGAGGGTTATGTTACGGCTTTTCGTTCAAACCACCCGGGGCCTGACTTCCCAGGCGCTGAATAATGTGCGACTCCATGTCGCGTCTGTCTGTGGCGTCACCGTGCATAAGCCACAGGCCAGTTACTGTCAGTTACTTATGCACGGTGACGCCACAGACAGACGCGACATGGAGTCGCACATTATTCAGCGCCTGGGAAGTCAGGCCCCGGGTGGTTTGAACGAAAAGCCGTAACATAACCCTCTGAACTTTTTTCACACACAATCCATGGTCCTGTGTCACCAAAGGATGGGTGTTGTGATTGCTAATTTTCACTATTCTTTTTTGTTCTTTTCTGCCCAACATTTTTTTTTTTTTTCACACACAGTCCATGGTCTTCTTTCACCTAAGGATGGGTGTTGTGATAATTTTGCTATTTTTTCTGGTCCTTTTCTCGCCCACTTTTTTTTTTTTTTTTTTTTCCCCGCGCCGTGTATGTCAGTACGTCCGCAGAGTTACCTTTTGCTTGTTTGTTGAAGTTATGTCCCATTTGTTTATGTCCTGAAGAAGGCGTAAGCCGAAACGTCGACCTGTGCCGTCCTTTGTCAAAGTTAAGTGGTTTCTGTCCCTTTTGTGTCGCTTTTATTTGCTTAAGAATACCTAGTGAAGTTTATTCTCTCGTTATGGACACAACTAATGAGTAGCTTAAAGCGAACAGAATCAGCCTTAGCAGAAGAACTTTCTTTTCTGTTCATCACTGTTCATCATTAATTTTGCTCTTTAGTCTTACCCTGAAAACGCAACCGACTCTGCACTGAGCCCTGTCTCCTCGGACCGTACTGTCTTGAACGCTGCTACGTCTGAACTGGCACCTGTCAGACGACGGGAGACTGGTACCCTCGGGAGCGTCGGGTTTTATTTGAGAACAGCCGATGAAAAAGTCAGGTACTGCGTACGCTTTCTTGTGGAGGTGCGGGAACAATGATTCGGCGTGCGTAGCGAACCACTGGTTGAGGTCTGGCTTTGGGTTTTTGTCGAAGCGTGACTGCAAGTCCTGAGAAAACGATGGCGATGTGAGAGAAATGAAATGAAATGAAATGAAACTTTATTTGTCAACGGTAACAGACAATGGTCCAGTGGTCCAGTTTTCATTCTTGCCGTTGCTAATGCTACACACACACACACACACACACACACACACACACACACACACACACACACACACACACATACACGTACGCACGCACACACACACACACACACACACACACACACACACACACACACACACAAGAAACGAACAAGACAAATTTTAAACTGAGTAATACGCGGCAGTACTGAGTACCTCGACTATGTCAGCAGAAGTAAGAGTACATAATGTGTATACGCCTGTCAAAGAAGAGTATCACTGAACACTTACCTTCAGTGCTGCACAGACGACATCATGGTGGAGCTGCAACTCCGGATCTGATAAACGTTTGTCGCACTTTTTATGAGCACCGCAGCTAGCTTTCGTAGCTTCTTGGAAACCTTCGCTTTTACGATGCCGACTGCCTGCATCTGTGTGGCGGCCTGGACCTTTTCCACAGCCCTTCCGTCTTCTTGATTTATCGGTTGACCCCGCGGGGTTGCTTTGTTCACGCCCTTTGCAGGCTGGAATTGGAAAGCGCTTGGTCGGATCGTGTGGTGCATCGCGTGTAAGAGCGGATGGCACTGGACTCGCTAGGGGAAAATGAACTGGACCAGGAAGGCTGCTTCCAACCAAAGTCCCTATCGATATCGAGGAAGCTAGTCCTGCCCTTACAGTCCTTGGCGTCGCAGTACCTAGTTCCCCGGATCTGGAAACACCCTGAGGAGGATTCGGTGACGGTGCTGTGGCACACTGCGATGTAGATGTGCTGCCAGAAACTTTTGATGGTGAAGAGCTACGCGCTGGTGAGGTGGCTGCTGGTTTCGCCGACGGCTTTGAAATTATTGTCTGCTTAGATTTGGGATTATTCTCGGACTTCCCTGGCCCCGACATTGTTCAGTGTGTGAATCGCCCCTAAAGTAAAGTCAGTACTTTGACAGAGGCGAGCTGAACCATTGTGGCGATTGCGACATGACTCAAAATAACCGCCAACGAGGGAAACTGAACAGAGTCCGGGGCGAAGTCCACTGAACTTGAGATAATTTACGTACCATCATCCGGCCAGGACACCGTAAAAATCGAAGATTGGTTGGTCGGTTTGTTGAGGACGGGTTTAACGCCAGTTTCAACAGCATACGGGTGATATCAAAGATTCAAAGAGGAGAATTCCAGCACAGATATTTGGCCCCAGCTGGGATTCGAACTCACGACCCGAGCACTGAAAATCCAACGCTCTACCAGCTCAACGATTTGGGCTTCCCGTAAAAATCGAGGAGAGAGTTTCAGCTCAAAATCACAAATTAGACGAAGAGTAGGCCTATCCACAACTGATAAGACAAAAACACCGACAGACAGTCCATTTCGGCTTCCCGTAAAAATCAAAAACAGGAATTCACTCACAACTTAGACGAAGAGTATCCACAACTGATGAGAGAAAAAACACAGACATCTCCCAGTCCGTATCAGTGGTTCTGAGTGAATTGAAGTGTCCTAATAGTTCATACCGCATCAACATCATGGGTGCTGGAGCATCATGAACATTGCATCTCAGTTCTTGTCGAGAAACAGCACGGTTTTGCCGACACCGAAAGACTCAAATAAGAGTTATAGGCTGTGTAATCCAGCATCGAAAGTGTCCCTTAGATTCGGGTTTACCGTTAAGGTAGTTATCTATTTATTATGTAGCGCTGGGTCACACAGTTGAGCGCCTCTCTAAGTCAGTCGACTTTCTCTCTCGACTCAATTGAGCCAAGGGGCATGTCAGTGTCCTACGCTATACAAGCTCTCTGGTTGAGCTCCCCTCTTCATGATCATCGCGTAACGACTTGTCTGTCTCGCACTGGCTCGGTTCTTCACTCTCGTTCTGTCGCTACCTGAAGACCTTCTACGGTGAGTCAGTATTACACGGTTGCTGTTTCTGGGGGTTTTTGTTTTTCCAGTTCTTTCCGGGTATTCCCGATTTTGCAAAGAACAATGTAGATTAGACGGCAACTTCCAAGTAATGCTTAGTAAGCACAGGATCACACTTTGTAACATTACATCAGCTGACAAACTTCCAAGAAGTCACACGAATAGTACAGCCTACTTGCACTGTGGGACTGAACCATTTTGCAACACTGACGTTACGCTGCGTCACCGACTACCTCATTTCACTCAGTCTACTATGGCAGGTACTGTACTGATATATCACAAGGTAACTGAAACACACACACGCACCCACACACATCATTGCCGATTGTTCTGATGTCATCGCTGCCTCTCAGTGTAACGAACTCAATGCCCAGTTTGGCTGAGAACTGAAGCCTCATATCACGCGGGACGGCTATTTTTACTCGTGGGATTTCTCAGAAATCCTACTGGTACAAACTTACGACTTGGCGGCCTTCACTGAAAATACGGTAGTGGGCTTTGGGTTCGAATGAACACGCCGCTACTGCCCGAGATGCGTCAGTGACATGACTATACTACCAGATACTGAGTGAGGGAGACCGAAGAGAGAGAGACAGAGACAGACAGACAGACAGACAGGTGGCAGGTGGTGGTGGTGGGTGGTGTTTGGGCGTTTAACCACCTTTTCCACCACATACGGGTGATATCAAAGACGAGAGAAGACAGACAGACAGACACTGAGACAGACAGACAGACACACAGACACACAGAGACACTCTGTGTGTGTGTGTGTGTGTGTGTGTGTGTGTGTGTGTGTGTGTGTGTGTGAGAGAGAGAGAGAGAGAGAGAGAGAGAGAGACGTGCTCAGTGCCAACCTAAACACGAAGAGCTGTAGCGTGTTGCAAATCTCGCTGGATGAGAATAATCAGAAACTCGGTCACGTACGCGAACCGTCACCTCGAGCTGAGTGCATGGTTTGCAGCTGATCAATTGCGTGTCACTTGCGTAATACTATCTAGCACCAAGGGGATTTTCATTCCGGGTTTCTTCTTTTCGGGAAAAACTGTTAACGTTGTACGTGACTCAAGCGCCTCTCTTTGTCGGGAATGCAGTCGGTCAGTGGGGCGCATGTACTGTACTTAGTAAACATATCAGTGTGACGCAAAGCCAGTGGTGAGCACTGGGACGGTAAATCAGATGCCTATGTCATAGACGAAGGTTAACTTGAACGAGGAAAGGGGCGGGGGGGGGGGGAGGGAGGGAGTGGGGTAAAAAGGGCGGTGAGCCGGGAGCATGTACGACAACGTGTACATATTCAGTTTCAAGGTGCATTAATATGACATGGCATTTGAAAACCCCTGAAAAAGTAAGTGAAGGCCATGACGTATCTGATGTCACTAGAGTTAGTCAGGGAAATCCCCCACATGGAAACCACTACCACCACTGACCATAACCACCAATAACAACAGCTTGACAACAACATCAACAACGACGTAACAACATCTTGAAAACAACAACTTCGTTGACAACAACTTGACAACAACTTGAAAACATGAACAACTTGACAACAACTTGAAAATTGACAACAACAACTTGAAAATTGACAACAACAACTTGGCAACAACAGCTTGACAAAAACAGCTTGACAACAACAGCTTGTCAACAACAGCTTGACAACAACAGCTTGACAACACCGACTTGACAACACCAACTTGACAACAAGAACAACTACAGCGTTTTACAATGTTCGAGTCAGAAGAAAGAGATTCATCAGTACACATCGGGTTTAATCTTAATAAATACAATTGCACATAAACAACAAAAACTAAACAAAACCACAAATTACTTGCTGCCATTCGAAAGACATATGAATGAGAAGACTGCTGACTTTTACCTCAGTCAGTGGCATCTAAATAGTCTTCCATAGACTACGATAACATTTTACAAAAGACACTGACAAACAGAAGGCGGTTGAAAAGCGTAGAATATAATTAACTTGCAACCTGAAAATGAGGTCAATACCTGAGATTAATTCAAACACAAATATTCTCAATGTATTTTGACAGCACTTTTCTGTTTTTGTATGATCTAAGTTTTGTATGATTTTCTTGTTTGAACAATACTCTTTTTTGATAATGATAATAGTAATAATAGTAATAAATCACATTTATGCAATGCAATTCTTGAAAATACATCAAACTCCTTGCGCATTCACACAGCAATTACGCACACATGGAACACATCCTAAAACAGCAGGCACCACGGTTACATGAATCAGTAGAAAGATAAGTTGAAACAGAAAAGTTTTAAGCTCTGACTTTGGAATATGACAGAGCAGGTTGCTGTCTCGCGCTAAACAGGCAGCGAGTTCCAGACAGCTGGGTTGTTAAACCGGAAACAGTGTTAGCCAAACGATTTTTCAGTAATTCTCTTAGGAATTTCGTGAAGCTTCTCACTGGATGAGCGGAGGAAACGCGACGGGTTGTGGGCATAGTTTCTTTCTTTCTTTCTTTCTTTTTTTATGGTAGCGTGACAGCGGGGAGTTTGAAAATATTGCGTCGCCATAAGGCGGAGGCAGCTTTTACGATCACTTCGGGAAAACCCACTAGACATGTCAGACTAAAATAGTAGTGTGCTGCCTTCCCATGTTACTGCTACATGCACACACAATGCAGCTATTCTGGTGATTAATGGGTTTATCCGGAGAGGGGGGGGGGATATTTTGTCACATGCTCCTTTCATTTCTTGTGTGTGTTCAGGAAAGCGGTGTGACACAGGGGAAGTGACATAACTCTATTCACAGTCTACCAATGAGTCAGGTACTGCGCAATATCAGAAGCCAATATTACTTGGCATCGCAAACTGGCAGTGAACGTATTCTGCTCTCCAAGGACTCCTCGGGTTATACCAGGCAAGGGATTTTAGTGAAAGTTTAGTTTGATTTTTTTTTTTCAGAGTGGGTTTTTTTTTGTTTTTTTTTTTGTTTTTTTAGGGTTGCAAGTAGTCGTTGGGGAGGGAGGGAGGGTGTGGGTGTTTGGATGTTTAACGTCCTTTTCCACCACGTAAGGGTGATATCAAAGACGGGGCGGGCAACGAGAAAAAGGCCAGCTCAAATATATGGTCCCAACCGAGATTCGATCTCACGACCAAAGCCTTGAAAGTGCAACGCTCTACCATTGGGCTATCCCGGCTCCCGCGCTCGGTATCCGGGCTGGGGCCAAATATTTGTGCTGGCTTTTTCATCGTTGCCCCGCCTTTGATATCACCCGTAAGTGGTGGAAAAGGACGTTAAACTCCCAAACACCCTCCCCACCCTCCCGCGCTCGGGCCGTGAGTTTGTATCCCGGCTTGAGCCAAATACTTATGCTGGCTTTTTCATCGTTGTCCCGTCTTTGATAGCAACCGCAAGTGGTGGAAAACGACGTTAAACTCCCTAACACCCACCCACCCCACTCCGGCTCCAGCTTTGGGGAGGGAGCGAAACGCCAGCGAAAGTTATTGGAAAGGGTGGAACGGGGGCTGGGGATAGGTGGGGGTATGTGCGTCAGTCACTGGCTTTCGAGACCAGTAATACCAGTGATATACAAAGTAACACCAAACACTCCTCCTCTACTCAAAAGCACATTTTAAAACACTGCTTATTTAAACAAGCGATAAACAGTATAAAAATCGACAATAACTGAGGGGAAAAATTAACTGCCCTTTACTTGCTAGGGGGTGGGGGGGGGGCGGAGGGGGGATGGGGGGGGGGGGGGGCTTCACACACAGCGAGATCATTCTTATTAATTTTGACCATTATCAAAATATTTAGTCACGAGTAGTAACAGCTCCTCAGTATGAAACTGGCAAGTGAAACTGACGCAGCATGTCAATCGAGTTACTGCTTTTGCAAGGAGTAACCCTTGACAAAGCTGCTGCACAGAGCCTGCGGTCACTAAACCCTCACTGACTACATGTATTTTTTCCAGTCGAAACTCTGATAATTTGTATGGCACTATATACCTCACAGTTCATTTGACTTCGGGTTATTAGGCTTTCATTCGAGTCACTTCTCGGAGTCTCTATAAACAGTGAGCAGTTAATAATAACACACGAGGTTAGCCGAAGGGTAAAAGGTTACTCAAAACTCGTCAGATTAACGAGGAGAACATCCAAAAAGTCCTGAATAATTACGACCAGCTGCACCAAAAGAAGATAAAAGAGAAGAGCTTGAATCCAAAATCATGAAATCACGGCTTGAATACATCTATAACAGAACTTAAGAGGCGTACGTATCACAAAGCAGCCAGCGTTTCCAGGGGGGAGTGTGTGTGTGTGTGTGGGGGGGGGGGGGATAAGCACAACTCCTATCACATAAATCACAGCAAATGTATTTTCTGTACAATGACCGAACTTTGTTTTAACTTAAAAAAAAATGTCTCGACAATGAAGCACCGGGAACAGCACTGGCGGACTAAAATTATTTAAACCGGTTCAAAAGAAACATAATTAAATATTTCATTTCCCCTCCCAGGCCCTTGCCCCTCCCCCCTCCTCCAAAGCCCATCTCTCAGTCATGCCATGCACTAAAACTATCCTGAACGCAAAACTGAGCGTGTGTTACAGATAAAAAAAAGGTGTCTAGACCTGTCAAGGCACAATCAAGATGAGTAAAGACAGACATCTGGATGCAGCGACCATTATGTTCGTCTGGTCCCACGAGCTGTACCGCGCAATGTCATCTGATCTCCAGTGCAGGGATGCTATACTTGCGGAGACAGTACTATTTTTGTCTTTGTTAGAAGTTTCCAGGTTACCTTTGGCATCCTCACCACTTCCTAGGCTACCTTTGGCATCATCACCACTTCCAATGTTTCCTTTGGCATCCTCACCACTTCCCAGGTTTCCTTTGGCATCCTCACCACTTCCTAGGCTACCTTTGGCATCATCACCACTTCCAATGTTTCCTTTGGCATCCTCACCACTTCCCAGGTTTCCTTTGGCATCCTCACCACTTCCCAGGTTTCCTTTGGCATCCTCACCACTTCCTAGGTTACTTGTGGCATCTTCACCACTTCCTAGGTTACCTTTGGCATCTTCACCACTTCCAATATTTCCTTTGGTATCCTCACCACTTCCCAGGTTTCCTTTGGCATCCTCACCACTTCCCAGGTTTCCTTTGGCATCCCCACCACTTCCCAGGTTTCCTTTGGCATCCTCACCACTTCCCAGGTTTCCTTTGGCATCCTCACCACTTCCCAGGTTTCCTTTGGCATCATCACAACTTATCCCTTCACCAGAGGATTCCGGAGACGGATCGCCTGCTGTGTCCGTTTTTCTCAGTCCAGGTGCGGGGATCTCTCGCACCAACTCTTCACCAGTGCTGCCTCGTGTGCCAGGCATGTCCCCAGGAAGGAAAACCACGATGTCGCTCTCTAGCCCTTCGAAGTTGTAGACCCATGTGGCGAAACACTTGTCCTGTGCGTCAGTGCACAAGTCCATGCATGCCAACTCTGTCTTCACAGTGACGGGGATTCCCTCCTCTGTAAGGGTCTGGATGAATGGGCACACTGCGATGCGTTGCATGTACTCGTCATATTGTTTCTGTGATGTTTCTAGGAACGTCCTGTCTTTCTGGTACAAGCATCGGGGCAAACTCACAAGGATTGCCACTCTCATTCTGTCACGGGGGTCGGTGTCGGGTTCTATGACCAAAAAATAGGCAAATATATAAAACTTTTGAAGCGACGTAATATGTGTGTGTGTGTGTGTGTGTGTGTGTGTGTGTGTGTGTGTGTGTGTGTGTGTGTGTGTGTGTGTAAGAGAGAGACAGAGAGAGATTGGTATGCAACCAGGAGTATTATTCTGCTCTTGCTTGGCAACGTCAGTTAAAACAGAACAGTCGGAATGAAAAATAAAGCAGAACACAGTAAACGTTGTTAGAAGACAACGATAGATAGGTGTGCAGGTCCAAGACTTAATTCATTGTCAGTGCCATTGTATTTATCACACACACACACACACACACACACACACACACACACACACACACACACACACACACACACACACACACACACACACATCGTGAAAACAGACTGAAACAAATGTGAGGCATATGGATAAAAGAGGCTTCCACTAACCTTTGTCGTCACCAGTCGATGGTCCTGCTGCTCTTTCACCCCTAGTGACCTCCTCGACCAGTTTCTCCTTCTTCAACACCTGAGCCAGTTCCTTAGCGCACTGTCTGCATTGCACCATTGTCCCTTGCTTGTGCACCATGTGTCGAATGCACAGAGGAATGGGACCGTTGGTCGGACCCTTAGCGTCCTCAGCGTCTCGCCGGTAATGCTCTTTCCTCTTGACATCCCAGTCGACTTGGAACAGTAAGTTCTGGACACTCGACGGACAACGATACACTCGGTTGAGCGGGTGCTCCGTAAACCCCTTAGGCCTGTGACTGAAGAGCCCAGCGCACCAAACTGAGCTGTCAGAAAACTCGGCATGGAACGTGGCCAGAACCTCCTGGCAGTAGTCCTCAACGCAGATCTCGTCAACGATGAACAGCGCATCGCTCATCGTGAAGCCTTTGCTCTTTCTCAGAGCCTCTATGCATCCCACGAACTTCCTGACGTTCTCGCTGACGTTCACTTTGACGTGGTGAACCCGTTCCTTGGAAGGCTCCGCGAGGCTGTGGGTGACTTCTTCAAAGACGACCCTGCCTATGGCTCGGCCAGCTGCTCCCCGGTACATGTTTAGAATGATGACGTTGTGTTTTTGACTTTCTGCCAGGAACACCCTCCCTTTCAGGACCAGCAGCACGGTCTTGCCCGATCCTGGAGGCCCGCTTAGGTACACACGCTGTCTCCGTTTTGACTCCGCCGACAAAATTTCCTCCTATCAACACACGCAGGCAGACTTTTCCTTTGCAAGCACTCACATTTCACGGTGTTGTGTATGTGGTGGAAAAGGACGTTAAACCCCCAAACACCCACCCACCCCACCCTCATGGTCTTGTTGTTTTCAAATCTTAATGTTCAAAGGTGGCATGCTGATTGTCTGATTCCAAGCTTCTGTTATTCAAGTCATTAAGTCTTCAAAAAATTAAGCATTGACTCACACAGCAGTATACTTTAGCCTTGAACTTTATTTTCCATACTTCATTTCATCTTCATTGATACAATATTCTGGCAGCACTTGTCAAAATGAAAACTGACCTGTTCTGAGTTTAGCAACCACCGTTCGAGCAGAGTTCCGGTGAGGCTCACGCAATCCCGGAAGTGACGTAAACGCTCTCGCTCAGTCCCGTCTTTGTCTTTCATCACGATGGACAGCGGTCCGATGTACCTGTAGACGTTCATGTTTCAAATCACTCGAAACAGTACAGAGGCAACGGCCGACGATCGACCCAAAGTCGATGCTACGAAAGGCCCAGTGTAAACCAAGCCAACATTGCAACAGAAGCCAAAAGGGAGATTACTGGGACATGGGGTGTAGCGCGCGAGCACTCTCTCTCTCTCTCTCTCTCTCTCTCACACACACACACACACACACACACACACACACACACACACACACACACACAGAGGTGGGTGGGGTGGGTGTTTGGGAGTTTAACGTCCTTTTCCACCACGTAGTGGTGATATCAGAGACGGGGCAACGAGAAAAAGGCCAGCACAAATATCTGGCCCAAGTCGGGATTCGAAAATCACGATCCGACGACGCGAGTATTGAAAGTCCAACGTCTACCATTCGGCTATACCGGCTCCCCGAGAGAGAGAGAGAGAGAGAGAGAGAGAGAGAGAGAAAGAGAAGAAGAAGTCCTACAGAAATCAGCATTTCTTTGTCATTTAGCAAGAGAATGTTCCATAGGGCAACAGGAGCATTAAAAACCGAACCACGTACTTGGCAACAATTTCTTTCATAAGATCCAGTTTCATGGCTGTTCCTGGCGTTGGGAGGCGGATCCACCATTGCAAGAAATTGTCAACGCATGTTTCTGATTCTGAAACATTCATATCCTCTTGAAACAGGTCTTCCTTGAGAAGGTAAACTATACCCTGGAAAGAGCGAAAGTGACAAGTTATTAAGTGCGTAACAGTGATATGCTTCCTTTCCAAATCCATTTTCATGATTTCATTTCGAATAACGAGCCCTTGTGGACTGAAAAGAAAAAAAAAAGCCGCCTCTCTCTCTCTCTCTCTCTCTCTCCCCCCAAGTCTTCACAGAGAGAGAGAGAGAGAGAGAGACACACACACACACACACACACACACACACACACACACACACACACACACACACACACACACACACACACACACACAAACACACACACACACACACAGAAACACACACACACACACACACACACACACACACACACACACGCAGAGAGAAACACAGACACACACACACACACACACACACACACACACACACACACACACACACACACACAGAAACACAGACACACACACACACACACACACACACACACAGAAACACACACACACACACACACACACACACACACAGAAACACACACACACACACACACACACACACACACACACACACACAGAGAGAAACACAGACACACAAACAGACACACAGACAGGCGTTTACCTGTTTTCGTTCCACAGAAGCGTCGTCGAGATCTTGATTGCTGAGGTTGGGAAGAGCCACAACCCGGGTCACCTGACAAGGACAACTGCCGGATGCCTTAGTTCCTGCTCCACTCGATGTGGGCTCCGCCATAACACTGCAGAATACGTTGACGTCCTTTTCCAACTGGACTTCTGCCTTTTCTATCCTCTCTCGGATTTTGGCTTTGGGATCGCACTCGTTCCGTCCCTTGCAGTTGGCTTTTGCGCCATCGCCCTCCGCGGAAGCTTTTTTTTGGCCGGTTGCACTCAGCAAGCTTTTGATCTGTAATATAAGAGATGAAGGTTGAAGTCTCTATAATTATTCGTAATGAGTTCGGGGGGGGGGGGGGGGGGGGGGGGGGGACTTGTCGCTAACAAAGATTTACGGCTGTTTGCCAATTGGCGGTCGGTGGTCTAGTGGTTAAGAGACTTGTCACCAGTGCGAGCCCCACTCGGGGCAAAGAATTTTTCCTTCTCGTATGTGGCACCGTTCATTCGGGCCGATCGTTGGGGGTTCTCTCCGGGTACTCCGGCTTCCTCCGCTTTGGAAATGTTCAGCCCACCAAATTTAAAAAAAAAAATGCAATTTTAAATTCCGAAATTTAAATAACTGAGCTGACCCTTCGCACCACGTGATTGTAATGTGTTTATGTCCAGTGTGTGAGAGAATGCGTGTGATTCACGTGAGCGTGCGTGTTGGGTTCAGTTCGCGGCGCTTTGAGCCGATTCATGAAATTGGGTAAAGCGCCTATACAATATTCATTATTATTATAGATGTTCCTTTTGGCCATTGTGATTGCCGCGAATTAGCCTCTGTTGCTTGCGCGGCGTTAAGCCCTAAATAACTAACTAACTAACTTGGCCATTGTGATCATTTTCGCGACTTTGCGGCTTCTAACAATACAGAAATATGTCTTTCGTCTTCCATACCTGTAATACACGTCGATACGACCAAGTGGCTAAACTAGCCATCATTCAGGCCTGTCTACTTGGTGTTCAGTCAGCAACCTAATTATCAGGAGCGTAGGAACCACGGGGGCCCTGGAGGCCCAGGCCTCCGTTCGATTTTTGGAAGGGGGGCCCGAATATCTTTGGGCCCGCCTTGCTTTTGATTAGAGGAGAGGGGGCCCACCAGTGGTGCCCCCCCCCCCCCCCCCTGCTCTGCTGTCGCAGGACACAATCCTTGGCAGTCAATACACACACACACACACACACACACACACACACACACACACACACACACACACACACACACACACACCATCCTTCTTCATCCCGGCCGTATGGCTCACCCGACTTAGTGGGCCCTCCTTCCTCTCAGCATCTTCCTACGCGCCTGCCTAATAACGTCGACTGCTCAGTACGCGGCACTCGTCTACGTACGTACAACAACATACACGCCAACCAGAGTCACCACAATGGTTTCATATGCTATGGTGTGTTTCAACTTTCAAGTGACTGATTCTGATGCACGGTTTCAACGCATTCAGTGAAATGTTTTCCACGGCGTTGTTGTCTGCCTGACAAACATATTGAGGCCTTGTGATACAGAGAAAGAACACAGAAGACACCATGGCTGAGTGTTACCAGAGCTTGGACTGTTCCAGTGAAAGCTCATTTTACTTATTCATTTCAAGCGTGCAAATGCTGTACAGTAAGGTTAAGTAGTTACAACTGTATGCAAGGTGACACTTAGTGTAAGTGCTCGTCCTGACGATGAATACACCATCCGACATAGGTGAAATTCACACAGAGTTTCACTGTCCATTTCTTTAGAATCCGATGCATATCTTGTCAACAGCTGCGAGAGACCGAGTGCTTCTGATTCTTGACAGAAACTTTATGTAATGACGTACTACCGTTATCGAGAATGTGTGTGTGTGTTTGGGGGTTAAACGTCCTTTTCCACCACATAGGGTGATATCAAAGACGGGGCAACGATGAAAAGGCCAGCACAAATATTTGGCCCCAGCCGGGATCGAACTCACGACCCGAGCATTAGAAGTCCAACGCTCTACCATTCGACCACCCCGGCTATCGAGAAAAGGGCATGAGCGCCATAGCCTTGGTAACGTAACTTCTTTTTATGTTGTTTCCATAGTAATGGAAACAACATCATAGGACGGGCTAAATTTTCCACGTTCATGGGCAAGCATCTGTGGTACAAACGCACGTCACTGCCGATCTCCCGCAGAGACGATTATGCAAGTGTAACTCTGACAATGACGTAAGAGACAAAACGTACGTCATCGATGCTGGCATGTACAGTGCTCCGAACGCACTTCTCCTCCTCAGTGAGTGCCGTCTGTGTGGATGTGTGTGTGTGTGTGCGTGTGTGTGTGCGTGTGTGTGTGCGTGTGTGTGTGCGTGTGTGTGTGAATTGTGTCCGGGCCCGTTTCTTCGAAAATACTCAACCGAATGGCTTCAAATTTGGGGTATCCAAATATATCAAAATGTTACATTAGACGATTCAAGCGTGTGATGATTGCTTAAGTGATTTGGGAGTTATCGCCCTTTTGAGACAAGTTGGTTGTCTTTCGTGTACAGGCGTAATATTTATTTAAATCACTCAATTTTTTGGCAGTAGATAGCTTGAATACGGACTCTGAACAGAGTCACTACTAGAAAATGGTCGCTCTTATAGTTTTCATGTAAACCGAGCCTGAGTTGACATTGCATGTGAACCCAGTTCAGATGCCTATTTCTCCGAAAATACTGAACCGATCGATTTCAAATTTGGGGTTTCTAAATGAATCAAGATTGTTGAATAGAAGGCCCGATCCAGGTACGATTGCGCACATGATTTGCGAGTTATCGCCCTTTTCAGAAAAAGTGGCTTTCTGGCGTTTAAACGCGTAATATTTACCTAAACCACTCCATTTTTTGGACATAGATAGCATGAATACGGACTCTCAACTAAGTGAATTTTGGAGGTTGTCGCTTTTATACTTTTGGCGTAAGCCGTAAATGATGAAAGTGCTGGTAAACACACTTTAGATCTCAAAATCGCTCCTACTATACATAGATAATGAGCCTGGGGTGCCATAAAAAAATATACAAAAAAATTAGAAAAATTCACTGCAGCCGTTATCGTCAGTTGACCCGAAAATTTGTACTCACAGCACATTTCCTCTACAAGCCACACGCCTCACAAACATCGAAGAAGAGACGCACGCGCACTGACGTAAAGTAAGTGCGTCATGTTTGATTGACGTGATGCTGTTTTTTCTTGGGGGTGTCTCGCCACTTTCTTTCCGAATTCCTCTGTTTGGAGACGTGGTGTATTTTACTTCTACTATGTCGCCATCTTCGTGCAATCGCAGAGAAGACACGGGATACAACAGAATACAACT
This sequence comes from Batillaria attramentaria, assembly GCA_018292915.2. Lineage (NCBI taxonomy): Eukaryota > Metazoa > Mollusca > Gastropoda > Batillariidae > Batillaria > Batillaria attramentaria. The sequence goes on along the minus strand of JACVVK020000025.1, from coordinate 3,138,847 downwards.
CCAATACTTTATGAACAGAATATGCACGGAGAACAAATTCATGAAAGAAGAAGAACCCAGAACGCTGTGCAGGGCTGCTTACGTACTCAACAGGTCAGATCTAGAACATTTCTCAACTTACTGGAAGGTTCGATATCTTTCCAAGGTGACGTAATCTACTGACGTTACTGCACCAGCATGTTCTGGGATGGTCTAGAAATTATTTTGCATCGAAATGCAGTATCTTTTCGCGATCTCTACAACTTGACATGTGGAAAGCGGGAATTTCAGTGGGTTTCGTTTTTGCCACTGACTCACACTCAGAAGCATAATGCAAAGATCTTGGAAACATATCTGATTCCAAGGTCTTTGCATAATGTGTGTGTGTGTGTGTGTGTGTGTGTGTGTGTGTGTGTGTGTGTGTGTGTGTGTGTGTGTGTGTAGGGGGGGGGGGTGCGTGCGTGCGCGCGCAAGCGCGCGTCTAAGGCGAGAGAGAGAGAGAGAGAGGGTCTCTTCTCCGATACCAGTAAGCAATCGTCTGTCAGTCAGGTCTGCGGGAAGTAACTCTGTCAAAGGGGAACGACTTTATTACAAGAATTCATTCACCCATGTAGAACCTCGCATACGCCAAAAAGTTGTGACGTCAACCAGCTAGGCGAGCTCACACGACCTCATGTGTTTGGGTTTTTGCAAGTGCATAGAGGCACGATAAGGGTTTTCAGTACTTTCTTTATGTCAGCATGCTTGATGTCAGAGAGCTTGCGTTCCTGCGTGTGCGCGCGGGCTGCATACATGACACAACGACTACGACTGTGACTACAGCATGTCATTGAATGGAAACAACATATTGGGCTGGTGGCCATCTTGTTAAATACATGACGGTAGAAGAATTATTTTTGACGTATCCTTTCTGTGGCACCCTGAGTTGTCTACCACTTACCTGAACGAAAATGGCCCCCTTTTCTTGGTGGAGAACCATCAGGTCAAATTCACCCCGTTTTGCAAACTCTTCTTCCGGAATGTTGATGTAAGAACACTTGCTGTCAAGCATCTGACGAGGATGAAGAATATGACAAATGTGAGAAAAAATATATGACAGTGATCGTTTGACCGGGTGTAAATACCTAATTAAACTGAAGTAGATTAACGTGTTTGCTGACGCACAAAACCACTTTCGTGTTCGGTCACTCTGGGGTTTAACTATGGCCCTTTGATCGCAGGCAGTTGATCCGTATGCTGATAAGAATGACACCTAATCAGGACAAAGGGAACAATACATTACGTACGCGATCAGTAAATCATACATTTCAGAAACTTGTTTGTGGACACACAGTACTGCCAAACCATTAAGTTAATACCTGTTTTTCTTGGTGGCATTTCCAGTTCAGGGCCCGCATGTACAAGTCGGGGTTAGGGATTTTAGCCCCTGGTTAGAGTCTAACCTCGAACTAAACTAGCTCTAGGGTTAAATTTTCTGGGGTTTTTTGTTGTTGTTGTTGTTGTTGTTGTTTTAAACCAGAAAGCGGGTCCATTCCAGCAAGGTGCCTATGCCGTTATAGAAGGATTTTTGTCTTTCTTTCTTCGCTTACTTATTTTTTTTTATTCTTTTTATTTTATTCTGCCTTGGGGTTTCTTTTGTCCTAGTCTGGGGGAGCCGGGGTGGTCGAATGGTAGAGCGTTGGACTTCTAATGCTCGGGTCGTGAGTTCGATCCCGGCTGGGGCCAAATATTTGTGCTGGCTTTTTCATCGTTGCCTCGTCTTTGATATCACCCTATGTGGTGGAAAAGGACGTTAAACCCCCCAAACACCCACCCACCCACCCTTGTCCTAGTCTGGGATAAGCCCGTACACGTGGGTTAAATTAACCTCGAGTTTTACATACGGGCCCAGATAAACTGGCATGCTGTTTGTTGTTGGAGCTGCATTAACGGTACCTAACTGCAATGTGTTTGAGAATGTCTTGGCTTACCTTTTTGCAGCGGTCCTGGACATTAAGATCTTTAGGCCTGCGCAGCACAGCCAGCATATTGTCGTAACAGAGCTGGCTAACTATGAACATCGTGCTTTCGTTCCTTCTCTCCAGTTCCCAGTTCAAAATCTGCGGAACAAGCAAGACCAAATGCAACCTAGGCCTTATCACCTGCATTACGTTCTGCAGTACCAAAATTGTAAATGCATCTCTCAGGTGCGCAACATATCACGTGTTTTGTTTGCTGCGTAGGTTTAAAGGGGGAGGATCCCCCCTCCCCCCTCCCCCCGGTGTGTTCCATGCCATCAACCATACACTGTGGAACATTTTTTTAGTTTCGTGCACGGATCTCGCTGCCCCCCCCCCCCCTCCCCCGAAAGCATCTTCAGTTTCTTGAGAGAGTGCAATTGTTTCATAAAATATAGACACTCCGAATTATTTGGACTTGCACTGACCTTTAATATGTTTAGCATTTAAGTCTTGGAACATGTTTCTCATTAGAACCACACAGAGTTTAATATGTGTATTTACACCCTGGTTTTTGTTGTTGTTGTTTTTTTTTTTAATGCTCCTTTAATTTTTAACGGCCTGGCAGAGAGGGACCTCGCTTAGCCGCGAAATAGGCTTTGTAGCTTGCGCGGCAGAAAGCCCTAACTAACTAACTAACTAACTAACTAACTAACTAACTAACTCGCTGCGTAGGTTCCGGTGGACTACTGTTGAAATGAAATTATTTGATTTATAGGCATTTCTACAGTTTAAAGACATATAATCAGAAAAAAAATCACAGTCCCTTATTGGCACCGGAATTAATTTAACCCTTTGTCTGCCAGTATGACGGAGATTTCCATCATGGTGAGCCACCCCAATATGTCATGCAATTAATTACATTCTTAATTACTCATGCAAAAAAAAGACTCACAATCAAAGGGAATGGAAACAATAAGCTGGTTGTTATCCATTTTTCTTTCCAAAAAGTACAAGTTTTTCTAGGTCATCTTTTACAGCACATATTCTAAAAGTTTATTCTAATTATGACCCTTTTGCACCCTGGCAAGTACATGCAAGCTTCCAGCTGAATATGCTGGCATACAAAGGGTTAAGGCAGTACTCTTACCCTGAATGCCCTTCCTACGTATCGCTGCGCCTTGTCGCCTCTCAGCTGGCTCTCTTGAACAGCACTCTCCCGGAAATCCTCAAAGCCTTGAGCCCCCTCTAGCAACCTCTGAGAAATCGAACTCGGCTTGTCGGTGTGTTCGCCGATGGGAAAGTAAGTCACGGCGTACGGCACGGACCCGATGTTTGGGTATTTGACGTCTGCCTGTTCTACGCACCATCTGACAAACAGCTCGTGAAGTTTCTCGTCGCCTGCGTTCTCCAGCTTCTGCTTGAGATCCTGTCACAATTAATCGGGGTCAGTGCAACATAGGAGACTTCCCGTGAGCGTAAAACCACAGAATCTATTATGTAAACATGCAAAAACCCAGAGCAGGAGTACGGCCAGAACACAGGCTGCAAGTAGTCCTGGAAGGTACAAAGTCTAGAGCGCCATCGAGGATTCGGTGCAGATTTATCTCCCTTGTGCTCTGGGGCACCATGAATACCTGCATATATACACCACAAAGCGGCTGTGTACACTTGTCCCTGACTGTCACGGTATATAAGTTTTGCTTTTATATGTGCCAGGCCTGTCACTTTGTACAGTAATGAGCTGGAATGTTCACCTGGGACAGCCAACCTGCCTTTCAGTAATCTGCCTGTGTGTGTGTGTGTGTGTGTGTGTGTGTGTGTGTGTGTGTGTGTGTGTGTGTGTGTGTGTGTGTGTGTGTGTGTGTGTGTTGTCGCCCGTACGAGCAACTTCATAGCTCACCCCCACCCCAAGAAACAAAAATCTGTAAGTGAATGTGAGTGAAAAAAATCAGTACGACCACAACAGTGAAAAGGCCTGTAGGACCCTGTTACTTTCAGTAATTTGCCAATCGACGGTTTTAACTCGAATGCTGCGTATCTGCCGTCAATAGGCCTTTCGAGACTTTGACGCCCGGGATCTCTTGACCGGTTAGTGTATTGCTTGCACCACCCCAGCTGCGCAAAATGTATTGACATAGGTTTATAATTATGTTCAATGGAGTTTAGCTTCCTGGTCGTAAAATACGCGTAGTGGTTGAGATAGGAGTCATGCTTTGTACCAGGCAAAGATCAGTCTTGTATAGAAGAGTTAGAAGCGGTAAACAAGCATAAATGGTTGTTATGTTATGTTATGTTATGTTATGTTATGTTATGTTATGTTATGTTATGTTATGGCATGTTATGTTATGTTATGTTATGTTATGTTATGGCATGTTATGTCATGGTATGTTATGGTATGTTATGGTATGTTATGGCATGTTATGTTATGTCATGGTATGTTATGTTATGTTATGTTATGTTATGTTATGTTATGTTATGGCATGTTATGTTATGTTATGTTATGTTATGTTATGTTATGTTATGTTATGTTATGTTATGTTATGTTATGTTATGTTATGTTATGGCATGTTATGTTATGTTATGTTATGTTATGTTATGTTATGTTATGTTATGTTATGGCATGTTATGTTATGTTATGTTATGTTATGTTATGTTATGTTATGTTATGTTATGTTATGGCATGTTATGTTATGTTATGTTATGTTATGTTATGTTATGTTATGGCATGTTATGTTATGTTATGTTATGTTATGTTATGTTATGTTATGTTATGTTATGTTATGTCATGGTATGTTATGTTATGTCATGGTATGTTATGGTATGTTATGGCATGGTATGTTATGTTATGTAAATGTTATGTAAATGTTATTTATGTTATGTTATGTTATGTTATGTCATGTCATGGTATGTTATGGTATGTTATGGTATGTTATGGCATGGTATGTTATGTAAATGTTATGTAAATGTTATGTTATGTAAATGTTATGTTATGTTATGTTATGTAAATGTTATGTTATGTTATGTTATGTTATGTTATGTAAATGTTATGTTATGTTATGTTATGTTATGTTATGTTATGTTATGTTATGTTATGTAAATGTTATGTTATGTTATGTTATTTTTTGCCTCCTCAGTCTTGTCTTGGGAACCCTACCCTAAGTAAGCGGAATTTGACCAGCAGTATTTCTGCTCGTGTTAAGTGACGGAGGTTGGGTGGTGGGGGCTGTCCGCGACACAGAGCTATGGAAATTAAAATAAATTAATCAAGTTATTGAAATTCTTGTCAGCGACGTCCCGATGTTGATTTTAAGGTGTATTAGAATTAGTCAAATACTCATTAAACAGACAAACAAACAAACAAGCAAACAAACAGAAGACTCAGACCGCACAGAGATAGACAGACAGGTTGGGTGGGGTGGGTGTTTGGGAGTTTAACGTCCTTTTTCATCACGTATGGGTGATATCAAAGACGGGTAACGTGAAAAAGGCCAGCACAAATATTTGGCCCCAGCCGGAATTCGAACTCGATACGAGCATTGAAAGCCCAACCCTTTACCATTCGGCTATCCTGACTCCCCGGATAGTCAGACAGATAGATAAAGACAAACAGACTGAAGAACAAACCTCTATTGACTGTCGAGCCTCACCCGGACGACAAGGAACACAAATTCTGCTCCTTCTGTTGTGTGGCGGTTCCGAATATCTGTTAAGTTTAGGTTTTTCCTGAACTTTCTCTCCACCGTACACGGGCTGACTATGAGGTCGGAGACTTACGTCAGCCTGCTGGCGATCGCGAAAGTTCGCCATTTTTCACACGTGTTCTTAAAATATGTAAAAACCACTTTTAGCACCTGTGACGTTTTTCTTCACTCGTACGGAGTCCAGCATTCCTCAGCATGTTGAGGTCACCACACGACCCAAGAGAAGAAGAGAATAAGAGTGATTTTATAACACTCATAGATGTATACAGCTGAATGAATCCTAGTCAACTCGTTCACAGATGTTTAGTTTTAAGTGGCATTTTCCCGCCGAATGGCAGTCTGATGCTAGATTAGCAGAATCAGAGATGCGAACGCTTTCCGAAGTGTCACGGCACTTAAGCCACTGACTGTTTACTGGGTGCTGCTTGGTGAGCAATTTAAAGGAAGTACCTGCATCCGTTCTGTTTATTTCGTTCACCGTAGCCACGTAATACAGACAGTTATCGAGATTTCCTGATCGCGTCAGCATATTATGACTTGTCCATACTTGTACTTTAAAAAATTACGCAACACAGATTGTAGTTCCCTGAATGAGTAACACTATTCCCCCAACGACGGGTTATGCACGAATGCGGGTATATAGCGGGTTATAAAGATTTAATCTGACGACCTAGAAATGTCACACAAGGAAATCAAATAACCAGGAAGTATCACACGATCAGCGCTACGTGCTGTAGAGTTTCACAACAATGTACAATGCCAGCTGATGTCATACAGTACTCAGTTGTCAGTGTATCAGATAATGTTTTCAAACATATGTTGTCCTCTTGAGAAAGGCCGTACGATAACGGTTACGGACAGATAGCCCGATATCTTACAAGTCCTTCGAGAGAGGGAAAGGCTGTTTCGTTCCTGTAGTCCGAGATATCACCAACCAATGCGGTGCTGACGTGGGGTGGGTGGGTGTTTGGGAATTTAACGTCCTTTTCCATCACGTATGGCAAAGACGGGGCAACGACAAAAAGGCCAGCACAAACATTTGGCCCCAGCCGGGAATGCAGTACTGACGTAATTCTATAGATAAAGAAATGAATACTAGTAATAATGATAATAAACAAAGAACCGAAGCATTGAAGAAAGTCCCTCAGCCTGTGTTCAGTACACTAGGGATGAAACACAACAATTATTGAAAGAAAGAAACGAAACGCTTAGAACAGAATGATGCCACGATTCCCAAAGACTGGCTCTAGGCGCTGTATAACGTGACGTGTCTTCGGATATACACAGACACACAAACATACACGGAAACAACAGTCCCTATGTGGATTGCTTTTAAGAAACACATGAATTTAACAGAAAATAGAATAATAAAAAAAGTAATGTTTCAAATGTTTCTTGGAAATGACAATATGACTAAATTAGAATAAAAGCTTGTCCTATCGATTGTGTATCGTTTGGATCTGCCATAAAAAAAATCCAATTTGACGAAATCAAATAAAATAATTGTCTCATCACGTGTATTATAAATATATATTCACTTACCTCTATCGACTGTCGAGCTTCACCCAAGCGACACGGAACGGGTCTGAGTGATTTGCTGCGTCTGTCTGGTGGCGGTTCTGAGTGTCTCCTGACCTCTTCATCTTCCCCCTTCTCCATTCCTTGCACTGGTTCACTGTGGGGTCGGAGATGCACTCCATCTTTCGCATGCTCTCTGCGACTTTCCATTTTTTTTTAAATCACACGAGAACTTCACACCTTCTTTCGCCTAATACCTATCTTCCTATTATTCTATGTTCACAAATCGTTCTAAGCTCTTTTGGTGGTGACTGCCATGTCAACGTTGGCACCTGCACAGCGACAGCACCTCACAACTGGCACTGGGTCAACATGAGGTTTTAGGCGACACGATTATCGAGGAGTCAGGTAGTGATGCGGGCAACTGTTGAGTAGAAGAATTTAAAGTTTCGCTCGCGCAGTCTGCAGACGACAGTGTATTGCATCCAGAACTCTACTAATCATGAAAACAGACTGTTTCAAGTGTACATGCGCACTCACAAACAAACCTGGTCTTCTGTGAAACGCAGGAAAAAGGTGTAAGTGAGCTGTTCAGTTTCTTCGTTGTGGTAGCGGTCGCATGGTCGTGGGCTCAGTGACGCAAGACTTACGGCGGGAGACAGGAATGGACTTCCTCAGAGCGTGAACCGATTTGCGGCAGTTCATAGGTCCCACAAAATTTCACATAGCCACGAAGAAACTTCGAAGGTCGCTTATGTACACAATACAAGCAGGCCGTTACATGTTGTTTGTAGTGATTGGGAGAACACTTAAACATCCAACATTTCCTTCCTTTGGCCAGCTATGAATGAATGAGCCGATTCACATTCCTGGTAAGCTTATATTCTCGCAATTCGGTCAGTCTCACTCTGGTAATAACTGAAACAGGCCAATCCCATTTTGACTGACGCATTGCTGTATTTCAGTGTTTTTATTTCCCCCCAATACTAGAACTCACGACGAGGAAGTGAATACATGTATGACTGACAGTGTTTCTCAGTCACACATTATTTCCTTATAAGATCAAAGTGTTTTCTGCACGTCAGCCGTTTTTCTTCCGATTTGCATACACACCCGACCGAAAAGCAGTTTTCCTCATAGAAACTGGAGTCTGAACATTTTGCTTTATGCATGCCTCGACTTACACCGTTAACCATTCAATGCTTGGTTGGATGTCCATGGCAAATTGAGTATCACAGGTTTAACTGGAGCGAGTTGAGACTTTAACCTAAACACAAAGGCCCGGAAACTGACAATGACTCTGACACCTGTACGTTTATGATTTTATCTGTATTTTTTTTTTCTTCATTAATATCATGTTGACATTCCCACTTCACGTAGCTCTGCCTAAACCAGATATGCTCTATGTGTTAAAGATACTACTGCGACCATTTTTATCCTCACAGATCGTTCTGAGCTGTATTCGTGGTAACTATCATCACACCACTTAAACACCTGCACAGTGACAACGTCTGTAATGCTGACACTGAGTCAACAGAAGCGTACTCGATAACGCGGCGACCACACTGAGCGCTCCAGTAACAACAGTCGCAGAATTTGAATGCCGTTCGGCCGCTCGCGCAGAATGGAAACAACATTAAGAGCTGTACTAATCATGAAGAAAAAGAAATATTTCAGTCGAGCGTACAGGCGCACTCTCTCACGAGCGA
>JACVVK020000025.1:3082500-3127500 GCA_018292915.2 Batillaria attramentaria | reverse complement strand
CATATTAAAAATAAATAACTTACATCACGATTATGTATGAACTAACCATGACGACTCCCCCCCCCCCCCCCCTCAAAAAAATATTAATTAATTAATTAATTAATACACAACTATTTTCTTTTTAAAAATCGAAAAAAAAGCAGGTCTTCCCAAAATAAAAGCTGGTGCTCAGCCCACGCAGAGCTCATTCCCTTTTTTTTTTTTAAATCAGTTTAGGGTCTTTTATAACAAGCAACACACTGATCTTCACTCCTCGTCTAGCAGATTACACCACTAGTAGGAGGGTGTGTTAGACTGAACTTCCGACACAAACTGTATATATGATATATATTGGGGCGGTCGGTGGTCTAGTGGTTAAGAGACTTGTCACCAATGCGAGAAGTGGGGGGGTTCGAGTCCCACTCGGGGCAAAGAATTTTTCCTTCTCGTATGTGGCAGCGTTCATTCGGGCCGATCGTCGGGGGTTCTCTCCGGGTACTCCGGCCTCCTCCCCCTCTGCTTTGGAAATGTTCAGCCCACCAAATTTGAAAAATAAATGCAATTCTAAATTCCGAAATTTAAATAGCTGAGCTGACCCTGACTACGTGATTGTAATATGTTTATGTCCAGTGTGTGGGAGAATGCGTTTGATTCACGTGAGCGTGCGTGTTGGGTTCAGTTCGCGGCGCTTTGAGCCGATTCGTGAAATTGGGTAAAGCGCCTATACAATACTTATTATTATTATTATAAAATAGTAAACAAACACAAAACAAACAAGAAAGAACACAGTCTGTACAAGGAACTGAGGAAGCATTTCCATGGCGCTCATCAGTGCAGTGTGGATACTACACCACATACCAGTGACACAGTGCTACGGCCCCCGTACCGCAGTGGTTAGCACTTCGGACCATGAACCGGGAGATCCGGGTTCGAGTCCCAGCCGAGGCCAGCGGGATTTTTCCAACCTAGGTCGTCTCCTACCCAGAGCGGGTGTGCTATGGGCCCAGTGGGGAGGTTGTTGCCAAACTCGCCCACTTCACGGATGCGACTTTGGGGGTGCTCCATTTGGTATGACACATATCATGATTACACCTGGTCCCCGGATCTGGCTAACGCCGGGATATTTATGACAGGAAGCGTGGAGTGCGGCCCTGTCTGGCTGTCCCAAACAACACGGACCTCCATAGCATTATCATACCATCATCATCATTTCCATCATCATGCATAATAATTTTTTTTTTAAATTGCCCCAGCTTCCGAGCCCTCCGTGGATTCATCCCATGATCTGGGAGGAACACCACTGGAGCTGGCGAAGAGTTGGTACAGTAAAAAATAAAACAAAAACAAAACAAAAACAAAAACAACAACAACAACAAACATACACACATACACACAAAACCACAGTGATTTAAATATGACGAAAACTTTTGTCAATACTAATGTGTTATCACAATCGTTTGGCCTCCAAACCAGTAAACATGAAACAAGTGGCGGCAAATTTTTTTTCCAAAAGCATTAAAAAAAAATAATACAGGTAGTGTCAAAGCTCAAAGGTTCGTACCCTGACATGTACAGTATTGCAATTTTACAGTTCATGCTGCAGCCCGAAAACTCTACCTCAAACCTGAGGTAGCCTGCGTCATGACCCTAACCCGCGCTTTGCACCAGAAAGCACGTGACTTTTCGGGCTGAACTGTAGACTGCATAACTCTGGCGAATCACATGAAAGGAAGAAATGCGTGAAAGAAGTATGGCTGCCTGATCAGCCAACAAACCACGAAATGAACTTTTGTGCAATCAACAGATACATGTGTGCAAAAATGTTTACTGGACGCACACCATGCATTTAGTAGAAATACATTCAGGTCAGTATAGCACCAATCAGCTTCAGTTCCTCTTTTTTTTTTCTTTTTTTTTTTTTTTTTACAGGGCAGCCTTCTGCCACCATCTTTCAGCATACAAACGATTCCTCAAACTCAAAATATGGCACCACAAATTTGTCTAAAACATTCAAGAAGCACCAATCAGCTTCAGTTGCCCTTTTTATAGGGCAGCCTTCTGCCACCATGCTGTTTTCTTTCACAGAAGCCTTCTGACACAATCTTTCAGCATACAAACGATTCCTCAAACTCAAAATATGGCACCACAAATTTGTCTAAAACAGTGAAGAAATTTACCACCCTAAGATGAATGATACAGATTACGTTGACACACTGAGGCTCACAAGGTACAAAACACTGTCAATATGAACGTGTGTGCATCGTCATCGTACACAGTATTAGTCTCTACAAACACATCTTCATAATCAGACATATATGGCACAAAATATGCCACCAAGAATTTGTAAGAAATATCAGAAGTTTGAAAAAAAAAGTCAGATATGATCAGTGATACAACACATTACCCCAGCAACTACAACAACAACAACAACACCACCAGAAATTCCTCCATAAACATACCCCGTACCGTGACTATAATAATCGGCTGATAAAAAAATACGCAGAAACAAACAAACAAAGTTTATAGCAATAAAAACACATCATCAATAATAACAATAACAACAACAACAACCAAAACATCACAGCCAAATGCCCCCCCCCCCCCCCCCCCCCCCCCCCCCCCCCTTGCGGTAACGCATTGATTTCAGAAATCCCTGATGAGATGTAAGTGACTACACCAATTCTTCAACAATTAGAGTCGGGTAAAATTTCAGCACCCCCACAGAACTGCTTGTCGTAAGGTTTAATAACTTAATAATTTGTACATAAAACACGTCTGAAAATTTGTTTTTATAGATCACCCATAAAGACAAGGGACTAAAAATATCTTTGATTTGAAGGAAGCCCCGAACAAATACTGTTCATACTATATCACCAGTAAAAAAAAAACTCAAATCACCATGGATTAGTGAATTGTGAGATATCAGTTATCACACAAAATGAACAAAGTATCACCGGTGTACACATCACACTAAACAATCACATCAAAATATAAACATGTTTATAAAAACAGGCCTTGAGAGCTGGCCTGATAAAACCACATGTACGATACCGGAATGTTGTTTTTACGTACATGTAAACTTGACGCAGTAAAATGGGTTGTATAATTATTGTCTCAATGCTACCGATTGTCGCTGAAACACGTATAAAACTCGCGATTTTTAAACTTGGAGAAAAATATACATCTTGGGAAAGTATATTGAAAGGATGTGGGAAAGGATATTGGGAAGTACAATGCCTCTGTCGTCAATGGCACACTGGAAAACGACTCAGCCTAGCACTGATTTTAAGTGCCCCCTAAAAAACAGACAATGGAATCCCCAAGTGACACAAACATAACTAATAATAAATGCATGTATACTGATAGAAAAAGTGGCGTCGTCTTGTGACATTTATACATACATCTCTGGCGCACATTTATGCTTAAAGACATTCACCTGGGAGTGAGAGTGAGAGGTAAAATAAGAGAGATCGGTGGTTTTGAGCAAAGTTCAGTAATTTTACACACAGTACCCATCCTGGTTCTCTCGGGTTTATATTGTGTCGCTAATCTCAGCAGTAATGTTGCTAATCTCAGCAGTAATGTTACTAATCTCAGCAGTAATGTTGCTAATCTCAGCAGTAATGTTGCTAATGTCAGCAGTAATGTTGCTAATGTCAGCAGTTTTGTTGCTAATCTCAGCAGTAATGTTGCTAATCTCAGCAGTAATGTTGCTAATCTCAGCAGTTTTGTTGCTAATCTCAGCAGTAATGTTGCTAATCTCAGCAGTTTTGTTGCTAATCTCAGCAGTAATGTTGCTAATCTCAGCAGTAATGTTGCTAATGTCAGCAGTTTTGTTGCTAATCTCAGCAGTAATGTTGCTAATCTCAGCAGTAATGTTGCTAATCTCAGCAGTTTTGTTGCTAATCTCAGCAGTAATGTTGCTAATCTCAGCAGTTTTGTTGCTAATCTCAGCAGTAATGTTGCTAATCTCATCAGTAATGTTGCTAATCTCAGCAGTTTTGTTGCTAATCTCAGCAGTTTTGTTGCTAATCTCAGCAGTAATGTTGCTAATCTCAGCAGTAATGTTGCTAATCTCAGCAGTTTTGTTGCTAATCTCAGCAGTATAAGTGTCATTCTGACCCGCCCAGCAAAAGCAAAAAAACAAAAACAAAAACAAAAAAAAACCCAACAACAACAAAACCCAAAACATTCAAAATGATCACAAAATTAATACATTAAAAGAGGTTAAAAGAGGTTAATACATTAAAATTAATACAGCTACAACTGTATTAAGAAATCCGAAGTTAATTTTTTTGTGACGCATCTGTTCCAAGATCCTTTCTTGTGTTTTTGTTTTGTTTTAACGAGAACACCTGTCTATTTTTCAAAGAGGTTATGAAGCCTGTACAGTGTGATCCGCGTAAAAATAACGTTCATTCAATCTCCAGTTCAGTTCTCGTGAAATCAAACAACAAACAACAGCGAACTTTAGAAGCGCCAACAAATGGCGTTTCGCTTTGTCTCGTTCTGCGTCGCCATTTTGTGGTCTACGAAATAATAGTAGTTAGAATGACAGTATTCATCTTTACAATTATTTCTTTCTGCCCGCAAAACGAAATGAAATGACAGTTTTAACCCTTTTATTCCCGAAATGGAACGAGGAAAAAAAAAAACACTTTGTCGACGCTTTTTAATTTCACTATTTATGTTAGGATTTCGTCACGATCATCCCCGGCCTTGGCCTTTTTTTTTATCGCTGCCCTGTCTTTGATATCACCCATACGTGGTGGAAAAGGATGTTAAACTCCCAAACACCCACCCCCACCCTGTCACGATCATCGTTCACGGCACAATGAGAATGAGTAGCGACAGACACCGCGACCCGCCCACCATGACGTTGGTCTTGTCCCACGGACTGTACCGCTCAATATCACGGGATGTCCACTGTAGGGACGTTGTTGTGCTCGAAGATCTGTCTCTGCCCCCGCTAGAAATAGAGGCCTCACCAGTGTCTTTTATCCGGGTATTTCCACATTCAGAACCGGCGTTCGCTGGGGTTTTGCTGGTGGAGGAACCGTCAGAGGTTTTGCTAGAAGGTCCTTGTGCATCTGAGCTTTCAGTACGGGTGTCTGAAACTGAACTCTCAGTGCCTGCAGAGAAATGGCCGCTGGCTTCTCGGCTTTCGGCGCTGGATGTACTTGCCTCTGTGGTCTCTGTGTCCGAAGATTCCTTTGCTGCTTGTGGGTCCGTGGGTACCTCTGCTTCCGCACCACGCGAGTCCGTGGACGTTTTGGTATCTGAATCCACTGATACCTTCGCCCCTGTACTTTCAAGACCCGTGCCTGTCTTAGCCTCTGAAGCTTGTAAGTTCCCGCTTCGACCTGCGTCAGTGTCAGTGGAAAGTGGCCCGCTCATGACATCTTCTTTACGCACAACTGGCAAGTCAAAGTCGGCATCTCCCTCGAAGTCCTTTGTCCGAAGCCCAGGCGCCGGGATGTCTCGCTGAGCTGAAGCTTGTGGGCGGCCATCTCGGGGCGTGTCCCCGGGCAGAAACACCACCACGGTCGTCTCCAGGCCCTGGAAATTGTAAAGCCACGTGGCAGTGCAAGGGCCATTGAGGTCTTTGCAGGCTAAGTCCGTCTTCACGTCAACACGCACTCCTTTTTCTATCAGCGTCTTGATGAAGGGACAGCGCGCGATGTAGTCCATGTATTTCGTGTAACGTGCTTTGGACGTTTCGATGTAACTAACATTCCTCTTGTACAGTTTCCGAGGAAGGTTAACGAGGAACGTCAGCTTAATGTCCGAGTAGTCGGCGTGCAAATCTGGAATAGACACAATGAAAAGAAATCTTATAGTTTATGAGCAAGACGTGGTATAACTTGAATCTTCTTCGGTGATCTGTCAGATGGATGCCAGTACTTAGGGCAGTCTGAGCAGAAGAGTTCAACCGTGGGAGTGTGTGTGTGTGTGTGGGGGGGGGGGGGGGGGATAGCTGGACGAACGGACGCGTTCGAAGGCTCGTGAAAATGCCAACAAAAGTTTAGGGGAGGGGGAGGGGGATGGGGTGGGGGGGGTGGGGGGGGGGGTATATCATGCTGGTTCACACGAAGTCAACAACAGGTGAAACAGGTCAACGAGCCTTTTTCGAGAATACTTAAGAACAGTTCCCGGCTGGGGCCAAATATTTGTGCTGGCCTTCTTGTCGTTGCCCCGTCTTTGATATCACCCTGGTGGAAAAGAACGGTAAACTCCCAACCACCCACCCAGTTCAGAACGGTTTGTGGCAGAGCCGAAACTCGTGTAAGCCACCGCTTACGGATTCTGAAACGGTACCTAATTTGTTTTCATCTTTAAAACGCAACAACATCAAAAACTGCACAAATCACTACACACCTGGCGTGCTTGAGGCGCCGCCAGGTTCAGACGGGTTCTCACGAGGCTGAACCAGCTGGGCAAGTTTCTTGTCGTTGAGGACGACAGCCAGCTCTTCGGCACACTGCACGCACTCCGTCACGCTCACGTTGGCATGCTTCTCGTGCAGAATACACAACGGAATCGGTCCGTTGGTTGGAACTTCAGCTTGCTCCGCGTCCCTCTTGTAAAACGTCTTCCGAGTGTCGTCCCAGTCCACCTGGTACAGCAGATTCTGCACGCTCGGCGGGCAGCGGTAGACACAGTACAGCTTATACTCGCGAAATCCCGTCGGCGTTCGGCTGAAAAGCCCGGCGCACCACACGCTGCTTTCGGAGAACTCGGACTTGAAGGCGTTCAGGATCTTTTGCCAGAAGGACTCCACGTAGATCTCGTCGACGATAAACAGGGCGTTCTTGAGCCAGTGCTTTGAGCCCGGGTTCAGCCGCTTCACGCCTTTGACGAAATTAGCCTTGTCAAATGAACCCTCAGTCACATCGACGTCAACCTTGTGCACTCTCTGTTTTTTTCCTCCACTGCTAACTGCTGTGAAGATGCGTTCGCCAATAGCTCGGCCAGCTGCCCCGCGGTACATGTTGAGGACGATCACGTGGTGCTTCTCAGAGGTTTCCAGAAATGACCGCGCCTTGGATGTCAGCAGGACAGTCTTTCCTGATCCGGGAGGACCACTCAGGTACACGCGTTTGGTCTCCTTTGGGTCGCTAATTTTCAAAATGTCCAACTGTAGAGGAATCATGAGATGCAGTTTCGTAAATAATTACACATGTATCGATACACGATGTAAAGTACTTGAAATAAGGAACTATCTGGTGACGACTTCCCCTCCCCCCCCCCCCCCCCCCCCCCATATAATCGCCCCCCTCCCGGCTCCACCTATACCGTGTCTGAAGTGCGAACAGATGCACAGACAGACACAACCATTTGCAGTAGAATTGTTGATTACAGAACAGATTTAAAATATAGGCTGTGCGTGCGTGCGTGCGTGCGTGTGTGTGTGTGTGTGTGTGTGTGTGTGTGTGTGTGTGTGTGTGTGTGTGTGCGTGCGTGCGTGCGTGCGTGCGTGCGTGCGTGCGTGCGTGCGTGCGTGCGTGCGCGTGCGTGCGTGCGTGCGTGCGTGCGTGCGTGCGTGTACAAGAGTCTACAAGGAACTGTCGGTTTACCTGTCTACGACTGAGCATGTTTCGACTCAGCAGCAAAGCAGTGCGCTGTACGCTGTCCCTATACTGACGTTGTCGTTCACGCTCGTTGCCATCCTTGGACGTCAGAGCACTTGAGAAGGGCCCGATGTACCTTAAAACACACACACACACACACACACACACACACACACACACACACACACACACACACACACACACACACCCCGGACGAACCAATAGGTAATAGTGTGGAAAGGTGTTCCAGCTTTCTAACTAAATTCCAGTTCATCAGACCGACCCTGGGACCCTTCCTCGCCAAGTTTGAAAAGACAGTGACTTAATTCCCATGGCCCCTGTAAGTCTCAGTCATGCAACTACAGCAGTAAGTTTATTTTACGTCGTGTAAAAGTATTTCCAGAGGAAAAATTTAAAATAATTTAAATGTCGATCTATCTCCCCTACGTTCGATCAACAAGGTTCTAATGTCGATATGCAGCATTCAGAAGGGGTGATTGAGTGAGTGAGTGATGTTTTAGGGCTTAACGTCGGACAAGCAAAAAGACTAATTCGCGGCTAACGAAAGTCCCTTTCTGCAAGGTCCTGTATGTTCACGTTAGAACAGCCAGGATGCAAATATAACTTAGAAATCTCTTTGATTTAAACGAGATATAAGACATGCCTCTTTTCTAAACAGAAGGTTAAAGCATCACTAACATGAATAAAAAAAAAAATGGTTTCCTACTCTAGAACACTAAATCGTATACAATAGATTTGCTTCTTTCAGGAAATTGAAGATGCTGTCAGGGGTGTGGGTGGGGGTGGCGGGGGGGGGACATCCCTGAGCAACACCTGCAATGAACTAGCACATTCAACAGAGGCAAAATTTGAAAACAAAAACGAAACAGCCAGAATGAAATAGAGAGAAAGCGGACGCACTGTCCACTGTACTCACTTGCCAACGATCTCTTGCATGTAGTCCCGCCTCATGGGAGCTGCAGGCAGTCTGTCCCACCATCGCCTGAAGTTGCTGAGATCCGTCTCACACTCTGCCAGGTTCATGTCTTCCTCAAAGAGATCTTCCTTCAGCAGGAACAGGGAGTCCTGCTGCACATGGATAAATCCTGACACATTCAGCGGATGAAAAAGACCAGAGCATAGCAATATCGTAAGCCGAGTCTCTGTTCGTAGGTCGTTGTTAGATCGCGGCGATCGATTGAAAATGCAGAATGAAACACATACACAGCTGTAATTTACTCCTGTGTTGTATGACACTTATACAACATATGCCTATGTCAGCCTTCTAGCCACACACACACACACACACACACACACACACACACACACACACACACACACACACACACACACACACACACACACTGTGACACACACACACACACACACACACACACACACACACACACACACACACACACACACGCCAACACACACACACACACACACACACACACACACACACACACACACACACACGCGCGCGCGCGCGCGCACGCACGTACGCACGCACGCACGCACGCACGCACGCACGCACGCACACACACACACACACACACACACACACACACACACACACACACACACACACACACACACACACACACACAGCTCCAAAGGACACTAAAGCATACCCCAGAGGAACACGGCTTTAGCTTCTGGAGTTCCCTGTAAAGTCGAAATATTCTTACAGGCATTAGCCAAAGAATAGTTATCGGTGAGCGGTGGTCTAATAGGCAGCGCGTCGGATTTAGCCGCTGCGTTACTGAACGGCCGTCACCATTGTCATGGCGATGAAGCGTGGGTTCGATCCCAGGTCGAGCTTGTGATATGTGATACCGGCTTTTCCTGGCTACCGGGCTGCTCATCGGGGGGTTTTCTCCGGGTAATCCGGCTTTACTCCCCCATCAAAATTGTAATATATATATATATACCACACAATACATATCATGTATATATATAGAGAGAGGATAGGTATTGGGTGGCGCTGCACCGCGGCGACGCGCTTCCCCCGGGGGAAGCGGCCCGAATTTCCCGAAAGGGATAATAAAGTAGCAAAAACAAAAACAAAAAACAGAGTAGCAGATGAACAAGAAGACGGGACACTAGAACATGACTCTAACGACGCAATTTATATTTCGAATGATTCGTTCGAGATCTTTGAAGAGTCTAACCTTGCTTTCGATTTCATTGTCCTCGATGTCTTTCTTGGTCAAGTTGGGAAGAGCGACAACCCGCGTGACCTTGACTGGAGGCGGTCCGGTTGGTTTGACCTGCTCACCATGGCTTTCGGGAGTACCGGATCTGCTCATGAGACACTCGAAGATGCAGACGTCATGGTCCAATTGCTTTTCCGCATTTTTGATCTTCTTTTGGATTGTCGCTTTGGCTACACAAAACAGATACGAATTTCAAAGAAAATGCCACATATTCCTATTAAACATAGCGCTGCACGTGACACCCTAGAAATGCTTTAAAATTCACAATAACAAAAACATCAGCATCCAAAGACACATGTGTAGGGTAAACTGAAAGAAATTCCAATATTCCGTTTTCTTTTGCAATGCTAGCAGCGACCACCTACCCCCTCATTCCTCTGTCGTCTGCTGGCTCTTGTGCCAGCCGCGCATGAATACAAATAGTCCACATGCCAGGCTCATTTTTCACTGTTTCTACTAGTACCTGGCATGAAACTTATTTACAAGGCCAACAAACAGCCCCAGATTGCCATTTGGCACGAATTTATAAATGGGCAAAAATTCTGTAGTATACATTTAGCGGTAAAAGCATCTTTAGGTTTGGAACCTTGTTTCACTTCCGTCGTCACTTTCTGCTCAGTTTTCCCAGTTTCTCGTTGCTCCTTATACGCCGCTGCTTGTTGCTCCTTCTCATTCAGGATTCCCTTAATCTGACCAGAACAATCGATAATACGGCAATAACAGTTTGTGACAAGTTAAAAAACAAAAACAACAACAACAACAAAAACCCACAAACCTCTGGTCACCGATTGCATCTCAATTTTCATTGCTGATCCTAAACTTTTGTTACAGAAACCAGCAGCAGTAATGCGACAAAGTGCAAACACGCAGGCACTCATGTATGCCCATGAACAACATACCCCAGTTGATTCACTGACATCACTAATTGTTGTTTTGTCACATTACTGTACTCCTACAAACTATCTAAAAAACAAGAAAGAGGTTTCCGATGCACCCCCCCCCCCCCCCCCACACACACACACCTCTACCCTTTCGCCTGCCTTTTTTTTTTTTCTTTTAAGCGAGCTGGAACCACATTTCTTATTTCCCCGTATTTAGTGGTAATTGACAATCTGGTTTACGTAAGTCGGTGGGAGACTGAGTTATTCAAATTAAAATACAGAATTCAAAAAATACAAAGCAATAATTTACAACTTGTCCGCCCAGCTATCACAGCAACAAAGACTTTCTAGTGCAGAATAACAAACGACTTATCACCTGCACGAAAATCACCCCCTTCTCCTCATGCAGAATCATGAGATCCAGCTCTCCCCGCTGCTCCAAGTGTGCTGGGATGTTGATGTACGAAGGCTCGTCCGCAAAAACCTTCTCGAACTGCTTCCTGAACCCTTCGGGCAACTTCCCGCATCTTCGGAGAAAAGCCAGCAAGTTGTCATAGGACAGTTGACTGATGATGAACATGGCTGACTTTCCCTCTTTCTCCAGAACTGCACTCAGCATCTGAAGAACACGTCAGCATCGTGTTACGCTCAACCACTGTATGATGATGATGATGATTGGCCATTTGTATAGCGCTACGAAAAAAACTTCCATGCAGTAAGCATGCTCACGGCGCCTTTGGGGTCGGGGGGGGGGGGGGGAAGGAGAGAGAGAGAGAGAGAGAGAGAGAGAGAAAAGGTGCGTCTTGAGGTTCCGCTTGAAGGTTATGACTGACGCAGAAGCTGACTTGAGGTGAGCTGGCAAGTTGTTCCAGAGGCAAGGAGCTGCACTCTTGAAAGCCCGTGCACCAGAGCGTTTCTAGTAGGCTGGGATCTTATTTACTATAGCGGATACAACATGAGGCCTGGGGTGGTATATGATCACTGTAACAGAACTTCCCTCACTCTAGGTGCTGTGCCACAACCGTACAGCTGAAAGCAGCAAATCCTCACCCCTTCCATGTGATATATAACTTTGCAATTCTTAATTAATGACCTGTTTCTGCTATTTAGGATGTACCTTAGTCAAGTATTGTATCAGTCTGTTTGTACTGTATGTATTGTTTTATCAAATTTAGTCAGTGAGGTTTAATGTGACTGTGTTAGTATGTATGTGCAGGTGACTGTAATTTATAGTAATAATTCGCAGCATGCGTGTGTGGGTAATTGCAAAGCAGTCCATTTAAACAAACACAACAAAGTCATAATGTTTATACATATGGTAATAAAGTTTGCGTTTTTTTCTTTAAATGTTTATCATCGAATGTTTGACCCGAAACTGAGGAGACGGGATAGCCGAATGGTAGAGCGTTGGACTCTCCTTGCTCGGGTCTTGAGTTCGAACTCCGGCTTGGGCCAAATATTTGTACTGGCCTTTTTTCTCGTTGCCCCGTCTTTGATATCATCGTGGTGGAAATGGACGTTGAAATCCCAAACACCCACCCACTCACCCTTGACCCGAAACACAAACCATCACCTGAGCCATGGCTCCTTCTGTGCAATATCATGGACTGCAATTCCAGAAAAGGGAAACTACATTCAAATATGGGAGTCGGGCAGGTAAGCTTGAGGGTGGTGCGGGTGGGTGATTGGGAGTTTAACGTCCTTTTCCACCACGTATGGCTGATATAGGGGCAACGAGAAAAAGACCAGCATAAATATTTGGCCCCAGCTGGGATTCGAGCATACGACTCGAGCATTGAAAGTCCAACGCTCTACCATTCGGCTATCTCAGCTCCCCGGTACGCTTGAGGGGTAAGGGGTGGCAGTATAGGTGTGTGTGTGTGTGTGTGTGTGTGTGTGTGTGTGTGTGTGTGTGTGTGTGTGTGTGTGTGTGTGTGTGTGTGTGTGTGAGGGGGATGGGGTCCGAGTTTGTCTGTTTATTTTTTTGAAAAATAAAACATGGTTCTCATGGATCGCTCAATCCGTAGTTATATTTTCAACAGTGTATATACACAATTTCCAATCCATCTGCTTGTAGTGTTCGAGACGGGTGGAAAAAAAAAAACCCAACAGAAAACAAAACAAAACAACAACAAACAAACAAAACCAAAACACACGCCAAAGCAAAACAAACTTGTCTACTAACAAAGAACTAACGAACCAGCCCACTTTCAACGCAAGGAATATATACTCACCCTGAACGCACGGCCGATCGTGCGCTGCGCCTTGTCACCTCTGACCTGACTGTACTGCTCGGCGTTTTCAAAGAATGAATTCTCACGGTCCGTAATATCACAAGGGCACAGCTTCTTAGCCTTGTGTGCCCCTATGAAATGGTCCGGGACTGCATGAGGCGTTTTGCCGATGCCCGGGTACTCGGCCTCAGCTTGTCTCGCGCACCAGGCGTTGCATACTTCCACTGGATCACTGTCTGTTTTGTCACGGAGATCTTTGTCTAGGTCCTGCGACAGAAAGATGTCAGCATGTCTTACAGTTACCAATCAGATAGCGTCTGGCGAAATCATTCGCGGTTGATCGGGGTTCTTCGCACTGCATGTCGACCGAAGTCCGAACTGTCCAAAATCTCTTCGCGAGGCCCCAAAATGATTCGGGCGAATCATTTTTCCTTCGCTCTTCGTGGTTGTTCGGACTTGTTCGGGCATAATTAAGACGCGCCTTTACACGCGACTACAACCCGGGAATAGTCCACTTCACGGAGGACAACTTTGAATTGGGTAAAAGTGTCACTTACGTTTGTCAGGCATACAACGTTTTGGAAAAAAACTTTTCATCGAATACGATAAACCGTGCATCAGAATCGATCAGACAATACGGCACCTGAAACCTTGGTGACCCGTTCTCGCAAAAGGGACCGTAAGTCGCGCTAGGCCGAACGCCGCTAGAGGCGAAAAGAGTGCCCGGGGTCAGGATGGCCGCCTGGTGGGTAGCCAACTTCAACTGCTAATATCTCTGTAAATTTTAGCAGTGCAGCTTTCATTCTTATATTGAATAAAACTGCGTAACCAGTAGAGTGCAGTGATATTAACATATCTCCAAATTGATAATTTTCGACTTATGGTCCCTTTTGTGAGAACGGGTCACATTATTTGTGGTGACTCGGGTTAGTGTACATGTATATGTTACAAAAAGGCATTGCGCATTTGTACAACATACTAAATCCAGAGAGAGAGAGAGAGTTAGTCCCAATTTGCAGACCTGACCTTGAAACTACAACTACAGTACTTGCATACAGACGTAATATAGACGTAAGACGTAAAAAAGCATAAAACAGGGTGTACTTATAAATTAGTCTGGATACACATACCACCCACACACACTATTGGTAAGTATAACTACAAGTACATAAAACTATATGTATAAGGGTGGGTGGGTGGATGTTTAACGTCCTTTTCCACCACATACGGGTATATCTATAAGGGTTGTCCGCAATCTATTAGAGTCGGAGAGAGAGAGAGAGAGAGAGATTCATTAAAAAAACAATTCATTAAAATTCATTAAAACCAATTCAGTCAGTAGTTGCTGAAAGAGACACAAGAGACAGAGACGGAAACAGAGACGGAGACAGGAAATGGTCAGTTAGCTTACCCGAAAAGACTCTTCAACCTCATTCAAGCGGCGTTGGAGGGCGGCAGATGATTTCGATACAGGATCAGGTGCTGACTGTCTCTTAAGGATGTCTGGGTCATACTCCGGTGCGGTGCGTTGAACCGGTTGGCTCTGTCTCTGGCCAGGCTGCGATGTTTCATGTGGTCTCAGTATATCCGACATAGCGGCTTACTGGTGACTTCAGTTACTGGCAGTCACGGCCAGTGTTACCTACTCTGAGCAGTCCTTACGTTTTTCAAGAGGATGGCACAGTTCGTACTGGCTAGAATATCACGGGTGTTAAGACAAAGGGTCCTGAAATACTCTGTCTTCAGTTTGCTGGATCTGTGATCATACTAATACTGCCGAATAGCACTTTCCATCTGTAACAGGAACTACTGTCTTGGCAATAAACCCCCTACCACGTGGCCGAAAGCTAAACTATGCACGTCAGTTTGAAATGATAGCACCGCGACCAGTGCGTTGAACACCATACGGGGTTTCTCTTCATCCCGTGAATATTGCTTAGAATCTGTCTCATCAACTCAGGCTTCTTATTTTCAGCAAACCGTATCGACGTTTGCTGAGTTCGAGCACCGGTTGTTGTTGCTGTTGATGTTGTTGTTGTTGTTGTTGATGTTGTTGTTGATGTTGTTTATCAGCTTTGCTGCTTTGCACTGACCATAACCACATATATTGCCAGCAGTTATTGGAAGAGACAAGAACATTCGTGTTATGTGCGACTCCCTAACTCTCGGATGGAGGGTTCTTATTAACTTTACACGTGTAGTATAGCCTATGGGTGTTCCTGCCTAACTGTTCAAGGCGTCTACTGCGGAAGAAAAGAAACAGTCGCTACTACTGTTGTTTCAGAAAGTCGTTGATGCTTGAACCGCACTCATCCTCACGACTACTCTTGTCTCTGAAGATAGCACGCGAGAAAAACCGTTGCTGAAGAGGACTACAGCACAAGACAGTTGGGAAGTTGAAACAATTCCACGGCCTTTTCCTGGAACGAATGAGTTTGCGTTTGCACCAATTCAGTTGTCAGAAGTTACGTCAGCATGCAGTGTCCTACCGCCGACTCCCGGCCTAATTTTGGTCTATTAGGACGAGGAAGTTCAAACAGCTGAGTAACTGGCTCTCTTGAAAAAAAAAGCAGGTCATGACTTGAAGCTGAACCTGTTTCACTGACACAACATGAGGCACTTAGGGAAGTTCGAGCGCTACCGGCGTCTTTTCAGTTCCTGGAATAGATGACTCTACACTAGTGTGCATTCATTCAGTCGTCACAAGTTATTACATAGTCCATACTTCGCTAATTTTAGCCTACGAGGAAGTTCGAACAGCTGAGTAACTGGGTATTTCCTGGAATCAATACGTTTGTGTGTATGCAAGCTTTCAATTGTCACGGCAAATTTCGTCAACACACCATGTCGGTCCTACCGCCAACTCCGCTAATTTTAGGGTGGGGTGAGTGTTTGGGGGTTTAACGTCCTTTTCCACCACATACGGTGATATCAAAGACGGGGCAACGATGAAAAAGCCAGCACAAATATTTGGTCCCAGCCGGGATCGACTGAACTCATGACCCGAGCATTAGAAGTCCAACGCTCTACCATTCGACCACCCCGGCTGCCCCCGCTAATTTTAACCTACGAGGAAGTTCGAACAGCTGAGAAACTGGCTGTACTGAAAAAAGTAGGGCAAGACTTTAAAGTTGTTCCTGTTTCACTGACTCATGTCGGTCCTACCGCCAACTGTGCTAATATTAGCTGAGAGGGAGTTTGAACAGCTGAGTACTGTGTTGAGTGCCGTGGCTTTACTGAAAAAAGTAAGGCAAGACTTTCAAGTTGTTCCTATTTCACTGACGCAATGTGTATCCAGCACAGGAACGAAGCCAAGAAATCCACCTCAGCCCAGAGTAAACTGCATACTGTGCTATACAGCAAAATGCACGTGCTGACTCGGCTTAAGTCGAACGCCGTATCCATAGCAACAGAGAGCGGTTCGGAAGTTCATACAGTTCCAACGTCTTCTCCTGAAATGAATGAGTCTGCATGTACGTATAAAAGTTTTCATTTGTCACAGGTGTCGCCAGCATATTGTGTCGGTCCTTCCACCCGCTCAGCTAATGTTAGCCTACGAGGAAGTTCGAACAGCTGAATCTCTCCCTGTGGCAAAAGCTGGGCAAGACGTGAAATACCTGTTTCACTGGCATAGCAGGTCTGAATAACAAGAGAAGTTGCTTAGATAAATGCACTTACTGTTTACACGCTGGCCATTTCGCTGTAATTGAAGTTGTACCCGGCTGTTCCATCGACATATATTTCCACATCGGTGAGGGACATTTGGGAAGTTCAAACACTTCAACCGTCGTTTCTTGGAATGAATGAGTTGTATGTGCACCCGTTCAGTCGCCACAAGTTAGTCAGCATAATGCTTCCTGTTTCCAGAAGACGACATGTACATACAAGGAAGCTCAAACAGGGGCTGAGTAACTGGTTCCCCCCGAGACAGTGGGGCATAGCTTGAAGTTGTACCTGTATCCATAGTTTAAATGACACAACATGTATCCATATCGGCGAAGGGCTGTTGGGAAGTTCAGTCACTTCCAGCGCCTGAATGAGTTCATATATGCATACATATAATGCACGAGTTCAGTTGTCACCTTACACCAGCACACTGTGTCCTCTACCGCAGACGCATTCTATGTGTCACTGACTAACGTTAACGTTTCTGCATACCGGCGGAGAGTAGAGCAGTGGGGTAGTGCCTACGCTTCCAGTTTCGCCGTCTCTTCCTCGTCTGATTGGCAAAGCGGCAGTTCAGTTGTCCGACGGCAACGCCGGGATCACACGCTGTGTCCCCTGCCGCCTAATCCGGGTAGGAGGAAGTAGGGTATACACAGCTGACTGCCACGCTGAGCTGACAAGGTAGGCGACGACCAGGAAGTGATGATGTGTTTTGAAACGAATCGTAGACCCCTTGAGCCACCTTGAACAGACTTCTTCAGTACACCGATTTAACTCCCCGAACAGCCCTGTCACCAATGCTGGCGTGTTCGCTGTAGCACAAAGCCGACACCGAAACAATCTTTTGAGAATAGCTGAACTCAAGCATCCGACCTGCATGTGCGCAAACTTGACCACATTCTGATTCCGCATGTCTTTTTCGTAAAGGCTTCCCCGCTGTGCGTTAAATATAGAAACAGCTAGGACTCGATTTCCCGATGTCAGTGAGACCCGTACAAACTCGGTCATACCGATAATAACCAATCCCATCTTATTTCCGTGACACCAATGAAGTGAGGATACACGACACATAAAACGCCGGCGTAGGCGAGCGACATTTAAAAAAAAATCACGGGAAAACACGGTCTGACGCTGTCTGGGAACTCCACGTTAACTAATCGGCAAGGTACAAAGACAGCTATGATCTACAGGCAAAACTAGGGCACACAAGAAGCACAGCGCTCTAAGGCAGCAGCACACTTAATCGTTTGACATTCCTAAACTCAAATAAGCGGAGCACAGCCGTACACACAGGTACCCGTTCACAACGCCAGCTCAACCATGCAATGAGTCATGGTGCCCCTCTCCTGTAAACGAGGGTCAGGGATCCAACAATAGGGGGTGGAATACAAAACATGAATATCTCTATGGTGACTGGACCAATATTTTTATAATAATAGGACACATTTGACGCTCAATGACGCTCCATGAAAATATACACTTTACCCTTACAAACTACAGTGCGTGCGTGGCTCAGTGGAATATGTCCAACGCTAACACTGCGACATGAGGTTCGCAGTGCGCCATAGTGGTCCCATTCTAACGTCTGCAGACGGCCAGTTGAAGCCGTTAACATTTCAGTCAAGCTCAGCTAGTAAGCATCATAGTACAACTTAGGTACCCTGCCTTTTTTTTTTTTTTTTTTTTTAACATTAGCCTCTCTTTTCCTACGCGTAGCCACCACGCAAAAGATCTAGCCACCCAAAAAAAGAAAAGAAAAAAAAATGTGGTTGGTTGGATCGCTAACCCAGGATGTGACTTCCCCGATCACTCATGGGTTACCCGAACAACCATGCAGTCAGCGAGGATTGACACAGATAGGGTTTCTCCGGACAGGCTCTTCTGTGTGAAATCCTACTGCCGACACAAACGCAGAGGTTCGGAAGAGATGAGGCAATCCGATTTTCCCGAAAGGGCTGATACATGAGAATATGACGAAACCGTCCAGTAAGCACGTAAACAGGTACCCGTCACAAGTATCCGCTTCAATGCGATTTTGTTTGTTTGTTTGCGTTGTTGTCGTTTTGTGTTTGTTTATTGTGACACTTTTGCACTCTACAACCAACCGTCTCTTTACAAGGAGTCAGCTACAGTGTTGTCTCCAATCACCATAATCAAATGCACCACAGCGAGTCAAGTCAATTTTATTGCGTTTAGGCATTTTCGCCCATACACAATCATGGGAAGTAGGGGGATAGGGGACTATCCAGACTAGGGCCCGTATGTAATAGTCGAGGTTAGGGTTTTAGCCCTGGGTTAGAGTCTAACCTCGAACTAAACTAGCTATAGGGTTAAATTTTCTGTTGTTTTGTGTTTTAAATCAAGAAGCGGGTCCATTCCAGCAAGGTGCCTACGCCGTTATAGAAGGAATTTATTTCTTCCTTTCTTCGCTTCCTTGTTTTTTTTTTTTTTAAATTTAATTTTGCTTTTGGGTTTCTTTTGTCCTAGTCTGGGTTAGGCCCGTAGCCGTGGGTTAAATTAACCTCGACTTTTAAATACGGGCCGCGCCCAGTACAACACTTCATAACCCTCAGGAGAATTCAGATGGACAATTTACCGTGGCACGGAGACCGGCCATGACGCTTTAGAGTTAGTTACGGTGCTAAGGAAAGTAAAACCTTGCCTCAATCTTTCGTTTATATGCAAACAGTGAAGATTTTTTTTTTTCTCATGTCAAAACCAACAGCGACCGTAGTTTGCTACAAGAGCTGCGCGCCCAAGTTACACGCACAGGTCATTCCGACTACATGCGTTATCCCACGAAATACCGTACGCTCTCCTGGGGCCGTGGTCACGACGCGAACGCAAATTTCTTTGCGCAAATAGGTTGCGGATCGTAAGTTCGTACGTGGCTACGTGAAAACTATCTCTTCCGCTAGTTGGCCGGTCACGACGCGCACTTACTGGAAACGGTGTCACGTACGGGTTATTTTTAGATAGGTGTGGTACCCCTGGGATTCCCACGGAAAACACCATCACGTGACCTGCACAAATTCTCCTTCCAGCGTGAAGAGTGAATGAGTAGAGGGGGTGTGTTCACTACCCGTTCACTACAGAGTTTTTGATCGAGTCATGTTTATCTGCCGTAGCGTCAGGTTAAATGCGTGGCATGTATGTGAAGAGTGTGATCAGTGAGGACTGACCGAGTGCGTTCAGCACTGAATTTGTCCGAAACACACACAACAAATGTTAACCCACAAAAAGGAAACAAATCAACCCACGATGTGTGTACGGCCGGCCATACAGGCCTTTGCATTGCAGGGTGCGTAGTGAACTGAACGCGCCCCCTCTACACGGGTACCTCAAGTCGTCCTACAGCAGATCGCACAATTCCTGCAGGTCTCTCCTCCTAAATCTAAACCTTTGAAGCATGTCCACATCGTCGTACGAGTCAAAAGGGTTAGTACGATCGCGGAACACCCTTTCCCGTCGCAATGCTCTTCTCATTTGCAGTTGGTAAATCAAGCGGGCCGCCATTTTTCAGATTTACGCAAAGGCTACGGCACCTTTCCGACACCCTCCTAGGTGGTGT
This sequence comes from Batillaria attramentaria, assembly GCA_018292915.2. Classification (NCBI taxonomy): domain Eukaryota; kingdom Metazoa; phylum Mollusca; class Gastropoda; family Batillariidae; genus Batillaria; species Batillaria attramentaria. The sequence goes on along the minus strand of JACVVK020000025.1, from coordinate 3,107,379 downwards.
ACAATACGCAAGGGTTTCCGAGCGGCCGTAACTCTGCGCAAACGTCATGACCACCCAATTTTATCACAAATCGTAAGTTACGGACCCTCGCGTGCGTAAATCGGTGGCGGAAAAGTTACGAACGCGTCGTGACCACGGCCCCAGGATACCAAATCTCTTGCGCACAGACACACAGCTTCCACTATGTCTTATATTTATTTCTCTAAACTAACAGTAAAAATTTAGACCCAAACGTGAGTTTAAAAAAAATCAAAACAAAAATTAAATATCAAACGATGAAAGCAGGATTTCAGAAAGGTCGATTCTGCAATTTTGTAAACTTCGACAGACAAAATCAAGGATGGCGAGGAGGTGTATGTGTGTGTGTGTGGGGGGGGGGGGGGGGAGGAGATAGTATGATACATGACAGACCAAGCGTACATTACAAGTTACACGTCTACACTCTTTCACTTGGAGTTTGTTTGCTCTTATACTGATTGACTCTAATTCGCCGAATCAAGTCCTAGCCGAGAGGGAACGTCAGGTGTGCGAGCAGGATATTCACCAAGGCTCGGAAGAGGAGGAAGGAGGGGGAGGGGGGGGGGGGGGGGAGAGGCGGGGAGGGGGGTTGGGGGAGGAAGAGGAGGAGACGGATGTCGGACGGATTGATAACCTTAACAAACCTCCATTTTACACTAGGGGAAATTTGACGACGTGTGTGTGTGTGTGTGTGTGTGTGTGTGTGTGTGTGTGTGTGTGTGTGTGTGTGTGTGTTAGCAAGAATTGTGTGCTAAATTTAAACCCCGCCGGTTCTCAGGCACCGTGTGCTAGTTGAACCGCCATTTTGATATGCTATAGACACACATGATCAACTAGCATCTGTTGCGTATGAAATTACAGATTAACTGGCAAACCGTCCCTGCCCACAGGCTGGCTTTAATTAAGAAAGGTCTGTGCACCGAATCTTCCCCGCTCCTCAGAAAGTTAAGTGTCATGTCAGTCATTGCCATCGTCACTGTTTCTCACGTTCCGCTACAAGTCGTACACTTCCTCCGTCTCATTCTCTAGCGAATCTGCTGTTCAAATAATACACTTCGTAACACGCGGTTCTCGCTACCGGAAAGTCCCCGGCCAGAATTTTGATACACAGAGGGTTCAGATGGGTGTGGAACCGCCGGAAGCCAAGGTCTTCAAGTTGTTTCAGCACCGGAAGTCGGCCTCGCACCTCTTCTTTATCACTGCCTTCGAAGAGATGGAACTCCACGAGGAGTTGTCGGACATTAGTGAGCTCTCCTGTGCGACACATATCGAGCAACGCTTGCCACTCTGAAAGCTCGATGTCCATTTTGACTATGTCAATCGGCTTCTGGAACAGAGGGGAAATCGGAAAATCGACTAAAGCATGATGGCGAAACCTTTTTAAACACATTTCGTACCGCAAATGAGTATCCCATGTTTTTTTTAAAATTATTATTATTCTTCTTAGCATTTTGTACAAGACACATTTACATACAGTACATAGACAAATGGCACACACAGACACTAACAGTTATACGACATTCATACGTTACATATATAGACTATTACACCACACACACACACACACACACACACACACACACACACACACACACACACACACACACACACACCTAAATTCTATCACTCACACATACCCTCCCCCCCCCCCCCCCCACACACACACACATACATACAACATTGCTAGATAACAAGTATACCAACAAAATGATACACAGCAACGAGATCAGCGTTTGACACCAGTCGTATAGAAGGTCCCTTTCTCAAATGAGAAGTGCTTTTGTATGGAAACCAAGCCCTACAAAACTTTGCATAATTACCAGAAATACCATGTCTGTACCCTTCCAGTATATACCAATGTTGTACAGTCAGGACAGTTATCTTTAAACAAGTTTGTAAAAATTTTGACTCTTTTTTTTTTCGGTTTTAGCCCTCTATGCGAAAAGCAGGCAAGAGTTATGGTTCTTTAACGGCTCTTCTTCTTGCAGCAAACACGAGTTTAATCGCGGTGATCAAACACTCCAACTTGTTTGTTTGGTTGATTGTTGTGTTGTTGTTTTTTCGGTGTGTGTGTGTGTGTGTGTGTGTGTGTGTGTGTGTGTGTGTGTGTGTGTGTGTGTGTGTGTGTGTGTGTGTGTGTGTGTGTACATCTACATCAATAGAACAGCAACAGTAATAGCAAACAAGCTAGACAGAGACAGAGACAGCCACAGAGACAGAGACAGCCACAGAGACAGAGACAGCCACAGACAGGCACAGACAGGCACAGAGACACAGACAGGCACAGAGACAGAGACAGAAACAGCCACAGAGACAGAGACAGCTACAGACAGCCACAGAGACACAGACAGCCACAGAGACAGAGACAGCCACAGAGACAGAGACAGCCACAGAGACAGAGACAGCCACAGAGACAGCCACAGAGACAGAGACAGCCACAGAGACAGAGACAGCCACAGAGACAGCCACAGAGACAGAGACAGCCACAGAGACAGAGACAGCTACAGAGACACAGACAGCCACAGAGACAGAGACAGAGACAGCCACAGAGACAGAGACAGTCACAGAGACAGCCACAGCCACAGAGACAGCCACAGAGACAGAGACAGAGACAGCTACAGAGACAGAGACACAGACAGCCACAGAGACAGAGACAGCCACAGAGACAGAGACAGCCACAGAGACAGAGACAGCCACAGAGACAGGCACAGAGACAGCCACAGAGACAGCCACAGAGACAGAGACAGCCACAGAGACAGAGACAGCCACAGAGACAGAGACAGCCACAGAGACAAAGACAGACCTTCTGATGCTCCAGTTTTCTCCTGATACCAGCAAAGCTGTCCACTTCCCAGCTGGTTGGTGCGCCTGCTGGCAGTTTACCGCCTTCACCTCCCAGGCCGATGTTGTAAAAGTGCACCCAAGGTGAGCGATCGCCGCTGCTAACACCCATACTGAAAGACAAGACAGATCGGCAATGGACGATCACAATCGGAAAAACCCAAATATTACACACACACACACACACACACACACACACACACACACACACACACACACAATCAGCACGTCTTATAATGTTGTGTCCCTTACTATGGAAACAACATAAAAACCCAAACTGACCACGTTGCGAAAAAAGGAGAAGAATAGGAAATGTGTAAATCGTATTTAGGTTTTAGGTTTTTCTGTTGTTGTTTGTTGTTGTTGTTGCTGTGTTGTTGTTTTTTGTTGTTGTTGTTTTTTTGGTTTTTTGTTTGTTTGTTTTTTGTGTTTGTTGTTGTTTGTTTTTGTTTTTTTGGGGAAGGTGTTTGATTTTGCTTGTCTGCTTGTTTCTCGGGACATTCGAGTTGTTTCGCCCGTAGGATGGGCTTCGCCGCCACCCCATTTTTTTGTTTTTGTTTCGTTTGTTGTTTCGAGGGGGTTGGGGCTGGGGGGCAGGGGGAGACAAGGGGGCTTCGTCATAGCACAGCGCCACCGATTTTTCACTTTTTTTTTCCTTCAAGCATGCTTTTTCCCCCATTCTGCGGCCCCTCCCGTATCGAATGGGATCTTTGACGTACATACATGTTATACAGTCTTCACAAAAAGTTAATGACCAGTCAACATAATGGGTGACAGTTTCAATAAATCAGAAAAAATAAACGAATAAGATTTTTCCCGTAAAATTCAGTAGCAAGGATAAGGGGTAATTAGTGAAGATGGCGATCACTGTGTGGATGGCACGTGCGCGTCACACAGCATGCTTGGCGCGTTTGAAAATCTGCAATTTCGGCAAAACTAGACCGAGTTTCAGTGTTCAGTGAGCGATACCTGGGGCTTTTTGCACGGCAAAACTGAGATGCAGGTCAAAAAATGCATCCCTGGTTATGAACTGTGCTCATTTGTTTGCCTACATAAGCCGCCGTTTCAGCGATGTTCAGCACTACACCAGCATGCCACCACGACAAAAGTTGAATGATATTTGCAAGTGGTCCTTAACTTTTTTTGAAGGCTGTATTTGTGAGTGTGCGTGTACACAAGGGCGAGAATGGCACCGTCAATGATTAAGTATCACGTGCCGACCCATTTACCCTGCCAGTCTCGCCTTAATCTGGTAAGGAAAAAACACTACATAAATCCTGCCCATTCGGGTCCGTAGCGATCGCCGCTAGGCAAAATATCCTTGTGGTATTGCTAATCTTAATGAGTTACCTCGGGTCAAACGAATACACGTGGCAACCGTAGAGTTTTGCCACGTCGTCGTCGAAAGAGAAGTCATACGCTATTCTGAAAAAACAACAACAAACAAACAAACAAACAAACAAAAAACAATAATTTGAGTGATCTCAAGAACGCAAAGCAAACCACGAAAGGAATTTTGTCTGGAATTGAGGGGTGTAAATAAACATAGTTCTCAATCTGCATCTGCAACACACCCAGTACAACCAACCAGCACTTTATGCTATACTCCAAACTTTCTCACCTGCCGAGAATATAGTGTGTGTGGGCGAAGGACACAAATACACAGGGCCTCAAAATGCCTGTATATATATATATTCCCTATTAGCCTCAGGCAGCATAGTCACCCCTAAAAATGCTTCAATATAGAAACAATTATTACCATGAACAGGCCATTCAAAGGCACACACCTGACAGGGGTTTTAAAAAAAATTGAATGTCTCCTTTTTGCTCAAGCCTCACAGGAGTAATGCACGTCTACTTTCTCTTTAAGCCAGAGAGGTAGTTCGCACAAATCCGCTTGCCTCACTTGTGTCCCTCCTCGGTGCAAAAAGTCCCACCTTCACTGGCAGTTTGCCTCTTTTTGTGACCGCCTGCCGTGCACCTTGACCTACATAACACAAAAATCACGAAAATCGAGGCTTTTTCATAGCAACAAAAATCACTACAGACTAGCACACTTGCCAAACAGGGGACCTCAAATAAACACCAAACATGAGCCCACGGTCAGTTTGTGTCCTTACGCCTGTAGAGGGACTGATGTGAGTTATTCGCTAGGCAAGCCATATCGAAACAAGGAGCTTACTGAACTTCAGCAGCACTGATAAGCACTTTGCATTCAGAATAATTATGTGCTTGAGCACGACCGGTCTACTGTCCAGAATGTCTTCGCTCACTGTACTGTGTCATTGGTAGCTTACCCAAAGGAGTAGACGATGCACGGCTCTATTGGTCTGTACTCGTAGTCATCACACACTTCCCAGCCTCCATCTCCAACCTTCCCCATGCGTAACTTCCGCTTGCACACGACCTCTGTGTTGTCTAGGTAACTGCAGCATTTGTCACAGGCGGTGTCAGACAAAAAAGGGAGATGTTGAGGTGACGAGGACGAGAGAAAACGGAATAAACGTCACTATCAAATGTGTACGGATAGGTAGTGTAGCAAATGGGGTGTCTGCACTGACCCGAACACAAGCCTGAGGTGCGGGAATCACTGATTACCTTTGTCTAGAAAGAAGGGAGGCTGGAAAACGTGAACTGCAAAACGGCAACCGCGCGCTGGTCGTTGACGCTTTTGATTGGCTGACTGACGAGATCGGACGACAGGCATTGGCCAAACAAGTTTTCTTCTCAACCGGTTTCGGTCATGCGATATTGCCGAACGGAATATTACACGGAAAACTTTTTTCCCCCCTCCAAAATACGGATTCGAGAAAAATACGGATTCCGTGCCCCACACGGAAAACTTTCACCATTGAATTCTCAGTCATGTCATGTTGGCAGTAACACGTGGTGTTGTGGTTTGTTAGAGTGCGCCGTGCGGCCCAACACCTCCGACTTCAGCACTCAGGGTTTCTGTTTTTCTGTTTCCATTATCAAATCTTTGTTCAGACCCCCTGATGCCCATGACAGCTACCATCAGCTGACAAGACCAGACCAGGTGATCATCTTCCGCCTCAGAACCGGACACAACAGGCTGAGACACCATCTGCACAGAAAGATGCGCCTTGTGCCGTCCCCGATGTGCTTCTGTGGAGAGGCAATGCAGAATACAGAACACATCCTACAAGACTGCAGGAACCTCCAGACCCTGAGGGAAGCGACTTGGCCACAACCAGTCCCCCTGCAACAGAAGCTGTACGGGCCGGTGGAAGAACTCCAGAAGACCACCAGATTCATCTCAAGCACCTGTCTCCCAGTGTGATAACGGCGACCGAGAAGAAGAAGAATTCTCAGTAATTTTACATTCGTACTCACAGCTTGCAAGAGGGCACAAGGCTTACACTCGCACTATGATCTCTTGCAAGTTTTTGAGTATCAAACTACATGTGACTCGCTCGTTGTTGTATCTGGCAAAAAGTTTTCCAGACCATGCCATGTGCTCATTATGCCACGGCACGCGATTGGCTGAATTCTGGGGGCTCGAACCTGTTGATTGACACGAGAGGAGTCGCCCATTGTCGGAATAAATCCCAGGAAGACTGATCAACGAAGGCCACACTGAAAAACAACAACAACAACAACAAAACGGTGCTTGTTCATCTGTCGGCCGCATGCACCTAAACACTTTATTATGGTAGGTTTTGATTATTCTGCTTTATTACATTTTGTCCTGATGCTTTTCATGCGCATGACAATATTGAAAACCTTGAACTTGATTATGGTAGATGTCCTTGACCACACCTTATAAATACAATGATATTCCCGTAGCAGTTATACATACGGCGTTTGAATGAGCAGATTCACGAAAACGGCAAATCGCTGTGCGAGCAGTTCACTGCCTATGCTCTCTCTCTCTCTCTCTCTCTCTCTCTCTCTCTGTGTAGAAGGACGAGAAGGAAGAAAGGCATGTGCCTGTCTATCTCTTATTATCCTTGGAAAATAAAGATTCGTTTCATTCTGTCTCTCTCTCTCTGCTATGTTTGTTTTTGGTTTTAATTTTCGTTCAGCTTTTGTGTTTTGCTTTGACGCTGTCGTAGTCTAGTCATGACAGATTGATAGACAGATATCCGCGAACTTACAGTTCAGTCGTTGTGTAATAAAGTTTCATGATCCTCATCATCATTCTCTCTCTCTCTGTTATGTTTCTTTTTTGTTTTAATAAAATTATTGTCGTTTAGCTTTGCGAACCTATATCTCCGCCGCCGTCTTTGTCTGTTGTCGTCGTCATCATCATCATCATCATCATCATCATCTCCTCTCAGCAGCATACATGCATTACCTGTGAAAGATGGCGTGCAGCTCCTTCGCTGACATTGACTTTAACTCGTTCGTTGATGGCAGATAGGACAGCTGATGAAGAAACGACATAACTTCCGTGGGATATGGAATAGTTATGGAGCGAGCGAAAAAGAACAAATGACCGTCGATCAGGGGGGGGGGGGGGGGGGGGGGGGAGGGGGGAGGGAATCGAGAACAGAGACTGTGCGGCTGACATACCATAGTGATACGTCGCTTGTTATCGCTCGATTCTCTGTCCCCGTGTGTGTGTGTGTGTGTGTGTGTGTGTGTGTGTGTGTGTGTGTGTGTGTGTGAACTCTTTCACGACCATGCACCCAGTGTTTGTGCGCAGCCCTTACATACCGTTGCCACCCAACCACACGCCTTATGACCCAGGGCGCTGACGCCACGTGAGGACGCTGTTACCAAGCACCCACAACCCATGTTATCTCCGCTCTCACTGTGGCCGCTTTGCCCACTTTTTACAACCAAAACTATTTTTCCGTAAAAGTGCTTACGATTAACTTTCAAACAATACCAAACACGACTAGGAAACATCTGAGGAAGACCCCTTTTTAAACAAATCGAAAATTGCTATAATCGCCCGTTTGGCAAGAATTGTGCACGCACACATTGCCTGGGTCACGGGGCGCACGGTCAAGGTCGGCGATGAGTTAATTTGGTAAATTGAACACGTTTCGCTCATGACCCCAGCCAGGACGTTAGCATGGAAAAAGAGAAGGGCAGAAACTCAGACACAACTGCTCCTTGGCGGGTAAGTACGTGTAAAGAACACCTTGATCAGATCAGCGCTAGCTGATTTCTTGCAGACAGCCTCATTTGTGAGGTAGCAATGAATGGCGGCTCGTCCATAGACTGGCTTGTTCTTTTCAGCGACCTTTGTATGAGTACGTCCCCCCCCCCCTCCCCCTCAACACCCCCCCCCCCCAAAAAAAAAAGAAAAAGAAAAAAAGAAAAAAAAAAAAAAGAAGTTGTTTTGTTTTTGCATTTACTTATTTATTTACTCTTTCGCTCCGCCAGTCAACCTCCCTCGAAACCTTCAAAACAAATCTAAAAACCTACCTGTTTTCATCTCAAAGCTCCGTCTAGCCTCCCTCCGTCTTTCTCCATCTCCTTATTAAGTACCATACATGCAGTTGCCCTGGCCCTGAACCTTCACTTCTATCTGTCTCTTTACCTGTACTCTTAGCGCTTCGACCTACCTTACATGTCGATTAAGCGCTATATAAAAAAATATTATTATTATTATTATTATTATTATTATTATTATTATTATTATTATTATTACACGTATAATTGTGTGTTTTCGTAAGGGCACCGCTGAAGACTCACCCTTCCTTTCACGCGAATATATTCCATCGTAGATTTACCGGAATTGCGCGCCATCTAGACATTGAAAACACTGATCAATGACAACGACAACAGTGACGATAATGATGATAATGATGATGAAGACGATTATGACGATGATCATGCAATCTCCACTTAAAACTCTGATAAGGACAGGGAATTTGGTTGAGTGGTCAAGGCATGCGATTCGATGTCTGGTTTCGAATCCCTGGTGGACAGAAATTTGGATGGATGTTTGTTCAAGTCATAATGACGTTTGCAGAACTCTCTCTCTCTCTCTCTCTCAGTGACAGTAATTCACTTTTCTTCAGTAACCTGTTCAGGCCACAATTCTCTCTCTCTCTCTCTTAGTGACAGTAATTTACTTTTCTTCAGTAACCTGTTCAGGCCACAATTCTCTCTCTCTCTCTTAGTGACAGTAATTTACTTTTCTTCAGTAACCTATTCAGGCCACAATTCTCTCTCTCTCTCTCTTAGTGACGGTAATTTAATTTTCTTCAGTAGCCTGTTCAGGCCATAATTCTCTCTCTCTCTTAGTGACAGTAATTTACTTTTCTTCAGTAACCTATTCAGGCCACAATTCTCTCTCTCTCTCTCTCTTAGTGACGGTAATTTAATTTTCTTCAGTAGCCTGTTCAGGCCATAATTCTCTCTCTCTCTCTCTCTCTCTTAGTGACAGTAATTTACTTTTCTTCAGTAACCTGTTCAGGCCACAATTCTCTCTCTCTCTCTCTCTCTTAGTGTCAGTAATTTACTTTTCTTCAGTAACCTGTTCAGGCCACAATTCTCTCTCTCTCCCTTAGTGACAGTAATTTACTTTTCTTCAGTAACCTATTCAGGCCACAATTCTCTCTCTCTCTCTTAGTGACAGTAATTTAATTTTCTTCAGTAGCCTGTTCAGGCCATAATTCTCTCTCTCTCTCTCTCTTAGTGACAGTAATTTACTTTTCTTCAGAAGCCTGTTCAGGCCACAATTCTCTCTCTCTCTCTCTTAGTGACAGTAATTTACTTTTCTTCAGTAACCTGTTCAGGCCACAATTCTCTCTCTCTCTCTCTTAGTGACAGTAATTTACTTTTCTTCAGTAGCCTGTTCAGGCCACAATTCTCTCTCTCTCTCTCTTAGTGACAGTAATTTACTTTTCTTCAGTAACCTGTTCAGGCCACAATTCTCTCTTTCTCTCTCTCTTAGTGACAGTAATTTACTTTTCTTCAGTAACCTGTTCAGGCCACAATTCTCTCTCTCTCTCTCTTAGTGACAGTAGTTTACTTTTCTTCAGTAACCTGTTCAGGCCACAATTCTTTCTCTCTCTCTCTCTCTCTCTCTTAGTGACAGTAATTTACTTTTCTTCAGTAACCTGTTCAGGCCACAATTCTCTCTCTCTCTCTCTTAGTGACAGTAATTTACTTCTTCAGTAACCTGTTCAGGACACAATGACAGCTGTTAGACTTACCAACATTTCCGATGCGGACTGGGAGGAACGTATGGAACCTGGCTGTAACACAGTACATACGGCGTAAGATTCGACATGAGCATACCATATAACCTGTATCAACTGAAAACTAGAGAGGCAGAGCCTCCATGGCTCCCTTGTGACACAGGTCAAGGTCATTCACAAGAGTATGTTTGCAAAGCTCTTATCACTATCCATTATCATGCCAAGTAAAGTGTCTCTGGCGCTCTGAGTCCCTGGCAATATTACAATTTTCCCCCGAACAGTTTGTATGGCCTTGACCTTTAGTCAAGGTCATTCAAATGAGATCTCATCAATGTCTATCATCATGCCAAGTTCGATGCCTCTAGTATTTGTAGTTCCCCTGAAAACGGTAATGTTAAAATTCATAACAGACAGCTTTAATGACCTTGACTGAAGGTCAAGGTCATTCAGAAAGGTAGGTCTCAATGCTGTCTATCATCATGCCTCGTTTGGTGCCTCTACTGTTTGTTGTTTTGGACAAAATGCCAAAGTTAAAGTTTCCCCCCCCCCCCAAAAAAAAACTGCTTGCATGGCCTTGACCTTGACAAAGGGTGACTGAACACAGGTATGTCTGTAAAGCTGCTGCCAATGTCAATCATCACACACAGTTTTAGGCCTCTGATTATTCTAGATTCTGAGAAAATGCAAATGTAAAATTTCCCAACAGACTGTTTTAATGACTTTGACCTTGAGTCAAGGTCATTTAAGATGGTATGGTATGTGTGCATATCTCTTATCGCTGTCTATCAGCACGCCTGGTTTGGCACCTCTGCTGTTTGTTGTTTCTGAGAAAATGCCAATGTTAAGGTTTCACAAAAATAGCTTGTATGGCCTTGACCTTGACACAAGGCCATTGACTACATGTATGCCTGTAAAGTTCCTATCAATGTCTATCATCATGCAAAGTTTACAACCTCTGGTGTTTGTAGATTACGAGAAAATGCCAATGTAAAATTTTCAAACAGAGAGCTTTAGTGACCTTGACCTTGTGTCAAGGTCATTCAAAATGATATGTTTTGAAAGGTCTTGTGGTTGTCTATCACCATGCCAAGTTTGGTGCCTCTGCTGTTCGTAGATTCTGAGAAAATGACAACGTTAAAGTTTTCTGGACACACACACACACACACACACACACACACACACACACACACACACACACACACACAGACAGACAGACAGACGACGGAGGGTTAATACATAGACTCCCATTGTTACACAAGGGAGCCAAAAACTGACTGACACCGGCCCCCGTAGTGTAGTGGTTAGCACTTCGGACCATGGACCGGGAGACCCGGGTTCGAGTCCCAGCCGAGGCAAGCGGGATTTTTCCTACCTAGGTCGGCTCCTACCCAGAGCGGGTGTGCTATGGGCCCAGTGGGGAGGCTGTTGCCACACAGCCGAGTTTCACCCACTTTACGGGTGCGACTTTAGGGGTGCTTCCCTTGGTATGACACGTCTTATGATGTGGATGTATTACTAAAAAAAAAAAAAAAAAAAGAGAGAGAGAGAGAGAATTACCCAAAAGATAATGTATGCCATGAAAACGAACAGACAAGCTGCAGCTATTCCACACGCCACAACCCTCAGTCTTCTTCTCGGAACGAAGTTGGACATTAGCAGCTATCTCATATATCTAAAATGGATCTGAAAACAATATAAAGACAGAAAGTTATAGTGGTCCTACAAGAGGATCTGTATGTTTATATATCCGTCATTTTGTGGTGTGCGACTGTTGAGGGAAAAGAAGCATGTATGCATTCAACAGATCTAGCATGCTTTTACGCACTCACATTCAGAAAAGCAATCAAACTTACATCTGTGATTGATCCGGTCAAAACGAAGGTTCTCTCTAGTCGTTCTAGTAGAAAACAGGTCTTTTGTCGAAGAGCGGGAGGAATGGTTAAAACGAAAAACATTACTAATCTAGTGAAATGTGCTGCGCCGGTGACTCGAAACTGTTTGGGTTTTCCTTTCCGTATTCAAAATCGGCTGACGGCAGCCGTTAGCAAAAGCACAACCCTGTTCCGGAACCGTCGCTTCTCCTCATCCCTGCAACGACGTCCAAAACGGGCTAACCGAGGCCGAGCCGAGCTAAATGATACCTAAGAAGGAAAAACAAAAATACCCGGTGACAAGGAAAGTGGACAGTTGCGAACAACTTTGAGGTCCCAGTGTTATTTCACAGTGTGCACAGAAGCGGTGGAAACTTTCGCATTCACTAGCACAGTACGTTTTCAGCCCGTTTAGCGAGTATTGCCTGCATGAGTTGTTACCCTTGCCACAACAAGCACGCATTTTTTTGTGGCAGAGCACAAAGCTCCTACGAACGGGGGAAAACTCATGCAGGAAATAATCTCCAAACAGACCATTCCTCCCGCTCTTCGACAAAAGACCTGTTTTCTACTAGAACGACTGGGGAGAACCTTCGTTTTGACCGGATCAATTACAGATGGGCTCGGTCTCGGTTAGCCCGATTTGGACGTCGTCTGAGGGGCATGGAGAAGTGACGGCCCCGGAACAGGGTTGGCAAAAGCGATGATCAAGGGACGGAACTCCTGTTTTCAGTCTTATCTGTTTACGACATTGCAATTGTAGTCGTTTATTCTTTCATAAATTTTTCTTTTATGATTATAACTGACTCCATATCAAACAGAAAGCGACCTCGTCCAATTCCAAAATGCTATAATTCTTTACTTAAGTGTCGTAAGCATGTAAGATAGATTTTTGATAAGCTCTCACAGTCTTCTCCAGTCTGTTCGACACTTTGTATTATAATAACAATAATAATTGACACAAACATGTTTATGCAGTTGGTGATAATTATCTGAGACTGTTTATAGTTCTGACAGACGATTCCTTCCCCCACATACCTATTCTCTGTGTTCGGATTCCTGTATCTCCGAGTCAGAGCAGACGAGAAACTGGGAAAACGGTTTATCTGACGTACATGAAATTTAAGGGGAAGTCACTCTTATTCTTGTTTACATTGGTTGTCAACCCCGGTGGCCTAGTGCATAGACCAGCAAAGCAGTGTACAAGATAGAGAGAGAGAGAGAGGGGGGGGGGGGGGGAGAACAAGAGAGATGATGATGATGATGATGAAACGTTTTTTTATTCAGGATAGAGCATTTAGGCATTTGCTGCCTATCTTACATGCTGTCCTGCTATTCTACATTAAAGGGTATTGAAAAAAAAAAACAACAACAACAAACAAACAAACAATGAAAAAAAAAGAAGTATAAACTATCAAGGGAAATACAGGAGAGAAAAATACACACGATAAACAAATCAAAACATGCGTGGCATGTGCTGATGATACTGGATGTATGCCAAGTAAGAAATTTACAGTCGTCTCTAATATTGCAAACATGTATGTAACACATTTCTATATATATCGTCAGATAAGCGTATCGTGTAGAATTTGTTTGAAGTTTATGAATTTGGAAACGTTTTGGATACTCAGTGGTAAAGAGTTCCACATGGATGCCCCTGAGAAAGACAGGCTACTTTTATATATATCAACCCTTGGACGAGGCACTGGGAGCAGACTGTTCCTTGTGTTATGTTGTTTATCATGTTCGAAATTAAATAGTTGATGGAGATATGTTGGGGCTTTGTAGTAAACAATTTTGTGCATCAGTAAGCATTTGTTAAACTTCAGATGCTGTTTAAGAGGTAGAAGTTTGAGGATTTTAAACTTTTGGTCGGTACTATAATTACCCGAGTGTAAGAGTTTGACAGCGCGCCGGTGAACGGAGTTTACCTTTTTGAACTGATTTTCGCTGCACTCGTCCCACAAAGTGGACGCAAAATCTAGATGACTTTGCACGTGGGCATGAAAGAATAGCTTGCAGATGTCAGGGCTAACTAGGCGACTTAGTTTGGATAGCAAGAATACATTTTTTGACAATAATTTACAGAGACCACCAACATGCGTTTCCCACTTTAGTTGGTCGTCAATTATGACACCTAGTAGACGGTGGTTCGAGACCTGCTCGATAGACTCGAACCCAACTGACAACCGTAGGGGAGATAGTTTGCGTTGGTGTTTTTGGCGCGTTGTAATTAGCATGCTTTTGGTTTTGGTGGTACTAATTACCATGTGGTTGGCTTTACACCACTGGGAGATTTCAGTGAGGCTGTGCTGCAATACTTCGTTACTTTTGACTCATGCACATCCGACGCATGGAGCGTGGAGTCGTCAGCAAACATATCACAGCTTACATTAGGGTTTGAGATGGAGAGGGGCATATCATTGATGAATAAACAAAAGAAAATCGGGCCAAGGATAGAGCCCTGGGGCACACCGAGCTTAACAACACCTTCCTCAGAAAACGCACCATTTAGATAGACTTTCTGCCTTCTACCTTGGAGATATGAGGAAAATAAGGAGATTGTCTTAGGATCAGGGATATATAGGGACAATTTCTTTAACAAAATGCTGTGGTTCACCAAGTCAAAGGCTTTTTTCAGGTCAAGAAAGACCGCACCAGTTAGTTGGGATTTGTTGATGGCAGATAGCCAAGTGTCGACGATGCGGACAAGTGCGGTGTGGCACGAATGTTGAGGGCGGAAACCAGATTGGAGCGGATTCAAAAGATGTTGTTTTTCTAGGAAACTGAGCATATGGTTATGGATATGTCTTTCCAGAGGTTTGGACAGGACTGATAAAACTGAAATCGGACGGTAGTCACTGAGATTGTGGAGATCTTTACTTTTCGGAACAGGCACTACTTTGGCTTTCTTGAGTTCGTCTGGAAATATACTGTGTTGGAGTGACAGATTATAAATATATGTGAGTGATTCCACAATGTAGGGTAGTGACAACTTAAGGATGTTAATGTTAATTGCATCAGGACCACACGCCTTGTTCTTTATAGCAGAGATTGATTTCCCAACTTCATAGACTGTCATGGGTGGAACAGAGAAAGAACTTTCTTTTGCTGACTGACAGTGACTGCGGAGTTCTTCAGGACATACATAGTCGTCAGGGTTATTGAGATTAGATTGGACTATGGAATCAGTAATGTTTAAAAAATGATTATTAAATCGTTCGGTGAGAGTTCGGATGGAATGAATGTACGTTTTGTTTTTTTTTGCCCCGGGTAAACGGGGCTGGGCCGCTATTGCGCGGGGCCGCTAGTGCGCGGGGCGTTAGTGCGCGGGGCCGTCTAGTGCGCGGGGCCGCTAGTGCGCGGGAATGAAAGGTTCGGTTATGATTGTTCTGTTTTGTTGCCTTATGCGCGAGGATTGCAATGTAATTACCTTAATGAAATAAAAGCAGATTGTCTATTCAACAGTCTTTGTCTTTGTAGTGATGCAAAGCAAATGTGAAGTAGTATAATTATATGGAAAATATTGACGATTTTCCAAGGAACCCACTGTTTTTGTGAAACCCATTTTTTCAAATGGAATTTTCTCGTATATATAGGGACGTGGTGTGTGTGTGTGTGTGTGTGTGTGTGTGTGTGTGTGTGTGTGTGTGTGTTGGATCAATGGGTTGATGGGGGGGGGGGGGCACAGGAAAGCCCTGTGATCATGCTTTTCTAATGTGGAAGTTTTAAAGCATTAAATCACTCATATTTGTGTAGGATGGGCTGGGTGATTCACTTGATGAATGTATGTTGACAAATTCAGACATGCTATATTCTGGCTCGTGATTAGGCACTATACACACTGTGTTTGACATGTCACATTTACGGACTCCTGCAGATTTTTCATGTGATATGAACCTGACATTTTCGAAGATCAAAACATTGCTCTTATTTTCATCTGTCATCATGTATGTCATATACTTTTGTAGCTCGAGGAAAATATCTCAGATCATGTGCTGTGACTCACGAGCACCAAAGTGATACAAAACAAATTTCAAATTTATAGACATGTATAAATGTTACTTTGGCCATTTAATAAAGAGTTTATGATGTATTTTATTATAAAGAAGTACAACCAATGAAAACACTCATTTGTCAGATTTTTACCAATACCGGCAAGTCGTCCATAATACTACGCGTACATTGACCATCACCGTATATAATAAGCATTTTGATATATACTTCATTTCTGTTTGTTTAAATGATAATAAACCATTGGCAAGTGGCATAATAATTGATTTAAGTAGTACAAGAATCTGTTTATGATTTAGACCAGCTGTTTGTGAATATCACGTAAGTCGTCGAAGTGTGAAAGCGCGCCTTTAAGTTAAGGGCTGTAACTCTGGTGCATCCCTATGGATTCTTGGGAACATTTTTGAAATACAATCAGGACATCCTAGGAAGACATCTGGCACCATCGTAGTACATTCCCGGGGTGGGGGGCGGGGGTGCACGGTAGGCCCCGTCACCTTGGCAAGTATTGCTTCTTATAGATGATATGGCCGCGCAATAGCGGCCCCGCGCACTAGCGGACCCGGACCCGCGCACTAGCGGCCCCGCGCACTAACGGACCCGCGCAATAGCGGGCCGACCCCGGGTAAACATGTTGATGGCTTTCCAAATATTCCGACTGTCTTTTCCGTCCGCTATGATTTGCTCTGCAAAAGATTTCTGTGCCCTTCTAACTAAAGATTTAACCATATTCCGTTGCTTTTTGAACTCGTCAATTTTGTTTTCTTTTTTAAGGTTATCTCTTAGCTTCATTGCCTTCTTTATGTCATCTGAGAGCCATGGCGGCATGGAGGGATGTTTTACTCTTTTTTCTCTAATAGGTGCGTGTTTATCTAAAACACCGAGGAACAGTCTGTACCAGCACGCCAGCGCCTCGTTTGGATCGTTGTAATGGTATACATCGCAGAATGGTGCAATAGCAAGGTCCATGAGAAAGGTTTCTTCATTGAACTTTTTAAAACATCTGTACCTAATGGACGTGTGATTTTTGGGAATTGGCTTGTCACGTTTCGTTGACAGTGAAAAACATACAGGAAAGTGATCGCTAATGGAGATGGAGGGTACATGTACATTTTTCACGGCCGTGGTATTTGTAGTATATATGTGGTCTATAAGCGTGGTGGAGGAAGATGCAACTCTGGTGGGTGACGTGACCATTTGCTTAAGACCAAATAAAGAGAAGGTATATGTCCATGCTGTGTTGGTGGGTTTCATCAAGTCAATATTAAAATCACCCAGGATGTGTACGTCACCTTTGCAACAACTAACCTTGTCCATCATGGAGACAAAATCATCATACCATGTGAACGTAGCTGCTGGGTTTCTATAAATGAAACCTATGTACGTAGGGGAGGATTTGTTTAATTTCATTTCCAGCCAGAGACTCTCCACGTTATCCGACTCTAGGTCTTTCCGTCGGACTACACAGCTGGTGATGGAGTTGTGAATAAAAGCAACGATGCCTGTGTGGCCGGGGGAAACAGCATCTTTTCGGATGATTGAATAATTTTGAATAGAAATTGTGTCGTCACTTATTGGAGGTTTCAGTCTGGATTCGGTAAAACCAAAAATATGGAATGGTTGCTCCTGATTAAGAAGAACAGTGACATCAGGTATTTTGTTGCAAATGTGGTATACATTTAAGTGGCCTATGTTGATTTTTTGTATGGGAGGTGAAGTTCAGTTCGCACTGATAAGAGAGAGAGAGAGAGAGCTGCCAACTGCTGTATGACCCAGTGTTACAAGAGCTGTATTCTGGTTAAATTGTTATTCTTTTGTTTCCTTTGAGCGCCATAGTATTTGTGTGCATAATTTGTGTGTGTGTGTGTGTGTGTGTGTGCGTGCGTGTGTGTGTGTGCGTGTGTGTGTGTGCGCGCACAAGAGATTTTGTTTTTGCCGGTTTAAATTTCTAAACTGCCACGTACACCTTCAGGCAAATGACCTTGTTGCCGATTCTCGTTATAGCGCGTGAACATGCGTGAACGTGCGCGATTTTGGACCGAGACAAGGCTTGATAGACTCGGCATGTGGGCTACTCGAGTCACACACGATGCCGCACTACCACTGCGTTGCGATCGGCTGCCAAAATGGCTCGAGCAAATCAGATAAGCAGGAGAAATTCCCAGAGACGGTCTTACCTAATGGTGAGATCGTTCAGTTTGAGCCCTTTTCTTCAAAAGTTTCAAGAAATTTGTGGATAAAAGCGATTCGAAGGCAGAACGCCGACTCGTCTCCGGCGGTGGCCTAGCGTGTGCAGCCGCCATTTCGTCGGGAACAAGCGGACAAATTCTGTCCCGGTACCTACACAATCGTTATGAAACCAAAAATCAAGAAAGAAAGACTTTCATTTCCAAGCAAAAGTTCAGTTCGCACTGATAAACAGCCAAAGTACTTGAATAAAAATTAGTGGCAAGCCACAAGTCACAGGTCGACTTGACCTTTACACCGCCTACCTCTCGGTTGAAGCGACTGCCGATCTGCTTCAAGGGCTAGAGTGATAAGCTGCGCTTTTGTGTAGCCACTTAAACGCACGCCCCTGTCTTTCAGATATTTTTTCAGTTCAGGAACTTTCATTGATTTAATTTTATCGCGAACATCTTCGCCGGTCGAAACGCTCACGTTGCTCGCCATCGCATGCGTAGCCCACCTCAGGTGGACCGTTCGCGTCTCCGGCGCTGGAGAGCACCCGACTCTTCGTAACCGGCAACAGCGGTATTAGTGGAGTAGGTGCAGACTGCGAAGTTAACGGTTGACCGACTAGAAAAATCCTGGCCTCGGTTAGTGTTTGGTATGAAACAGATGTGATAGTGGAGTTCACGAGCGAGATGCCTTCCGTCGACTGGATGAGTGGGAATGAATATAATTACGCTCCGTCGCGTACAACAAGAGAACGCACTCGTAAAAGATTCAAAAGCGTTGAAAATCAAAGGAAATATTCAAGTAACCTGTTACCACAGATTTTGGACTTAGTTCTGCGCGTACTATTTAATAATAATTTTAATAATAATAATAATAATAATAATAATATAATGAGTATTGTATAGGCGCTTTACCCAATTTCATGAATCGGCTCAAAGCGCCCCGAACTCTTCTTTCTTTTTTTTTTTTTTTTTCTTTTTCTTTCTTTTTCTTCTTGTTTTTCTTTTCTTTTCTTTTTTTCTTGTTTTTGTAAGCTTTTACATATATACTGACATACACACATAGATACATACATATAAACATACAAACGTACCAGCCTGCTTACATGGGTTAGTAAAAAAAAAAATAAAAAAAAGAGCATGCACCCATGCGTTCTATCCCGTTCTACTTACTCAAATACAGTAGCATAGTTCTTCCATTTTTTTTTCGTAAAGTTCATATAATCCATTTTTAATCTTGCAATATACTTTTCTAATTCATATCTTTCCCTCAACATTTTCTTAAAAAGTGCGAAGTCAGGTTGTCTTTTTCCATTTCACAGTTATATATAACTAGCAGAGTACTCGGCTTCGCTCGGGTATACATGTATACCAGTTTACTTGTTGTTACTTGTGTCAATCCACTTTAATGCTGTCGGTCCACACCCTTCACTGTCACAGTCTCATTGTCATACTGTCAACAGCACTGCCAATCACACACACACACACACACACACACACACACACACACACACACACACACACCTTGATAGACTTTATTTTGTTTCTTTATCCTATGTTCTCCCCCAAGTGTCCCTCTAGGCTCATGGCAAATTTGGTGGCAATCGGCTGACTCGTTTGGACGCCATCCCCTCACAACACACACACACACACACACACACACACACAGACACAACACACACACCACACACACACACACACACACACACACACACACGGACGCTAGCCGCTTATCATATAGAAGAACTTAGCTAACACAAGTAGAAGTACAACATGGACGTGTATTTTTTAAGGTAATAAGGTGGTACAAAAGATATTGAAAGAATCATATGTCACGCCAACAGCCGTTCATAAATGGAATACAAAGTATCCTGGACTTGCATGGAAGAGTCTATTTTCCAAATGTTGCTCTTGTTCCATGGACACACAGTTACGTTGGTTCCAGACAAGATTGTTACATCGCATAATTATTACCAACGTTACCCTCATATGTGTAACTAGTAAGAACTAGTAAGAACTAAAACATATGGTCAGAGATCCTTTTCCTTTCAGGCTGCAGCTCTTTGGAACCAACTTCCTAAATCACTTAGACACACACAGGGTCCAGTGCCAGCTTCAAACGCTGCCTCAAAACCCACCTATTTAAAACTGATTACTGATTTACTCTGCCCTTCCACACCGTCAGTGTCAGCCTGCTTGTTGTGTGATATTGTTTAACTTTGAATGTTCCCTGTGAGTCTGTGTGTATGGAAGTGGTGTATGTAGTTATGATGTACGGCGCTTTGAATGCATTGTAGGCACTCGTAATCGACTAGCACTCACAGCATATCAAATTTCGGATTTACCGTCAAACCGTCCCTACTCACGCCTGCGCAGCAGTCCTTCCGCCATTAGAAAATAAAATGTCAAGCTATTGCTGTTGTCACCGTCTCTCATGTTTCGCTACAAGTCTTACGCTGTCTTCCTCCACTTCATTCTCTAACGAATCTGCTGTTCAAATAATACACTTCATAACACGTGGTTCTCTCTACTGGAAAGTCCCCGGCCGGAATTTCGTCACACTCAGGATTCAGATGGGTGTGGAACAGCCGGAAGCCAAGGTCTTCAAGTTGTTTCAGCACCGGAAGTCGGCCTCGCACCTCTTCCTGATTATCGCCTCCGTGGAGATGAAACTCCACAAGGAGTTGTCGAACTTTGAAGAGCTCTCCTGTGCGAACCATCTCGGGCAGCGCCAGCCACTCTGAATGCTCGATGTCCATTTTGACTATGTCAATCGGCTTCTGGAACAGAGGTAAATCTACAAAATCCAAAGCATAATGGCGCAAACGTATTCGGTTAACTCTATCTATACTACGGTCCGATTTTGTCTGGCCCCGACGTTCCCAACTCTTGGCTGTGCAGGTCCGATTTTTCGGGTCGCAAACTTTCCATTTGCATTCACATTCATGACATCAAAAGTACAAAACCAAATACAGAGATAGCAAAGCGGTTTCTTTCTGTCAATAATTTATTGTCTTAGTGAGCTATTCTACACTGCTGGCTTTGCTGCTCCTGCACTAGGTGTCGTCTGCTCCGCTTGGTATTGGCAGGAGATGGAATAGACTTCTTCCTTTTTTTTCTTTTTTCTTTTCTTTTCTTTCTGCTTTATGATCTCTTTTGGGAAATTCGGGCTGCCTCCCCCGATGGGAGGCACGTCGCCGCGGTGCAGCATCACCGAATATCTATCCTATTTTTCAATTTTGCTGGGGGGAGGAAAGCCGGATAACCCGGAGAGAAACCCCCCACTGAGCAACCCGGTAGCCAGTAGAAACCGGTATCCCCTATCACAAGCTCGACCTGGGCTCGAACCCTCGCTTCATCGCCGTGACAGCGGTGACGGCCATCATTCAGGAGCGCAGCCGTTAAGTCCGACGCGCTGCCTATTAGACCACCGCGCACCTCCAAGACAAGAGCAGGAGATAAACGTGCTCAGTAATTATGGTGCAGACTGCCGGGTCAGGTGCTGAACAATGTGACCATGATAGTTCAGACCCTAATTTTGTTTACGCTTCTGGAACGTTACCTGATGAAGACTGTAGTAAAGGTAACTCTCTCTCGAGTGCGACATTTGCTAGTATAAAAAGGAGAGAGAGAGAGAGAGAGAGAGCTTGAGCTTCAGCCGTAGGAAGATCACACACACACACACACACACACACACACACACACACACACACACACACACACACACACCACACACACCTGCTGATGCTTCAACATTGCCCTGATACCAGCAAAGCTGTCACTTTCCAATTGTTCTGTTTGGCCACCTGGGTTGGTATGCCTGCCGGCAGTTGTCCCCCTTTTCCTCCTAGCCCGACGTTGTAAAAGTGCACGTTAGGTGAGCGATCGCTACTGTTCACACCCATACTGAAAGAAAAGACAGATCGGCAATGGGCCACGGATCAGACTTGAAGGACAAACAACAAAACAACAGCAAAACCAGTTACACGTCCCTCACCCCCAAAAGAAACAAAATACACACCACACACACACACACACAACACACACACACACACACACACACACACACACACACACACACACACACACACGTCAGTCACGTGAAAGCATGCATGCATGCACGAAAGCGCACACATCTGAGTCACTTATCTCAGTCTATGTATAATGTTGTTGTTGTTGTTGTTTTCTCTGATGAGGTCAATTCAACATACAATTTTGTACCAAGCTACATGTACTCGGTTTATCGTTAGTGTTGCTGTTTGTTTGTTTGTTTGTTTGTTTGTTTGTTTGTTTGTTTTTTCTTCTTTTTATATGTCTCATAGTCCCTTTAGCGTGGTAGTGGAACAATTCCAACTTCTCTCTCCGGAACGGAGCGTGTCGCCATAGCACAGCGCTACTTTCTTTCTTTTCTTTTTTTAATTTCGTGCATGCATGGTGCAAAAATTGTTTATATTTCTTGGTCCCTCCAACATGGAACTGCATCTTTAGTGTGCACACTTGGTAGATATTTGTGAGTGCATGCGTGTCACAGTGTGCACGAAGGCGAGACTGGCACTGTGAACGAGTCAGCACGCGAGTTTGACCCGATTTGGCGAGGAAAAATCCTACATAATTCCTGCCCACTAGGCATTCGAACCTGCTGCGTGAGGACCCGTCCAATCCCCTGTGGTATTGCTGACCCTAACCACGTACCTCGGGTCAAATGAATACACGTGGCAGCCGTAGAGTTTAGCCACGTCGTCGTCGAAAGAGAAGTCATTCTTTATTCTGGGGGAAAAGAAAAGACCGAAACATTTCAGTGATGGCAAGAACGAAAAGTAAAGCACAAAAAATAAAAAAAAAGAATTTCCTCTAGAATTTACCGATCAGAAAGACGACTAACACAAAATATAAAGAAGGAAGGGTGAGTGGGATGTTTTTAATATCCTTTTTCATTTCATGTGGGTTCCTGATATCAAAGACGGGCAACGAGCGACTGAAAAGGCCAGCACAAATATTTGGGGGTGAGGGTGGGGATTGGGGTGGGGGTGGGGTGGTGGTGGTGGTGGTGGTGGTGGTGGGGGGGGGGATGTTGGGAGTTTAACGTCCTTTCCCACCACATTCGGGTGATTTCAAAGACGGGGCAACGATGAAAAAGCCAGCATAAATATTTGGCCCCAGCCAGGATTCGAACTCGCGACCCGAACACTGAAAGTCCAACCCTCTACCATTCGGCCACCCCGGCTCCCCCACAAGTATTTGGCCCGACCCGGAATCGAACTCACGTACCGAGGCATTGAAAGCCCAACGCTTTACAGCTCGACTGTCCCGGCTCCCTCCGAAACAAAAAGAAAACCAAACAAACTTAACATAAGGGCGAAGGTCAGTCACAACATACAGAGCTGGCCGATAACAGTTCTATACACACAACTCATGCAAGTGACGCTGCCTGACAGCACAGACA
This sequence comes from Batillaria attramentaria, assembly GCA_018292915.2. Taxonomy (NCBI): domain Eukaryota; kingdom Metazoa; phylum Mollusca; class Gastropoda; family Batillariidae; genus Batillaria; species Batillaria attramentaria. The sequence goes on along the minus strand of JACVVK020000025.1, from coordinate 3,083,891 downwards.
GAGCTACTACTAGAGACAGTTTCGCACATTCAATTTGGACGCCACAGCTCAAGATGACGTCAGACCTTGAAAACAGATACAAAGAAGAATCAGAAAACAAGGCCGAGCTCACCCAGTGCAACCAACCAACACTTTATGCTATGCTCCAAAGTTTTTCAGCTGCCGAGAATAGCGTGTGTAGATGGACTGATGTGAGTTATTTACTATGCAAGCCATATCACAGTCGAAACAAGTAGCTTACCCAAAGGAGTAGACAATGCACGGCTCTACTGGTCTGTACGCATAGTCATCACACACTTCCCAGCCCCCGTCTCCAACCTTCCCCATGCGTAACTTCCGCTTGCACACGACCTCTGTGTTGTCTAGGTAACTGCAGCATTCGTCAAAAGGAACCGTTTTAGGTGGCTTACGCTGGCATTGCGATCTCATGGCCGAAGTGATTGCTCAATAGTATACATGCATTACCTGTGGTAGATGACGTACAGCTCTTTCTTTGTCATTGACTTTAACTCGTCCGTTGAAGGCAGACCGTAGAGCTGATGAAGAAACGACATAACTTAGAACTAAAATGGGATGGAGTATTCATAAAACGTGTAAAATAAAATTTAAATACAAAAGACAGCCGATCTCATATCTTATCGTGTTAGGGTGAAATCGAAAATGGAGACTGCTAGGTACCAATTCATAACTTATGTCGCGTGTGTGTGTGTGTGTGTGTGTGTGTGTGTGTGTGTGTGTGTGTGTGTGTGTGTGTGTGTGTGTGTGTGTGAGTGTGTGTAGCATTAGCAACGGCAAGAATGAAAACTGGACCACTGGACCAATGTCTTTTACCGTTGACAAATAAAGTTTCATTTCATTTCATTTCATTTCTGAGTGAAAATGTTAACTTTGTAAATTCTACCGACTTGTCCATGTGAGTGACCTATGTTCGATTAGTCTATGAAGCCCCTTCCCCCTTCTACTTCATTTATTTTTTTATTCATGCTAAGGCACGTAACGGTACGCGGCTCCATTTACTTACGGGCACAGCTGAACACTCACCCTTCCTTTCATGCGAATATATTTCATCAGAACGTTGCTGGATTGGTCCGTCACCTAGACAAACACAACATTGATCGATGAGAACGACAATAGTGACGACGACGACGACGACGACGACGACGATGATGATGATGATGATGATGATGAATAATTCTCTAGTTTCCCAAAATGATGATGATGACGACGACGACGACGACGATGATGAATTCTCTTGTTTCCGATGGTGATGATGATGACGACGACGACGACGATGATAAATTCTCTAGTTTCCCAAAATACTGCCAGTGCACAGCTTCATCCCGTTAGTTGTATGCATGGGTTGAAAAGTATGAATGGAAAAAGGATGCCTA
>JACVVK020000025.1:3075000-3077500 GCA_018292915.2 Batillaria attramentaria | reverse complement strand
GTGCTGGCCTTTTTCTCGTTGCCCCGTCTTTGATATCACCATTACGTGGTGAAAAGGACGTTAAACTCCCAAACACCCCCCCCCCACCCGCTTGTCCGTTAAGATCGGAAAGTTTGGACATTAACACATGTTTGTTCACCGTAGCCATGGAAACCATAACGGTTAGTTATCAAAACAGTTTTTGTGAGAATCGCCGTCGCGCCTTTGTCTTTCAGAGTTTGAGTTTGAAATGTGTGTGTGTGTGTGTGTGTGTGTGTGTGTGTGTGTGTGTGTGTGTGTGTGTGTGTGTGTGTGTGTGTGTGTGTGTGTGTTTGAATTTTCCACTAACATAATAAGGGTGATATCAAAGACGTGGCAACGAAAAAAAGCCAGCACAACAATTTGGATCCTGACGGGATTCGAGTAAATGAGTGAGTTTTTAAGGCTTAAAGCTGCGCAAGCCACAAAGACTAATTCGCGGCTGAGTGTGCCTGCACTACATGAAAAACAACAACAACAACAACAACAACAAAAATGTAACGTTGGACAAAGGATGCAAACTGGTCTACGGGGCAAAATAAACCTAGGACATGCAGGAGACGCTGCACCTTCATGCTAGTTTCTCGAACTCCCCGACGGGATTCGAACTCACGACCAGAGCATTGAGAGGCCAACGCTCTACCATTCGGTTATCCCGGCTCCTCACACATGTTTTGAAACAACAACAACAGCAACAACAACAACAACAACCAAACTATAAACAAATGTATATTTAAAAAAAAAAAAAAACTGGTACTGGGTCTACTTACCTATTCTATACGTAGCACATCAACGCTGCTTTCTTCTCCATCGCTTGGTGTCCAGCTGGGGAGAGTATAAGCTTACGTGCAGATGCGCTACGTTCAATCCACCCGCTGGCCCTCTGTTTAATAGGCCATAAAGTTCTCTGTATGGAATACCGTTTGGTTCGCACTCGCGGCTGTTGGCCGTCATGTTGATCATACTTAGGCTGTAGAACACAGATGGAAATTTCGAAGAAAACGCTGTATATTCCTCGTACATATAACTTTGCTTGTGACACCCTAGAAATGTTTTAAATTCACCCCCCTCCCCCCCCCCCCAAAAAAAAAAAAAAAAAAAATCACGAAAATCCGGCAGCCAAAAACTCATGTGTAGAGTAAATTTCAACAAATTCCGGTTTTTTTTGGTAATGTTAACAGCGACCACATACCCCCTCATTTCTCTGTTGCCGGTCTGCTGGCTCTTGTGCCAGCCGCGCATGAATACAAATAGTCCACAAGCCAGGGCTTCTTTTTCCCTAATTTTACTATTACCTGCCATGAAACTTATTTACAAAGCCAACAAAAAGCCCCAGATTGCCATTTTTTTTTTACTCTGCACACAAATATTAAAAGGGGCAAACAATCGTACTATATTTTGCATAGTCGTTACTTTATGACCCGGAAGCTATTTGTGTTCTGTGTTCTGTAGCCTTTAACTCTGTGCTGACTGGGGCTGTCGCCGCCTCAGCACTGCCCGTTCCTTCCTGGGCCTTCCGCCATGGAATTGCAGTAAACTGACAAAGTGTAAGCAAACCTCTCAATAGCAAGCTTCATTGAAAACACACACACACACACACACACACACACACACACACACACACACACACACACACACACACACACCACACACACACACACTTAGGCAATTGATCTGCAATGGAGTGGAGAATTCAGTTTTGAAGAGCCGTGGGCGATGCATGGTTTGACCTTCGATCGAAGTGTCCCGTCACGAATGAGGGTTAAGTCCGAGGTCTAGTTCAACGCCCTGTTTCAGTCACCACATTCACTAGGCTTCACAGAAACCAACTTGTTTTGCGACAATAGTATCACCAGAGTGCCATATAGCACCGAAAGTTCTGTGTTTTGTTTTTGTTGTTTTTTTCATATCGCTGATCATAGTGACAGGTGCAGTGTGACCTGAGCGACATACGACCACGAGTGTGAACCAAACGGTATTCCATACATTTGAACAGCCGGCCAGTCATCTGCTTGAGTACACGCCCTTGCTATGTGATACGATGTGCGGTGGTGATACGTAAGTACAGATTAGCTTGCTGTTGGCTAAGTATAAGTTTGTGCGGCAAATTATATGCATCTACTGCACTCTACAAGATTGGCGCACCTGCATGTAGCAGGCAAAACTGGAAAAGTGGCGGTAACTGGGCATAATATGACGAAACCGGCAAGATTTTAGTGTGCAAACTTCGATCTATCGTGAGGCCGATTCACCGGGGCCGAATCTGGTGCTCAAACGCATCCACACCGCACCAGATACGCTTCTCAAGATATCTGACGGTTACAATAGTGGTAATCAGCAGTTCACTTATCAAACAAGACTGGGTGGGTGTTTGGGTAGGTGGGTGGGTGTTTGGGGGTTTAACGTCCTTTTCCACCACATACGAGTGAAATCAAAGACGGGGCAACAATGAAAAAGCCACTGAGCACAAATATTTGGCTCC
>JACVVK020000025.1:2905000-3072500 GCA_018292915.2 Batillaria attramentaria | reverse complement strand
CACACACATTCATAACATCCCGTACAAGAAAGTCAGGTTTTGTGTGCGTGGAGTCATTTGAATGCGCGTAACGTATGCGGGTGGGGTGGGTGTTTAGGAGTTTAACGTCCTTTCCACCGCGTAAGGGTGATATCAAAGACGGGGCAACGAGAAAAAGGCCAGCACAAATATTCGCCCCAAGCCGGGATTCGAACTCACGATCCAAGCATTGAAAGTCCAACGCTCTACCACCATTCGGCTGTCCCGGCTCCCCTCTTTTAACGTATGCCTGTCTTGCTGTCAGAGTAGTATGGAACTTCGGAATCAAACACGTTTCGAACATGTTCACCTTGCTGTCATTAAACAGAATGTGACAGTTAAGTACATTGTACACGTCCGTAAATAATAATGATAATAATAATATATGTATAGGTATAGATCATACAGCGGCCAACCTGACGTCAGCTCTTTACAAGGGTAAATACTTATAAAAAGGTAAAAAGTATAAGGTAAAAGACATACTGATGACACGTAACCACACAATATATTTATACATAGTGGACGTAAGTAAAGCTGCCTAGATCTAGAGGAAGTGTGCTTTGTACGTCACTGGACACGTCTACTTGCCGTACATTGACAAAAAGTCACGGAGAAGAGGAGGGGGGGGGGGGAGGGGGGGCTAACACCTAACAGATCTAAGGGTATCTCACCATCACAAGAGCCCCATTGGGGAAAATGGTCGGTACAACCTAGTCCGTGTGAAGAGATGATATATATATATATATTGATATGTGTATATCATTTAATATAGAATAGGAACAAAGGCGTCGCTAAAGGTCGAAAACATGCGCTCAATCAGGTCAGTTTGAAAGTAGGGGGAAGTAAGTAAAGCTGAGAGCGCTCCCTAGATCTAGGAGATGTATATATTATGTATATATCTACACAGGACGATGAGCCGGTGCCAGTGATTCAGTCCTCAGCTTCGTTGTGCACTCTGTTGATTCGTGCAATGATCGCGTTCTCTTCTTCTCGCAGCTTCACGGCAATCTCGTTCTGAAGCAGTCATCAAATAAATCGCCGACATTTGTCAGATAAGCGCCATATGGTGTACCAATTGTACATGCACGCAAGAGAAATGTGAAGAGGAAAAGACAAACAAAAAAACAAAACCAAAAAACCTCCAACAAACAAAGGTTGGTTTTGCCCCCCCCCCCCCCCAAACATCCTCAGCAAAACATTTGTTGAATAAGCACAACACTAAATTTGAAAAGACAGTCTCGCCGCATACGTCGCGGGACAGCCCGAATCAGTGGTAGAGCGTTGGACTCTCAATACACGGGTCGTGAGTTCGATTCCCGGCTGGGGCCGAATATTTGTGCTGGCCTTTTTCTCGTTGCCCCGTCTTTGATCACCCTTACGTGGTGGAAAAGGACGTTAACACTCCCAAACACCCACCCACCCACTTCTAGGCCGGGCTGTGCCTGTTGTGTACAGAGTAAGAAGTGCTGGTCTGACCACTCGCAACATCAGTATCAGGATCAGATTCAGTATCAGAGGCAGTATCAGTACCTCATGAGAGTAACAGGACGTTCGTGAGGTACCGACACTGCCTGACGTTGACTTGTGTTGTTTAATGTATGTGGTTGGGTGTTTGTTTGTTTGTTTGTTTGTTCTTGTTATTTTCATTTCCATCCAAAGGTGTGGATTTGATGCTTGGTGTGTGTGTGTGTGTGTGTGTGTGTGTGTGTGTGTGTGTGTGTGTGTGTGTGTGTGTGTGTGTGTGTGTGTGTGTGTGTGTGTGTGTGTGTGTGTGTGTGTGTGTGTGTGTGTGTGTGTGTGTGTGTGTGTGTGTGTGTGTGTGTGTGTGTGTGTGTGTGTGTGTGTGTGTGTGTGTGTGTGTGTGTGTGTGTGCGTGCGTGCGCGCGCGCGCGCGCGCGCGTGTTTAGGGTTTTAACATCCTCTTTCACTACATAAGGTTGATATCAAAGACGGGGCAACGGAAAACAAGGAGGAACGGCCCCGTCCTACAAAGTTGTTTCTCCAAACTTCATTTTATTTTGTCTGTTTTGTTGTTATTGTTGCCGGTTCTCCCCTCTCCAAGTTCTACCAATGACACTAGATTCTCTACGACCTCGACCGATTAGCCACGTGATTGGGGGTGGGGCCGGGTGGGGGAAGAAGGGGGAGAGAGAGAGGCAGAGAGAGAGGGTGGGTGGGTGGGTGTTTAGGAGTTTAACGTCCTTTTCCCCCACATAAGGGTGATATCAAAGACGGGGCAACGAGAAAAAGGCCAGCACAAATATTTGGCCCCAGCGGCCGGGATTCGAACTCTCGGCCCAAGCATTGAAAGTCCAACGCTCTACCATTCGGCCACCCTGGCTCCCCAGAGAGAGAGAGAGAGAGAGAGAGAGAGAGAGAGAGAGAGAGACGTCAGTTCCGTGAACTAAACATTTGACGTCAGCCTCAGGCAGGTCGTCATACAGAGAGAGAGAGAGATGACGTCAATTCCGCGAAGTAAACTTTTGACGTCAGCCTCTAGCACTGAGATGGTCTGAGGATGTTTGTTCATGTCTTGTGATTTCCCTGTTGGCTTTGTGACTACTCCGACTGAATTATTTTTCACATGAAATCTGGAAGATCTAGAGGGCTGATGAAATGTCGGAAGCAGTGGCGATACTTGCAGATTTTGTCTGTGAACCAAACATTTGACGTCAGTCTCACGCTGCTCGTCTGACAGATGATACTTCTACATATCTTGTGATTTCCTTGTTGCTTTTGTGACTTCCGTGACTGAATTAATTTTTACATAAAATCTGGAAGATCTAGAGAGCTGATGAAACGTGGACTTAAGTGCCTTGGATTGTACTTACGAAATTGCAAAATTGGAACTTTTTTGACCGGCGCTTCTCGCAGAAACGTGAAAAATTTGTTTATCTAAAAGCTCTGCTATTCTTAATACTAAAGCTATAATAGTGCAGTAGTTCATGTCATATGTGCAGTTGGCACAAGTGACAAAAATACCGGAATGATGAGTAATTTGAAGCAGTCGTTTCATAGATATTTGGCCTTATATGCAAACCACCCCTACCTCGGAAATATTTTTCTTACACAAAACCTGTCAGAGCTACAGAGCTGTGCTACGAAAACAGGCAGTATAATTGGATGATCTTCCCAATTTCAGAAAATGAAGCCATTTGAACATTTTTTTCGAAAAAATTCGTGACATGACCGATTTTTTCAAATCGGCGATAACTGTTCTCAAAATGCGGCAGGCTAAAAATCGTGAAAAATAGCTCTGGAGAATATGACTGCCCATTTTATCTCAAAGTAAAAAGCCGTCCGGCGAGGTGGTTTAGCAGATAGCCATCATTACATCCGTCCACACACACACACACACACGTCAACTCCCGCCAAAAAGAACGCAGCAGCAAAGTGTGCACGTAAGGTGTCTATGACGCAGATTTCGTTACGTCACTGTGTGCGTGAAAGTAAGTATTGTGTGGAGAAACGTCACAGTCTTGTTTTGTATCACTGAAACTTGCTGCTGCGCGTAGCAAAATCTGCCCCGTCTCATAAAGTTGTTTCTCTATAGAGAAACAACTTAAAAAACAACAACAAACGGAAACAAAAACATCAGCAACAACACTAACACCAACAAAACAACAACAACAACAACAAGAAAACATACAACAGCGCAATACCTGAAAACCACCGAGCATTTCAGTGGCCACGCTCTCCATGACTTCGCGCACGTCTTGGAGACTCAGCTTGCCGAAAATGTCTGAACTGAGGTCAATGGATGAAACAGATGACTTTCGCTCTACGGTTTCGTCTGTTGCCTCCTGCTGTCACGTGAGAGGGAAATTTACACTATGCATCTAACGCACACGGAAACTCTAATTAGCGACTACTGTGATATTATTTGTTACTTTATTTGTTTATTCACTTTTTTATTTATTTACTTATCTACCCATTTAGTACGTAAGAGGGAGATTTACACTATGCATCTAACGCACACGGAAACTACAATTAGCGACAACTGGTGATATTTATTCGTTACGTTATTTGTTTATTCACCTATTTATTTACTTTATTTGTTTATTCACTAATTATTTCTTTACTTATCTACTTATTTAGTACATGCTGTCACGAGAGAGGGAAATTTACACCATGCATCTACCGCACACGGAAACTGTAATTAGCGACTACTGTTATATTTCTTTATTATTTTATTTGTTTATCCACCTAATTATTCATTCACTTATCTATCTGGGTGGCGGGGGGGGGGGGGTCTGTTTGTTTTTGATGGTGGTGGTGTTTTTAAAACTTTTTTTTTTCTTTTGCTGTTGTTTGGGTTTGGGGAGAGTTTGTCACGGACAGACAACAGACAGACAGACGGACGACGGAGGGCTCTGAAATAACATAATTTATAACTCACTTTGTTACACACGTGAGTCAAATAAAACAAAACCAGTAACAAACAACACGAGAAAAAAAAAATAATAGGCAACTCACTTCAGTCTTTTGGCTCTCTGATGGCGGCTGTGCATTTGCAAACGCCTCATACACCTCGGCATCGATGCCCTCGTCAAGCGGTGGCGGGAAAGGCACGGAGGCTGGTCTGGGAATCTCCACCTCCAGATCTGCTCCGATCAGTTGTTCCCGCCGTCTCCCCGTGAACATGTACTCGTGAAGCCTGTAGGTCACAGAACATGACTGAAAATGAGGCAGGCAAGGGAGTAAGGGGAATCTCCACCTCCAGATCTGCTCCGATCAGTTGTTCCCGCTGACTCCCCCTGAACGTGTTCTCGTGAAGCCTGTATACTTAGGTCACAGAACATAACTGAAAATGAGGCAGGCAGGGGAGTAGGTCTGGGAATCTCCACCTCCAGATCTGCTCCGATCAGTGGTTCCCGCTGACTCCCCCTGAACGTGTTCTCGTGAAGCCTGTATACTTAGGTCACAGAACATAACTGAAAATGAGGCAGGCAGGGGAGTAGGTCTGGGAATCTCCACCTCCAAATCTGCTCCGATCAGTTGTTCCCGCTGACTCCCCCTGAACGTTTTCTCGTGAAGCCTGTAAGTCACAGAACATAATTGAAATGAGGTAGGCAACGGGAGTAAGAGGACCTGCACTATTAAAGTGAATTTTCCCCCTTTCCCTGTGTTTTTTTGAGTTGCTAAAAGAGCATTTGACCCCACATTTTGGGTTTTGGTGAAAAGAGGGATGCCTGTTGTGCAGAAAACTGGGAATGCTGACTTGAGGGGTGACCTGTGTTTGGGCCATATCGGTGGGCGTGTGCCAGAGCATGGATACGTGGGTGCACAGTTTTGTTTGTTTACGGGGGGGGGGGGGGGGGGGGAGGAGGACGCCACACCGGCAGAGTATGTAAATTACGGTTTCCAGGCTTCATTTTAGGCATGCAGCTTGCGGACATGTGTTGCTTCTGGAAACCATTGTTGGTTTTGGTTTGCAATTTTTTTTTTTTTTTTTTGCAGCTGTGCTGCCTCACATTTGTAGGAGCCAAAGAGCAGCAAAAAGTTGTATTCTGTGACCTGTAATGCTGAAACAGAGTGTCGAAGAGGTAGTCTGAGCCATCCATCGCTTGCGGTACTGTTAAATATTCCAGTCCACCGCCAGCCGGGGCATCTTCTTCGCCGCCCGAGTGTTTTCCAACGCCCACCAGCATGGCTTTCAGTTCCTTGAAGTTGTCAGCTAAAGACATCTGCTTCTCTTTCACGTTGTTGAGTAGTGTGTGGGCGGCAGTGAAGAAACAGGACATCTGTGCTTCGGTAAACCCTTTCTCCTTCGCCCACCATACTACGCCCGTGTAGTAGTCAGAGAGAGCTGCATCTTTTAGGTCGCAGGAAGTTTCCAGCTCGAAAAATGTGCTGATCTTCCCTTGCATGGCATCAACGTCCAACTGAAGCACCTGTCTGCTGAATCTTAGTGGCAGTACCGTAAACGCCAGGAATCCAGGTTTCTTGTCCTCATGTTTTCCCAGGTCGATCTTTGGGAGTCGGCTTTTCGACTTAAATGGCGGCATGGTGAAACAGGGGTAGATCGTCAATTACAGGCAGCAAGGAACAGATAAGTCTTCTGCATGCAGCGAGCAACGGATCGTCTTTTGCAGGCAGCAAGGAACGGACCGTCTTCTACAGGCAGCAAGGAACGGATCGTCTGTTACAGGCAGCAAGTCGCGAGCCACACGTTCGGTTCACAGGGACGATATCAGCTCAGCAACTATGCCCTCTGCTGATCCCGACGACCAAGTCCTGTCGGCTCTGCCGGACTGAAGACGTCAAAACGCAGACAGAATTCCTCTTTATTAATACGTCAGAATTCTGGTGTTACAATTCAAAATTCCAGATAATTTTGTGTGTATAGCCCTCATGATGTCCCTCTCCTGTAATCAGGATGTGACTTCCCCGATCACTCATGGGTTACCCGAACTAAGCCCAGTCTTGTGCCTCTCCAAGCTACATGTATGCAACACAGCCTCTGGAAAAACAACAAAACCCCATAAAATCAAGTTGTTTTGTAGCGCTAGGGTAGCAGAAATGTGTGTTTGTGTGTATGTGTGTGTGTGTGCGCGCGCGCGCGCGTGTGAGGACAGGGGGTTGGGAAGGGGGTTCATGACGTTGCACAAGATTTTCTTCTACAGTAAGGATTCACAGTACAGAATCCAAGATGGCTGCCCTCAACACTGGTGATACTGTAGAAGCCAGCCATACAACTGACAAAAAATCCTGGTTGGTACTGTTGTTTTAGATCACAAAATAATTCCCTTGGCTGCGTTCACATTGTGTCCCTTGGACTATAAATAGTACAATAGGAAAAATACATGCGTGCTTGCATACATGAGGAAAGTGTCCACACGGTTAACTGGGCCCTCCTCCGCTCTCTGACACAGTACATGTATCGGTCAATGGGACAGGACTTCTACCTGCTGTAAGAATGGATTGCCTGTCGGATACATTTATCTGACTTTTTTGAGGGTAGCGTTTTTTGGGGTTTTTTTTTGTGCTGCCTCAACTCTTTTGCCAGCTCCAGTGGTGTTCCTCCCAGGTCGTGGGTGGAATCCACGGAGGACTGGAAAGCTGGGGCAATTTTTATCATGCATGATGATGGAGATGAGGATGATGGTAAGATTATGCTATGTAGGTCCGTGTGGTTGGAGACTGCGGGACAGGGCCGCATCCCACGCTTCCTGTCATAAATATCCCGGTGTTCACCAGGCCCGGGAACTACGGCACCTGCGGTGCCGGCCGTGTAATCATCCACATCATAAGACCTGTCATACCAAGGAAAGCACCCGCAAAGTCGCACCCGTGAAGTGGGTGAATCTCGGCTGTGTGGCAACAGCCTCCCCATTGAGCCCGTAGCACACCCGCTCTGGGTATGAGCCGACCTAAGTAGGGCGCTTGCCTCGGCTGGGACTCGAACCCTGGTCTCCCGGTCCATGGTCCGAAGTGCTAACCACAACGCTACGGGGACCGGTGGGTAGTGTTTTTCATTGGTTTTTTTGCCCCGAACTGAATTCCAACACTAAGTTTTTAAACATCAAGCTGATTCAGATTCATAACTCTGCAAGGTTGTTCACTCCTCCAAGTATAACTGATGAGGTCTGAGAGAGACTTAGTGAAATGGACATTTGTAGTTATGATGATTTAACTGGTCTGTGTGTGCGCGTGTGTGTTTGAGAGAGAGAGAGAGAGAGAGAGGTACATCAGAAAATGTCCACTCCACACATTTAGTGATTTACAATAACACAGTGATAAACTGTGAACTCTATTTTATTTATCTGAAGACATTTACACAACTCATCACTGACATCAATATTCAGACGTGCGCAAAAATGTACAACACCAAATTGTAACATGATCATGTTACTAAAGACAAACACCTGCTACACCAAGTACACAATCTATTTTACCATCCGAGATGATCATGGCACAAACTTAACAGATCAGCTAGACTTCAGTATAACCTGTATGGGATTTTTAAAACGATCTTTTCTTAAAGGAAGGCGCCTGCAGCTAATGCAGAAACACAGTGGAAGTGAGTAGCATTGTAAGATGCCGTTCATCTGTGTACTTGAGAGAAAGAGGGAGAGAGACAATGACAATGAAACTTTATTTTTCAACGGTAGAAATTGTAGCACACGTGCCAGTTTATAATCTGCCGTTGCTAGACTACAAAATGAAAACGTAAAACAAAGGAAGAGACAAGAGACACCCCCCCCCCCCCCAAAAAAAAACAAAAAAAAACCAAAAAAAAAACAACCCCAAACCCAAACCAACCAAGCAAAAGACAAACAAAACAGTAGAACGAGAGAGAGAGAGAGAGAGAGAGAGAGAGAGAGAATGTTCTCGGTGATCTCCATATGAAGATATGCCTCATCTACTTGGACGACCTGATCATCTTTTCACGTACTTACAGCGAGCATATGGACAGGTTGAAAAGAGTCTTTCAGCGTCTGTCAGAAGCTGGACTGAAGCTTGCCCCCAAGAAGTGCCACCTCTTCAAAGAGAAAGTCGTTTACGTTGGACATCAAGTTTCTGCCGAAGGTATAGCGCCTGACCCTGAGAAGACAGAGACTATCACAAACTGGCCAAGACCGACAAACCCGGAAGCTGTCAGGAGATTTTGGGGATTCGCGGGATACTACCGCAAGTTCGTGAAAGACTTCTCCAAAATAGCTGCCCCCTTGATGCCAGTGCCAGCAAAGAAACGGAAGGGAAAGCGGAAGTCTACACATCAACAGAAGCCCTGGCAGTGGGAAGAAGCAGAAGAAGAAGCATTTCAACGCTTAAAAACGATATTGTCTTCACATCCTGTCCTCGGATACGCAGACTTCTCGCTTCCATTTGAGCTGCACACTGACGCTTCAGGAACCGGATTAGGTTGCGTGCTGTACCAGAACCAGTCTGGAGTGAAGAGAGTAATCGCTTACGCCAGTCGAGCTTTGTCAAAGTCGGAAAGGAACTATCCAGCACACAAACTAGAGTTCCTGGCGTGTTTGGGCGGTATGTGTGTGAGAATGAAACGTGGTACATGTCGAAAAATGCATAGAAAATAACACGGGGGATTTTCTGAACAGTCGATGTGGTCATCTACATGTATGGAGCTAAACACGCAGGCTGCTAAGGCCTATGGTGCTGAAGAAAGTAGATCTTGCTGAGAGGGTACCGTCTTTTTCCGCAGCATCACAGACAGTAACCGTAAGAAAGCGATAAGCCATGAATCCTCCTTACAAATCTCTCATTTCAGCCGTTTTCTGAGAAACACCAGTAATGTATTGTGTCTCAATCTATCAACACAGAATACGCTGCTCCGTTTTCAAGGCTATCGACTTTACTACGTCAGTATTGGATTGTACTGACATCGGTGCAGGTTTCGGGGCACTACCCATTGATACAGCTATACAGAAAGCGTTTATGCTGTCCAATTTTATTCTCGCAACACTGATTCGGAGACTGGCAAATGAGCAGCTGGTTTGCAGAAAAGCTTCGAAGATCTTTAAAAGGAATACACCAGCCATACTAGTGCAGCTAAGGAAACTGCCACTATCAGGACACAGCTGGTTGATATGGCGGTGCATATGCACAACTACAAGACCCTTTGAGCGTCTTCAATAAGGGCTGTTTCAACAGTATACCGTGCTGCACAAAGCTGAATATGCTAGGCGTCGGAGATACCAAGGCCCAGGCCAGGCTTCTTCAGGCACACCCACAGCCCAAATGGAACCTTCCATGGCTGCTCACTTGGCTGAACTCGGGAGTCCTTTCAACCTCTTGAGTTTGCCCCCATGGAGCGCTTGACAAAAAAACAACAACAAAAAAAAACAAAACCATTTTGGCCCTTGCCCAAGTGTCCAGCGTGAGCGAGCTTCATGCCCTGTTTGCCGACCCAGACCATCTCCGCTTCGCTCAGGATGGCTTGTTAATCTCATGATTCGTTGCGAAGAACCGTCTGCCTGCCATGGGGAACCAGGTTCTACGCATTCCTTCTCCGAGGAGGTTTGATTGTTGTCCCATCGCCAAGCTGCAGAACCCCATTGGGGCATTGCACATCTACCTCAGGAGGACAAAACTGTTAATTCCTCAGGAATGCCCGGACCCGTCTTTTTTTCTGCCCCTCAGGGCGGGTAAGGTGGACACTGTACCCAAGACCCTCACTGGCTGGCTATGTTCCGTGATTACGGATGCCTACGGAGATCTCGCTCCGTAAGCAGCTAAGGCTCTGAAAATCCGAGCTTATCAGATCAGGGCTGTAGCAGCTAGGGTGTCGTTCAAACCCAATTTTTATGCCCTCTTGGACATCATCCGAGTGGTCAGCTGGAGGACAGTCTACCTTTGCCAACTCCTACCTCAGGGACCTGGCGCCAGAGTTGCTGAACCGAGATGACCCAGTTGTCACGGCTCAGGTGCTCGTAACTCCGCCAGAGACATGCTGAGAGTGCATTTACCCTGGCTGCTTCTGCTGGTTTTCCGGGGGGGGGGGGGGGGGGGGGGGTATGAGCTTTTTTTGTGAGGTGTGCTCCGTTGTTCTGTCCCTCTGCCTTTTTGAGATTTGTTCTATAGTACCACCAGCAGGGAATATTATTTGCAGGCATAAATGTATTTTTACATATAAGTTTTAACATTAATTTTTTTCCTAGAACACTTCGCAGATGGTGTTACTCTTAAGTCCCACCTCCCCGTAGCTGCTGGGCTGGGCTTCGCGTGCAGAACTGATGAGCACGGCCCGGTCTACCAGCTGTACAGACAAAAGGGAGGCAACTCTTGTCCAACAGGGAAGTTGGAATGCCTCCTTGCTCTGTTGCGTACTTAGCAGCAGTAAGCTTGGGCTGCTTTTTCTTGCTTAGCCACACAATCAAAAGTGAGTGAGTGTTCAGGGCTTTGAGCTACCAGTCAAAAATAACTGATGGAAATTTCAGCAAATCACAGGATGATGGGTCCTTTTGCAAGATGCTTCATGATCAGGAATGGGATACTACAGTACCAAACAAAAATCCACACCTTTCCACAGGCAAGCCTGTGTTACCAAAAAAAAAAGAAAAAGTCTAACATGGCATAAAATGTTCAATACACTCTCATTTCCCCCATCTTTAACACACACACATACATACACACACACACCAGCGAGAAACAAGGAGGAACGGCCCCGTCCTACAAAGTTGTTTCTCCGAATTTCATTTTATTTTGTCTGTTTTGTTGTTATTGTTGCCGGTTCTCCCCTCTCCATGTTCTACCAATGACACTAGATCCTCTACGACCTCGACCGATTAGTCACGTGACTGGGGGTGGGGCCGGGTGGGGGGAGAGTGAGAGAGACACAGAGAGAGAGAGAGAGAGAGGGTGGGTGGGTGTTTAGGAGTTTAACGTCCTTTTCCACCACGTAAGGGTGATATCAAAGACGGGGCAACGAGAGAAAGGCCAGCACAAGTATTTGGCCCAAGCCGGGATTCGAACTCTCGACCCGAGCATTGAAAGTCCAACGCTCTACCATTCGGCTACCCTGGCTCCCCAGAGAGAGAGAGAGAGAGAGAGAGAGAGAGACGTCAGTTCCGTGAACTAAACATTTGACGTCAGCCTCAGGCAGGTCGTCATACACAGATGGAGAGATGACGTCAGTTTCGCGAACTTAACATTTTGACGTCAGCCTCTAGCACTGCGATCGTCTGAGGAAGCTTGTTTATGTCTTGTGATTTCCCTGTTGGCTTTGTGGCTTCCCCGATTGAATTATTTTTCACATGAAATCTGGAAGATCTAGAGGGCTGGTGAAATGTCGGAGGCAGTGACGATACTTGCTTATTTTGTCTGGGAACTAAGCGTTTGACGTCAGCTTCACACTGGTGGTATGACAGATGATGCTTGTGCATGTCTTGTAATTTCCCTGTTGCTTTTGTGACTTCCCTGGCTGAATTAATTTTTACATAAAATCTGGAAGATCTAGAGGGCTGGTGAAACATGGACTAGAATACCTTGTATTGTACTTATGAAATCGAAAATTTGGAACTCTTTTGACCGGTGCTTTTCGCAGAAACTTGAAAAAGTTATGTTTATCTAAAAGTTCAGTTATTCTAAATGCTAAAGCTATAATAGTGCAGTAGTTCCTGTCATATGTGCAGTTGTCACACTAGACAAAAACGCCGGGATGATAAGTAATTTGCAGTAGTCTTTTCATAGATATTTGATCTTATGTGCAAACCACCCCTACCTCGAAAATATTTTTTTTACACAAAACCAGTCAGAGCTACAGAGCTGTAGCACGAATACAGGCAGTGTGATTGGGTGAACTTCCAAAGTCTAGAAAATGAAGGAATTTGAACAACTTTTTCGAAAAAATTCGTAACACGACCGATTTTTTAAAATCGGCGATAACTCTTCTGAAAATGCGGCAGGCTAAAAATCGTGAAAGGTAGGTCTGGAGAAGGTGATTTCCCATTTTATCTCAAAGTAAAAAGGCCTCCATCGAGGTGGTTTAGGAGATAGCCATCATTACATCCGTCCACACACACAGACACACGTCTCACAACTCCCGCCAAAAAGAACGCAGCAGCATAGTGTGCACGTCAAGTGTCTATGACGCAGGTTTCGTTATGTCACTATGTGCGTGAAAGTATTATTGTGTGGAGAAACGTCACAGTCTTGTTTTGTATCACTGAAACTTGCTGCTGCGCGCAGCAAAATCTGCCCCGTCTCATAAAGTTGTTTCTGTATAGAGAAACAACTTAAAAAGGACTAAATACAAAACCGAACCTCATTAAGAAAACAAAACAGATTAAAACATAACTGGATAAATTCCCTGAAGTGACATCAAAGCATCTCTTCACATGCTCTTCATCATTCATGGCAAAACACAAAATACAGCAGCCTCAACAATAACTGAAGGACAAACATGAGAGCACCAAGGCAGGGGACGGAATGTGGAGACTCAAGGAATGTGGAGACCTAAGGACTGAAGAACTGTGGTCAGAGTGGCTTAGGGAACTGTTCTGCGTACGCCAGCTGTTCACCAGTAGATGATCCTTCACAGCCATCTTTCCTATAAAAAAAAAAAAAAAAAAGTTCAATAAACTCAACCAACCGTGCCAAAATTACTACCAAACCCAATCAGCTGCCTGCCAAATCATATGTCAACAAAATATGATGCAGTCTTACACACTCATCATTTTCTGGTTTCTGTTTTCATGCAATTTCTGAAGTTCAATCTACCCCCAAATCAATGTTACCCTTTCAAAAAGAAAGCAAACATACATTTTACCACTGACAGCAGAAATAGACTTCTACAGCATCACGGTCTTCAATTTAAAATTAATTTATACACCCTTTTCACCTTAATTTCAAGAAATCACCTGAATATCAGAATTTCCCGTTTTGGGATAAAGATGTATCTGAGAGGGAGAGGAATAGAGAAGATTAGGTCAAAGTTGTGACAATGCTTACGAGCATGTAGCCTCATCAGTCTCCAGTGACACGTTCTGGAGATGAATTGTGTCATGCACAAGCTCCACGTTGCGTACACTGCCGAAGAAGTCCGTCAGCAGCACCTTGTCCGGGTCTCTCTGGAACAGGTCTTTACGCACGCTCACAGTCGAGATGCACTGGTGACGCGGGCACACCTTCAGCTGAACAGATACACAAATAAACGTCTCTAAATCAGAGGATATGTTTCACAAGTCTAATTTTCTTATCAAAACGCACAGGAGGCCCATGGAACCTAAACAAGCCTGCATGACACTGTATTTATATCTGTGTCATCTGCCTTGTGTTTGCACCATACTCAGTTATTCATACTCAGCTCAGTGTGTGAGCCAGAAGAAAATTTTCTGCCATCGACAGACAATAAAGTTATATTGAATTGAATTGAACTGAATTGAATTACTGCCATAATGGAATGCAGCAATATATTTTTTTTTTTTTAAAGTTTATCTTTTAGTTTATCCCTGGCAGTGTGAGCCCTGAATATTCCCGACTGCCTCCACAGCTTTTTCAGCATACGACAAATTAATTAACAAGGGTTAACATTCTATTTCTAGTTCACACACACACATACATAACTCACCAAAACAAAAACAACAAAACAAAACGAGTGCACAGCCTAGGTATCACAAGATCTGTCACTAAGGCTAATACCACACTCACAAACTGTCCCATGGTTTTCTTGCTGCCTGGCTGAACCCCTTCTAGGAAGTCCAGTGCGTGGTAGGTGTACCGGTCAATAACGTACACTCCGAGCGCAGGATCAACGTGATGCTGTGAACGAAAACATGGGACACTATAGTGCACATCTGCAAACTTCACAGACACCATAGACACAAAGGCAATGTCACTGGAATGTGATGTACTGATGTTTAAAATACACCCCCCCCCTCCCCCCCCCCCCCGTCTGAGTCACCCTGCTGGACTTCAGTTCAATTTAGTTTCATTCAGTTCAAGGTGGCAGCCCTGAATGACAGTGTGTGGTTATTTTACTCGCACAGATTTCTGACTGTGAGAAGTGAACGCTTCCTGACCCTAGATCCATTATGAGCAGATCTTTATGGTATCTGAATTACATGAAGGTAATGAAGGTAACACTTGAACATTTGAAGCTCACTCCGAGGTGCCTGAACATGTTTGAATGATGGACGTGAACAACAAAAGCATGACTTACAGAAAGAGAATCCTCTCCAACTCTGCTGCTGGCAACAGCAAGGATATTCGGAGAGTAGAACTTCTGGAACATGGACTCCGCCTGACAGGTGTCAATCATGAAAAACAGCTCATGGTATCTGCAGTTGGAAATTTATGAGAGGCTTACAGTTAGCAAGTGAATAATACTAAAATGCATGACATATTTACCTGGCTATGCATGGATATTCTTTATGCAACAATGTGAAAGAACTACCATGAAAACACTGCTGAATGTGCTGGATTGTAAATTATGCTGATGCAGTTAATCACACTGAATCAACAAAAGCGATGAGCAAGAAAGACAGCCCCACAGATCCCTAAAAGCGGGGGGAAAAAAAAGTAAGAAAAAAAAGAAGGACGAAATATTATGAATTTTGTGAATGCTGACCGGCGTTTCTGCCACATCTGTTCAAAGGCATCTGCAAGTTCCACGTTAGAAACCTCCTCTGCGTCTTGGAACTTCAGAAATCCATCACCCCCGTGACCTTGTGACAGAAATAAAGCGTACTAATCATTTAAATGGCACAGTTTCCACCGGCATAGCTCAATTCAATTTCTTCTGTGCAGGAGAACTAAGGCACATTATGTACTCAGCACAGAAACCAACATTCCTGCAAACTTACTAATAATTTCTCGCACACTTCCTTGACCCGGGCATTGTTCGTGAACTTCAAATTCAAAATTGTAATTTGTTCCACAATCCACACCCCTAAAAAGAGAACATATTTCCAGAGCTGCGTGAAAGTGGACGATGAACCAGTGTGAAAACAGTGTGACACTGGCGCAGTCTCAAAGCTGAGGCTGGGGATACTACAGTCGATCAGGCATAGGCTTTTCGCAGCACAAAGATGCCATCTTGACCATGAACCGAAGAGAACTGAGCAACAGTGCAGATGATACCTGTCATGTACACCAGGACATTGCTTCTTTCGTCAGACAGCAGTCGTTTGGACCTGGGGGTACTGGGAGGGAGACGGCCAGTAAGCACACGGATGAAGTTCTCCACTGTAACCTGCAAGGCAGCGAGAAGAGAAGAAGCATGCACTTAGTGTTTCACTGCCAAGTTGACGTGTGCATGGCTAGTGAAAAGGTACCTGTCACTAACAAATAGTGGCTGACTGAATTTGTCGCACCTGCAAAACAGTGGACTACTGAAGGCAACAAATCTACACACAATGAATAACAACCAAAACTGCTGCTTCTTCCATCAGTGTCTAAGCAGCTGCTGTTGCACAACTTGAGCGTACAACTATGAGACATACATGTGTATGCACACATGTACAGATCTATGTTACGTCTTCTTTCAGGCTCCAGACACAAAACTGTTCCATTAAAAGCTCCACAAAGATAACGAGCAACAACTAGTTACTTTCACTGAAGGGGAATTACACCCCCGTTCACTCAGGTAACTGTAATAAGGCAAAGGCTTTCCGTTTGTTAAGGTATGACATGCAATGGCCAAGCAAAGCAAGAAACATGCTTACCTCATAGCCACGGTAATCAACCTCAACGTCATCACCATAAACGTTGATATTCTGGTTGGCATTGTTGAACACAGTTGCTGTAAAAAGAAGAGGGTTAATTTTACTGACAACATAAACATTAAATTCTAAAAATCAATTAAAGTGTTCCAAAATGTGCATGTTAGTACATCTGGAACATCCCATTACTTTGTGTGATTTAAACATCCAAGTGTTCTTTTAGTTTTTTTTTTTAAATTTGAAATAAAATCTGAAACCTCTTTTTTGTTTGTTTTTTTGTTAGTAACCAAAACAGCACCATTCAATAACTTCCAAGTTTTCTACTTTTTTTACTTCTAGCAATAGCATGGTGTTTTCTAAGAGCGCTATCAAACTTTATTAAAAAATGAAATTAACAGAACAATTACCCGGCCTTGGGTTGCGTGGGTTGCAGGCCATGTCATCTGCTACCATAAGGATAATGTGGCTGAAAATGAAACACTTATTATCAGTTACCACACATAATGAATAAAAGTGAACAGTCACTCTGCAAAAGTGCAAAGGCCTTTGCCTTTGATTCTGCCTATGCTGCTTCAGTTGTGGGTCTGCTCATCACATTAATTCTACTGCTATGGCGAAAGCAGCGATCAAATGTCAAATACGCTCGCCTGCTCGCTTTCGCTACCAAATTTACCGTCGGGCAAGTGAAAGCTCCGGTAGCGGTAGCCCGAATGGCAAGCAGGAATTCTGACGAATCAGAACCTAGCAGCCACTCCGGCTTCCAGAATTTTTTTCGGGCTACCAGTTTTGTTCAGGGTGGTAGCCTGAATGGCTACCATGGTCCTGACACATTTGACGATCGCTGCTAAAGTGTTACAAATTCAGTTCAACAGAAAGACAAAGTGCAACCATCAAATCCTGTCTACTTCTACACAGCAGCAGTACTCCGCAAAAACCGTAATGGCAAAGTGGGAGGAAATTAAGGTACGTAGATAGTCATGTACTTAAATACTGAATAAATTACGACAGAAGTGTTCACAACAAATGTGTACAAGCACCTGTCAGGAATTCCCAAGCGCTTGACGCTGCGGTAAACGGACAGGACATTGGCCACATGTCGGTAGTTGAACCAGAATCGTGATGTGTCCACCAGCACTGCCCAGTTGTTGGTGTGGCCGCTTTTGAAGAATTCTTGCACTTGTTCCTTGTACAGCAGCAAATTAAAAGTAGGATGAGACTTGAGACAAAATTCATGCCACTACTGGCAGTTTCACAATCAATCATCATACAAAACTGTGATTTGTTATCCACAATGGGCCTGAAATTTCTAGTTAGTAACTTTGGCTGAATGAGGTTTAGGGCTTTAGAACAATAGAAGTCAGCGACTGCGGGTGTGGGGAGGGGTTAGGCTGGAGCTGGGTTTGGTACATGTACCTGACCCCATCTCCTCACCACCGATTCATTTACGCGTGTGTGTGTGTGTGTATGTGTGTGTGTGTGTGTGTGTGTGTGTGTGTTTCCACGTTGTTCCAACACTTGGCGTTGCTTTTGGTGAGTCCGGCCCAGTACTGTAACCGATTTCCTCATGAAGTTATAGTCAGTGAGTGCTGCCTAAGATGAGCACACTGCAGTTAAACTCTCATCAGTTATCAAGCAGGCTGTAACTAGACAAACACGAATACAAAGTTTTGCAATCGAAGATACCTCGTGGTCACCATTCGCAAAGGTTGAAAAAAGAGCTAGAACGCAGATAGCAACTACGCTTCCTTTCGGAACAGCGGCCATGATTGCAAGTCAAACGCGACAGGTCTTGTTCCTCTGCCGCATACTATTTTGCTACCTCGCGGGCGGAGGCTAACTAGAACCACGACCTGCGGCGGAGATTCGAAAAGTGGGGGCCCTACTAACACATGCCCGGGATGTTCATCCATACCCGGTGCTGCCTGGAACCACTGCACGGGGCATACCTGATCGCAAAACAAACGATTTTAATGGCTGAATAGGTTGGGACAGTTGTAGCGACATCCTGAGAATCTGTGTTTATCTGTGTGTTGGCCTGGTGCGTGTGTAGGTATACTTACTCTACTGCTGGACCCATTACAATGCCGAAAACTAAACAATGCATACACTGCTCACACAACACCAAAAAGCATCATTAAATGCCATGTGTATTTATTTCATTCAATTCTATGCCAGCGGATGATGCGTCAGTGTTCTTGATGCCAATAACCATTCATTTCACACACACACACACACACACACACACACACACACACACACACACACACACACACACACACACACACACACACACGTGCACGCGCGCGCGCACACACACACACACACACACACACACACATGTGCATGCGCACGCGCGCGCGCGCGCGCACACACACACACACACACACATTGATGCTGATAACTTTACAAATGCAAAAAAAAAAGAAAAAAGGATGGGGCAGCAGTACAGCGGTAAATACACCTACACCTCCACACAAAAATGCCCCACGGCTGTCACAAACAGTGACACACACATTCACAAATAAACACAAATTCTCATTCATGGATGTCGTAACACCTACTCCAAAATTCAGCCCTTAAAATCATTCGTTTGTGGTCTTCAAATGTTATAGGCCTATTAATCCGTGGTCCGGGCAGTGGTGCCAGGCAGTATCGGGCATGGTTGGACACATGTGAGCAGTTAAGGGCATATTTTAGTAGGACCGTCGCCAGCTGCTTGCAGATCCATACGCGTGCGAGAACATAGTTCGTTTTCATTTCTTGTTTGCAAGAAATTTCCGCGGTGCGGTGTTGCTCGTATATGGGAAAAAGTTTTACGGTTTTGCCCTTATTAGGGAAATGGTGCGCAGCGTTTTACGATTTATCATGTTTTCTGCAGTTTTGTGGTGGTATTATTTTCCCGCCGTTTCGTTGTGGTTAGAGGGACACGAAATACCATTTCTAAGTCTATTTTCTTTTCGAAAATGGAAAGTTTTATCAACTAAGGACTGACTATCAACTCCTCGTAGGAAAATTGCTAACAATGGGCTTTATAGTGCAGTTTGATTGCCAAATGGTCGGTTGGAGACTATTTTCTTTGAAACGACGTCACTTCCGCCGAGCACCTGCACATTTGTTGTCCTTAGATACAAGGCTGGTTTGGTTCTGAGACCTCTGCAAAGTGATTTTCGTTTGAGTTGTATTTCGCAAAATCGCCAAAATAAATTCCGAAACAGTCCAGTACATCCGCTGCCGTAGCGGCAAGATGTCCTCGAATGATGCCAAGATGTACCTTTCAAAGCGGAATGTGCCTGGATTGTTTGAGGTAAGGTTGAGTTTTGTTTTTCACCATGAGTGGATACTGCGAAGACATGTACCCGTGTGCCGCAAAGCTCGAACAGCACTGAAACTCCTTCATGCCGATTTCTGAATTTACGCTAGGCTATTACTGTGATTCTCGTTGATACCTGTTGTTGCTGAGTTGCCTGTGTATAAATTATGTTGATGCTGAGTAAGTGTGAATTCCTTTTGCTTACATTTAAATTTTAATGTTTCAAAAATGGAGAAGAACATTTAAACTGAAGCAAAATTAAATGAACCAGACTGATTTGAGAACACCTGCCCCCTGTCACTGCAAAAGGAAACCTGAGGGGTGTTTTTGTACAACTGTGTGCACATCATGACTTTTCCACTATGCAGAATTTTTGCTTTGTGTCTTTTCACCATGCATTCCTTGCATTGCCTTGGTGAAATGGACACTTTGTGTGTTTGAGGAATTTAGTGTCAGTCACAATAGACTACCTTTCACTTTGCCTAAACCCACTCATTTTTGCTATTTAATTAATTCAGGCTTTATAGTCATTGTTTGGTTGTTAATTGTTGTGAATGCTGTTGTTATAACATTCTTCTTTTTTCTTGTGTGTGTGTGTGTGTGTGTGTGTGTGTGTGTGTGTGTGTGTGTGTGTGTGTGACTTTATTTTCAAACTGAAAAATAAAATGAAAGGAAAAAAATACCTCTGATTTCTAGTGTCTCATGGAATAATCTTCATCCCAATGCCTCACGAAAAAATCTGTACTTCCAGTGCCTCATGACGGGCCTCATGTTCCATCGGCCCACCGATCACATCCAGTACCTCATCGATTGCTTGGAAAAGGTCAAGGCCAAGGGGCAGGATGAGCTGCGATGGAATATGTTCATTGAGATGCAGAGGGCAAAGACACCCCTGCCACCCATCACCCCCACCAATGGGCGCAGACCAGTCTCCCGAGAACGCAGCATGACCCCCAAAGGTGAGGACTGCGCGGCAAAGAGTGAAACTGCTTTGAATTTACAGAGTAAATGGCAGACGTCAGAAAAAATATAATATTATTGCCCATCATTATGGCTGAAAGCTCACTGTTGTATAGTTTTGGCAATATGTGGCACATAGTCATGGTACTCAACGTAACTTAAAATATGCACATGTATAAATTCAAAAATGGTGCAGAAAATCTTAGATCTTTGCTCAGAGCAGACGACAGAATAGTTGACGAGTAGCTGGAGTTGCGTCCTTTCCCGAAAACTATCGCTGCGGCTGTGCGTGTGGCTTGTCCTGCTTCCAAACTTGCAAAACATGTCTCTGCCCACTTGACTTACTATGCCAGAAGAAAGAGCCATTCAGCGGCCGATTCCAGTGAATGGGACATTATCACTAAGAATGAGTCTGCAGCACAGAGTAGTGATGCTTCAACAACCGGCCAGTAGAAGAGACTGGCGAGTCAAAGTGTGATGGATTGGAAGACGTTAACCCACCGTCAGACAGCAGCAATTCGTTGGAGGGGTCAGAAAAGAAAACGAAAAAGCTTATTACTATGGGACTCACAGAAACCGCAAGACCTCCTGAAATTCTGGGAAAGCTATTGGAAACACTCAGTTCGTCACAGCAACTATGTGAGCTGCTTAAGCAGCTTTAACAGTTAAAAAAAAAATGGTAATGTTGCCATAGTCGGTATGGTCTTTATAGCAATGGGATTTTCCAATTCACCTACCGCATATATATTGCAGCCGGATGCGATACTTGTATACTAGTTTTGGCTACAATGTATGTCAAGTACCTAGTTGCTGGTGATGTGATATGTATCTTGTCACCAAAACTGTGCAATAGTTATCATTTCAGCTCTGATTCTTATGTGATCTTGCTTGTAATTCATTTTTGATAATAACCCGAAAAACAGTACATTACAGTAGGTTGCGACAGCCTTTTAATGGAAAAACTTGTCTGCCACATTATTTTACATGTAGATGGAAGATATATATTGTTTAATTTTTTTGACACTTTAATATAATTAGATAAATATTCTGCTTTCTTTGTTGATGTTATGATGTTATCTATTTGATATATGTTATTATGTAGCTGGGCCTGGCTATTTCTGGATTGAAAACCACACAATTGAAGGTAGCTGACCACCGTGCACCGTGTGTGAAATTCTCGAAAGATTTGCAGTTCTTGTTTGACATGAGTGGATTTGTTTTCCTGCACACTTTCCTGGCTGATTATTGAAAAGAGCAACCTTTGTTCTATCCACGATAAATGCTTAAAGGTTTAAGTTTAGATCAAAACTTACTTTTAAAGTGGTGGTTCTGTAACACAAGAATACATGATTGATTAGTTGTAACTGCAGGTCAAGGCAAATCAAGGGGAGCCGGGGTGGTCAAATGGTAGAGCGTTGGACTTCTAATGCTCGGGTCGTGAGTTCGATCCCGGCTGGGGCCAAATATTTGTGCTGGCTTTTTCATCGTTGCCCCGTCTTTGATATCACCCTGTGTGGTGGAAAAGGACATTAAACCACCAAACACCCACCCAAGGCAAATCAAAGTCTGCAAATTACTTTTAATTTCTGGGGCTAATTCAGTTTCTGTTGAAACTTGAATTCTAAACTTTAGGACATGAGGCACTTGAACCGCCACTGCAATTATTAAGTGTTAGTTCTGTTGCTTATCTCACAGAATTCAAATGGGATTTTAGACATATTGGTCCTAGTACTTTGTACACTACGTCACTGGTTTAAATTTTCATGAAACAGTTTAAGTTAATGAATAAGGGACATCTATGTAAAAGGTTGGTTATTTGTTAATTGTAGGCTGGGGAGTTTAGCTCATCAAGTCAATGGCATTGACAACGCAAAGCTCAGAAATTAAACAGTACCATGTACAGCTGTTCTGTTTACACCCATTGCCCAAGATAAATACTGCCCTCAATCTGTCAAATAGTTTTGGAGTGAGGTGTCACTTGTAATCACCCTTGATCTGAAGAGTAATCAGTTTGGATCCTGTTGTTTGCACAGTCATTGTTTACTCTCTCCATAAATAAACGGCAACGACAGTATAAGGCTGATTTTATTGCACGAACCACGTTCTCAGAGATCGGCTGAAGCACTCCAGTATGAATGAACACTAATCTACTCATATGTATCATGCACATGACATGTTTTGACTCAAGTTCGCACCTAAGCTTGTAACATTTGATCTTTTGATAAAATCCCACCCATACAGATTTCAAGTAAAAAAAGCCAAGCATGTACAGAAAATAGAATATATTTCTGGAACATACCAAGCAGTGCAAATTCAGGTGTAAGTAAAACAGTTGATCTAGTTACAAGTTTAGATACATACATGTGAATTAATAAATAGTTTGATACATAAGGTGTTAAAATCATGACACTGCATAGCTGACAGTTCACAAAACGTTTGTGTGTTTTGCGCTGGAGTGTCAGTGCTTCCCCTTCTGCTGTTTGTGAAACTTACTGGACTTTCTTCTTTGTTTGATGCATGCACCCAGGCACTGAGGAGAAAAAGCCTGGTAAGATACGATTGCTATTATAAAGCGTTGAACTTTTCCTGTAGCTACAGTAGCTTAGTACCCTTTCCTGTGCTATCCTGCTTTGCGAAACACAGCCAATGCATCAGTTACAAAGGCTGGTGGAATGGAGAACAGGGGCGCCGGAAGATGTTGGGGGGAGGGGGGGCAGAATCTCAGAAGGGGGAAACGCCAGAGCCAGTGAAAGGAAGGACGTTGCCCGGAGAAAGTGAAAAGCAGGGGGGGGGGGTTGATATTTCATTCAACGGCTAAACTGAGTTCTCTATTGGGTGGGATGGGGGAGGGGGGGTAGGGGAAGGGAGGGGGGGCAAGACCATGGCTTTGCCCCCCCTCTTGCCATAGTCACCTGATTTTCCAGGGGGGGGGGGGGGGGCAAAAAAGATACTCTTGCCCTCCCTGCTTGGGTACAGGGGGGGCAGCTGCCCCCCCCCCCCTGCCCCCCCGGTTCCGGCGCCCCTGGAGAAGGAAATACATGAAGATGTGCATGCATGAACCAATGGGAATTGGGAAGACAGAGAAAACAGTCTTGCAATCCACTTTCACAACTTGCTTCCTCTATGAAGGAGGGAAGGGGGGAGGGGCGAATTGGAAAACAAAAGAAAGAAGAAGATGGATAAAACAAAGAAACAAAAAAAAAAAAGAAAGAAAAATCGTCATTGAAATTGGGATGTGTATATAATTATATCTCACACACACACACACACACACACACACACACACACACACACACACACACACACACACACACACACCCCTCTGCATGGTTTGCTTTTGCTTTCTTTGTATTACCTCTACTACTTTTTTTTTAACTTTTTTTTTTTTTAAACTTTTTTACTTGTACTTCTTATCAGACACATTTATTCAACAAAACTGGTGATGGATTCTGGAAATACTTACTTTCCTTCAGCTGTGCTAATTTTAAGTTTTGTAGTTTGTAATACCATCAAGATTGTACGTGTACTCAGATGATGATGATGATGATGATGATGGGGACTTGGTATACCGTATAGGCTCCACCCTAACTGAATACTCATGGATAATTATTAATATATTATCAATACTATGTGACAGTTGACTTTAAACAATGAATTTGTAATACACACAACCAACAAAGTTACACTTTTAAGTATTTTTGCTTTTTTTATATTATTTTTTTAATAAGTTTGCTTTATGCTGAAGTCAGTTACCAATGCTTTTGGTTCTTGCAGAGGAGAGAGCTGTCACACCCCCCCGCACAGCAACCCCTCTTCCGCCCATCGGGGACAAGGGCATGCCAGATGTTCCTGTCATCTTCCTTATGGGTAAGTCACACAAAGTTTTAGAGGGGGTGGGGGGGGGATCTAGAAATCTTGCTTGAAATGGAACCGAAATTTCAAAGATTGCCTTATTTCTTGAGTAATCAAGTCCTTGTCACAAATAATATAGTATATATATACGTCGATGCATCTTCATAAGTGTTCAAAATTTTTACCTGTGGGGATGGGTAGCCGGGTTAGCCGAATGGTAGAGCGTTGGACTTTCAATGCTTGGGTCGTGAGTTCGAATCCCGGCTAGGGCCAAATATTTGTGCTGGTCTTTTTTCTTTGCCCCGTCTTTGATATCACTCTAATGCGGTGGAAAAGGACATTAAACTCCAACACACACACACACACACACACACACACACACACACACACACACACACACACACACACACACACCCCTGTGGGGACATTCAGTGTCAGCTATTAGCAAATACATGTAACAGCATAATTTGTACCACATATATTATGCGGGAATCTATATCCCCCTGCCAGTCAATTGTCAATATATCCAGTTATTCCAACATAGCACTGTGAACATTTCTGATTATCAAGAGGTGAATATAGGCAGAGTGTTCTCCTGTACCGAACAACCATAACAGGGATGTCGTTTGGGGTAGGATCTCGGCTAAAAGCCGAATTTTATTTGAAAAAAGCCGATAATCTGTCTGTCATGTCGGCTGGCCGAGCCAAAGTTTTCACGAGTGAATCGGCTCGGTTATGTCCGTTTCTGCGAGAGTCCTGTGTTGGCTGGACTAATTTCCAAGAAAACGCAACTTTCCGTTTCCAGTGATTTCCACGAGAATGCAACTTTATTTCCAAGAAAACGCAACTTTTGGTTTCAAGTGATTTCCACGAGAACGCAACTTTAGGTTACTTTCAGTTTCCGTGTTGTTTTTTACTGCATGCTGCGCTTGAAAATGCCTCCGTAAAAGAAATCAAAATGGTTGGTCGGACAGAGTGTATTGTCGTTTGGCAGAAAAGATGTACAGCCCAACAAATCCACTGGCACCACTGCATAGGGAATTATAGTCGAAAAACTTGTGAAACTGCTTCGGCAGAGAGAGCCGAAACTTTCTGTAAAAAGCCGAAACTTTCATGTCTGTTTCGGCTAAATCGCCGAAGAAAAAAAATCCTGGCAACATCACTGCATAATGAATTGTTACTTGTGCCCGACTTTTGCAACTCTAACAGCTCAAACTGAAATACTGCGTACAGTATTAGAAAGATCTGTTTTGTGTACAGGTGGTCCAGGCAGTGGCAAGTCGACCCAAGCTGAAATGCTTCTGCAGAAATACCCCGGATGGGTCTCCATCTCCATCGGTGACTTGCTCCGGTCGGAGATCGCGAACAAAGGAGAGGCGGACCAGAAGTGGGGCATGGTGAAAGACCTCATGTCTAAGGGAGAGCTTGTACCAGAGGTCAGTATAATATGTGAAAGATGACGGTCACACAGACAGATGACAGGTGATAGAGATTATACAGACTCACCTTGTTGCACATGTTAGTCACAAACCTTCCAAAAATGGTATTGTCTTTATGCTTCAGTGCCCTCCATATGTATGCCTTCCTTACTAAGATTCTCTCATTGCTTTTAACACATTTTGTACTGTGCACGAGAGTCCAATATTTTTTACTCTTTTTCGGTTTTGGCCGTGTATGCAAAAAACAGGCAAGATTTACGGTTCCACAACAGCTCTTGTTGCAGCAAACACAAGTATAATCAAAGTGCAACACTCCCACGAATCCAAATTATAATATATTTTTTTTAATGAGGCCACTGGTTCACAACCCCAATCAGGGAGCCGGGGTGGCCGAAAGGTAGAGCGTTGGACTTCTAATGCTCGGGCCGTGAGTTCGTATCCCGGCTGGAGCCAAATACTTGTGCTGGCTTTTGCATCGTTGCCCCGCCTTTGATATCACCCGTGTGTGGTGGAAAAGGACGTTAAACCCTCAAACACCCACCTACCCTCACAACCCGAAACTTACTTGGTTGGATTTGAGTTAAGTGTGTGTGGACAACAGTCTACAATGTTGAAATGAATTGGATACAATGGGTCATGATGTGTAAATGAAACATAACCATGAGTGTCGTTTCCTTCATTGTAGGAAGTTGTACAGAGCCTGCTGATCGTCAGCATGAAGAAGTCACCGAAGGCGCAGGGGTTCATCATTCAGGGTTTCCCTCGTGACATGGAGCAGGCAAAGGAGTATGACAAACTGGTGAGACAGCTTAATTTGATCTTAGCAATACGCCACTTGGAACTGTACACATTGTAGATTGTTGGCGCCCACTCACAGTCATACAAACCTTCCAATATTATAAGGGGAAAAAGGGAAAATGGATTAAATGTTTTATTATGACTTTGGAGTTTGGTAGAATTGACATGTAGCCAGATTTTGATTGACAAGTTGGTGCAGCCAGTCACAGTGCACCAATACTCTGACTGACAAATCACACGTGCAGGATTGTCTTTGGGAATATTAACTCTTTCAGCCCTAAAGGAATCTCAATAGCGATAACGCTATCTTCCTGGGAGGTTTTCAAATGTGCTAGATCTAAAGCTGGGCTCTTGCATACAAAACCCTATAGTTTCTCAATAGGTATTGGATCCATCCTATAGGGGAATCTTCCACTGTGCAGAGCGTATGAGAGACGGTCACATGCACACATATTATTGTTAGGGTCTGCGAGACTGTAGGTGATACAGTGGCAGAGCTGAAAATGTTAAAGGGTTCCCAGCCAGATCGTCCTATCTGTATTCTTTCTATCTGTATCGATGCCATGTACTGGCAAAACCCAGTAAATCAATGACGTTATGTTGTGTAAAAAGACCATCACATCCATGTCTTTCATCTTGAAGTCACCCCTTTTCCCAACAAATAACATCAAGGACTTAGTGTGTTGTGCCATTGCACGGCAGTAAGAAATCAGATGGGTTGCTATGGAGAATGAGAGGGCGTGGCTACTGGGCCTGTGGACTGCATTATGTTAATTAATTGGAGTGAGCGGTGGTTTAATAGGTAGCGCGTCGGATTTGGCCGCTGCGCTACTGAATGGCCGTCACCAAAGTCATGGCAATGAAGCGTGGGTTTGAGCCCAGGTCGAGCTTGTGATATGTGGTACCGGTTTTTCCGGGCTGCCGGGCTGCTCATTTGGGGTTTCTCTCCGGGTTATCTGGCTTTCCACCCCCAGCAAAAATTGCAAAATTGTAATAAAAAAAAAAAAAAGGATAGGTATTGGGTGGCGCTGCACCGCGGTGACACGCTTCCCCTGGGGGAAGCAGCCCGAATTTCTCAAAAGGGATAATAAAGTAGTAAAAAAATAAAAATTACATACATGTCCAAAAAAATTCATTTTGCTCCTGTGTGATCGTTCTGTCATCCACAAGTTAATCACTGTGTAAGCAGCACTTACTGTCGCATGCTCATTTGAAATAATGTCTGGTTATTTACTTGCCAGGTTGGCCGCGTGGATGCTGTGTTTCTTCTCGACTGCGAGGAGGAAACGCTGTCACAGCAGCTGCTCGAGCGCGGAAAGGACACCGGTCGTGTGGACAACAATGTGAACACCATCGCCAAACGTATCCAGGCCTATAAGGACAAAACGCTGCCTGTCTTGAAACACTATGATGACATGGAGAAATTGTTCATTGTAAGACTTAGTAGTTTAAGATAGAGACAGAGGTTTTGACAAGGGGAAGGGATGGGCTTGATGGGACTAAGAGAAAAAAATGAGATCATGATGATGAACAGTCACTGTGTCTACCATCTTCTGCAAGAAGTGGTCGTACTGCTGTTGATGGCTTACAGGGCTTAAAATATTCCACCTTTTGGTGGATTTCGACCTTTGACTAGAAATTGTCCTCCCTTCAGAAAGTGTGTTTCCTCTGTTGAAGCATTTAAAATCATTCCAAAACACACCAAAATTGCACAGATTGTAGTCTGATTCTAAAAATTTGCCTCGAAAATGAAGTGTTGCCTCCTTTGAAGCATGTAAATTCATACCAGAAAGCACCAAATTGCACAGAGTTTCGTCTAATTTAAAGACAAAATCCAGGGGAGCATGCCCTCAAACACCCATCACACGATGCAAATGCGTTGCAGACACAGGCTCGTGACTTTGCCGCTTTGTCACTATATGCTACACACTTTCCCTCATAAAGCGACCCTCCACCACGAAATGGGTCTTCTTGTGCTATTTGTTCATGTTATAAAATGACTCATTTCGTGGTGGAGGGTCACAATTTTTAAAACCTGTGCTTGTCAATTTCATTGTGTTTATGCCCTTTTCTTCCAGATGTTTAAATGTCACAATAATAATAATAATAATAATAATGATGATGAATATTTATTTGCGCTTATTCTCTGTGAGCTCTAAGCGCTTACAGAGGAGGTAAAATAACTAAAAGAAACTAAAAGCTACTAGAAAGATTAAAAAGCACTAAAACAGCTAAAAGAACACACACACACACACACACACACACACACACACACACACACACACACACACACACACACACACACACACACACACACACACAGTGTCTGTTATTCACTCATCATTGTTGTTGTGCGAAAAATTATCATGACTGTACATGTATTAGGTTGCCGGTAGTGATTTTTCAAGGCAGATCTGAACATAATACTGTTACTGACATTGCATGAGCAGGTGATATAATGTGTTTCAGCTGGAGGGTGAGAAACCAAAGGAAGAAATCGCTGAGGACATGGCCCTTCTGTTTGAGACAGTTGTCGGTGGCAAAGGAAAACTGTCTCCAGGTAAGCGTGGCAGCAACTGATCGACTACTTGTGTATTTAAACATTTGTTTCAGCATCCTCCCCCTTCCCCCTCCCAGATGGGGAGCCGGGGTGGCCGAATGGTAGAGCGTTGGACTTCTAATGCTCGGGTTATTAGTTCGTATCCCGGCTGGGGCCAAATATTTGTACTGGCTTTTTCATCGTTGCCCCGTCTTTGATATCACACCCCTTCCCCCTCCCAAATAAAATGAACCCAACTGTTTCACAAAATATTCTTTGCGTTGAACTTTAAATTATAGAGATGGAAACTGTGTATTAAAAAAGCCTAGCGTTTTGTTCATGATTCACCATTTTCAGTGATCTTCTTTAACATCAGTTTCTTAAAAAAAATTATTCAGCTAGTATATGACCTTGGTGATTTGGTAATTCTGGGAAGTTTTTTGACTTGTTCTGTCCATCATTCCAAATTTACTGCTTCTGCGTGTTGCATTTCCTTAGAAAATGTCAACTCATGAAGTCCGTCAGAAACACACAGAGGCCAGACATATGGCAGACAGTGGCAGAATATAACATAGACTCGCTTTGTTCACACATGTGAGCCAAATCTTGTCACTTTTTTTTTTTTTTTTAACAGCACCACCAGCGGAACCAAAACCAGAAAGAAAGAAATCCCCTCGCAGCGGAAGATCATCCCCGAAAAAAGTCAGCTCTCCAGAGCCGTCGGCTCCACCACTGTCCGAGGCTGAAGAGTCTGGTCCTCTGCCCTCTCATCTCTTGCCACCTGAGGTCAAGGTCAAGGACGAGGGTCGCAAACCAGATTTGCCTCAGGCACCAATCATCTTCTTTGCAGGTTTGTAGTGTAATTGGTAACTGCACATGACCGTGGAAATTATGTTTTTGTTGTATGCAGGTGCACTGTATATATGAATTACATTCACTGTGTGATAAAAAAATCTCAGTTTGAAAATAAAGAACCAGCAAATGTTCGCAGAACAGGCTGATCAGAGCAAGAATTAAAAGAAAAAGAAATGACTAAGATAAAAAAGAGAAATTGTGGGATGCTTTGGAAAGTGAGGTTTGATTAATCTTGAGTTTGAATATAGAAATTGTGGAATGCTTTGGAAAGTGAGGTTTGATTAATCTTGAGTTTGAAATATCACTTTACTAGAAAATGAAACATTTATCCGGCATTTTATTCCAAGTGCTTTCCTTTTCTTTAATGTTTCTCATTGATTGATTGATGTACTTACTCGTTCATTAATTTATTTGTTTATTTATGCATTCGTTTATTCAGTTGTTTATTTATTGATTGATTAATCATTTGATTGATTAATCATTTGATTGATTGATTGATTGATTGATTGATTGATTTTTGTGTGCAGGAGGGCCAGCCAGTGGGAAAGGAACTCAGTGCAAGAAGTTGTTGAGCCGCTACGAGAAGGCCGTCCATCTGTCCATGGGTGACATCATCCGCACAAAGATCACCACGGAAGGCTCCGCGGACATGAAATGGGACATGGTCACAGACCTGTTGAGAAAAGGCGAACTGGCACCTGAGGTAAACTCTTTGACGTTGTCCTTAATTTTTTAAAACGTGCTCAGAGTATACCTTTTCCTCGTGTACCCATTGGCAGTGTGCGTTTCTTGGTTTTCATAATAAAAATAACAGTAATAATAACAAATGGTATTTGTAGTGAAAATTTCTCTAGAATAAAACGCAGTGTGCCGATCACTCACCGACACTCAAGCACAATTTACAAAGATAGACAGACGTGCACTGGTGAAATTGACAACTTACACAGGAAATTACTAGAAGGCTTTGCGAAAATTAATAGGAATGTTTTAAGATTGTTCTTCAAAACAGTTTCATTCAGAGTAGGAGGATCTTCAGAAAAGTTCAACCATCGTATGCAATGAGGTCACGTTCCCTCGCACACGTGTTGAGGGCACTGGCACATGTGTATCAAGCATTTTTGTATGGGTACATGTAGTTGGGTGCCGTAGAGGGAGTGTGTGTCACTGTGTGTGTGTGTGTGTGTGTGTGTGTGTGTGTGTGTGTGTGTGTGTGTGTGTGTGTGTGTGTGTGAGAGAGAGACTTGGTTTCAGGTCTAAGTGTCATCTAAGGATGTCCATGTTTCTTTAAAAACAACACACACACACACACACACACACACACACACACACACACACACATACACACACACACACACACACACACACACACCAAAAACAAAACCTATTGATGGATTGATTGATTGATTGTGAGCAGGAAGTGACAGTGGAGCTGCTCATAGATAATCTGAAGCAGCACCCAGACGCCCACTTCTTCATCATCGAGGGATTCCCACGCAATCTGGAACAGCTTGAGGACTTCAACAAACATGTAAGCTGCCTGTAACAGACAAGATGCATGTAACGGTCTTTCAGTGATCGGTGCTAGCATGTGTTTCAGGGAAATTATTTTTTGGTAGAAAAAAAGAGAGAAAAGTTGAAGTATGTCATGGAAATAACAGTTTGCAGTTAGTTTTACTGTCCTCTTACAGTGTTCCCAATTATGCACAGGTGTTTGTATTTGTACGCACAAAACTTTTAAAACTTTTAAATTGATGTACAAATTTGAGAACAGCACGTCACAGGGGACGCACATTTTTTGGAAAAATACTGTTTGTCACTGTGACAAACAGTATTTTTCCAACACTCTCCCGGAAACTTGATGAATAAAAAGCAATGTTTTTTGTTTTGTTTTGGTTTTTTTTTTTGGGGGGGGGGGGGTTTCTTTTTCTTTTTCTGCTTTATTGGTATGTGTTTTTTTGTTTTTTCTTTCTTTCTTCCGTTGGTTGATTGTGTACGTATGTTATGTCTATCATATATGTGCAAAATGTGAAAAAAAGAAAGAAAGAAAAAAAAAAAAAGCAATGTGTAATTTAGCAGCAGATGCTTGCAGCAACGCATTTCTGCAGAACCATTTTAATAATAATGATAATAATAAGGTAAGTAGTGTTTTTATGATAATAATAATGAGTATTGTATAGGCGCTTCACCCTATTTCATGAATCGGCTCAAAGCGCCGCGAACTGAACCCAACACGCACGCTCACGTGAATCACACGCATTCTCTCACACACTCTCTCACACACTGGACACAAACACATTACAATCATGTGGTGCGAAGGGTCAGCTCAGCTATTTAAATTTTGGATTTTAGAACTGCATTTATTTTTCAAATTTTGTGGGCTGAACATTTCCAAAGCATTTTGCTTGCTGTCTTTAATTTTTTAGATTGGAGGAATGAGTTACGCCATCTTGCTGGACTGTGAAGAAGAGTGTTTGCACTACCGACTCAGCAAGCGAGGGAAAGAGAGCGAGCGTATTGACGACAACCTCGTCGCCATTGGAAAGAAGCTGACTTTCTTCAAGAACACTACTCTCCCTATCCTCAAAACCATTGAGGATGACGGAAAACTGGTTGTGGTACGTATCCCTTTTAATTTTAAATAATAATAATAATACTGAGTATTGTATAGGCGCTTTACCCAGTTTCATGAATCGGCTCAAAGCGCCGCAAACTGAACCCAACACGCACGCTCACGTGAATCACATGCATTCTCTCACACACTGGACATAAACACATTACAATCACGTGGTGCGAAGGGTCAGCTCAGCTGTTTAAATTTCGGAATTTAGAATTGCTTTTATTTTTCAGATTTGTTGGGCTGAACATTTCCAAATTGCCATTTTATATTATATCCACCATTAATACTAAGACTGTTCTATGTGAGATTTAATCAATAGAAATCTGTTTTAATTGTAGTGTTAATTATGTGTATTTTTTTTTTTATTTGATGTGTATTATTGCTTTGTTTGTCCACCACACCTAAGTTTTCCACTGGGATAATAAAGATTGATTCCTCACTTTCATTTCCATACAGGTTTTGGTGGTGGTGGTGGGGGGGGGGGGGATGAGAGGATAGCTACTGGGGGGTGGGGGGGGGGGGTATATGCTGTAGATTCGTTTTCCAGGCATTTTCTGGCTGTTTTCCAGTAGGCTAGGAAAACTAGGCTCTATATATAAGGAAACAGAGAAAAAAAATTGTTCCTAACTTTCTAATACAGAAAACAGTAGAGCAAAACTTCCTGCAAACCACCGCTGCATTAGAGGCCTGTGCTCTACTGTTTTCTGTCATAAAAAGTTAAAATCTTTTCTTTTTTTTTCTACCACCTTCCATAATATCCCTAGACTGTAATGGGTGACCATAATTTCTTTAAGATCTCCCATCAATTAAATTCAGATTTAGATTGATTTGAAAAAGAAGAAAAATGTTTTTCACTCAATGTTGTAGCTGAGTTTCCTGTGTTTGCACAGCCATTAAATGTCAGTGTGTTGCATTCACAGCTCTACTAAGTTTTACATGCATGGTTACAGTTACACATGCTTACATGCTTGTGCTTTTCAGTTATTAATTCATTTTATGTGTGGAATCTGACTTCAGCTTTCATTTCTAACAGATCCCAGGAGACCGAGATGAAGATGAGATCTACTTTGATCTCTGCAAAATCTTTGACTTTTCCATATACAACAAGCTACCAGAGGTTGAGGTAAGTAGATCCTTTAACATTTTGTGTGTGTGTGTGTGTGTGTGTGTGTGTGTGTGTGTGTGTGTGTGTGTGTGTGTGTGTGTGTGTGATTTGTTTGTTTGTTTTTTTTTGTTTTGTTTTTTGTTTTGGGTTTGTTTTTTGTTTTTTGTGTTTTTTTTGGTTGTATCTGTGTTGCCAAAATCTGAGAGCAGTTACGCTGGAAGTTTACCATGGTGGACACACTTATTTACTCTCAGATTTTTGGGTTTTTTTCTCCCCCCCCCCCCTCTGTCTCTCTTACACACACACACACACACACACACACACACACACACACACACACACACACACACACACTGATTTTATTACACCAGACCCGGAATGGCATTCTACGCTGTCACACTATGAATGTGATTTCTAGGAATGTTGGCCCCATAACTAACCTCTTCCTGCCCCATTTGTTCCTGTATTTACAGCTTTGTTGCATTATCTGAGGTGCTCGTGCTTATTGCCAATGATGAGAAGAAGAGAGAACTTACGAGCACAATGGTTGCTTTTGACATTTTGTTGTGACTGCTGAAAACCCATACACTCATATAATTATTCCGCGGCGAATTTGTGGCTTGCGCGGCATTAAGCCTCAAAAACTGACTCACTCACTCACCCGTACACCGTCTTATATACTTAGTTTGGCGCCACAAAATGTAGTTAAATCAGACGAGTTATTTGTTAAAAGAAAGGGGGTGGGGGTGTGTGGAGGGGGGGGGGGGGCCGGGGGAGAAAAACGCAGAAGTTTTTCTTCTGAAATCTCTTTTATTCTCTGTCTGTGGTGGAAAGGGAAAAAAAAAGTGGACATGACTGAGTTTGTACAGGTACTCTTTCTCTTCGTCAGTCCTGGAATCAATACCTTGAAACACTGAGTTTGTCAAATGTCATATGCAGGGGTTTCTGTTGCTGTTGCTGTTTTTTGTTTTGTTTTTTTTTTTCATTGCTGGTGCTACCACTGAGATCACTGAAGTATGAAATTTGTTGACTAACACTAATCCCTGCAGCATCATAATGGCTGTGTGTATGTCAGGGGATCGTGTCTCAGTTCTCACGGCAGTCACGGACTAGGGACTTCAAGGTTTTTTAGTGTTTCCAGTGGGGCGTCAGTCAGTGTGTGCGTATGTGCGTGTGTGTGCGCGCGCGTCAGTGTGAGTGTGTGTGTGTGTGTGTGTGTGTGTGAACCGGCCACTGAGACTCAGAGCGGAGAGCCGGGGAGGAGAGAGACCGGAGACAGAGAGTCTGGGAGAGAGGGATTGTCAGTTTTGGACTGGTTAAGCTAAAAGGGGTGGAGACTTTTTTTTTATTTTTTTTTACCACGGAGCATCTATCTACACACATACATGTTGGCTTAGCTCAGCTAAGATCCGCGCATAGCAACATAACATTCCTGCCCGACTCTCCGTGCAGTAAGTTCGCGCAGGCGGTTTCTGCCTAGGAGCCTGCTTCCATTCTTGG
The DNA here is from genome assembly GCA_018292915.2 of Batillaria attramentaria. Lineage (NCBI taxonomy): Eukaryota > Metazoa > Mollusca > Gastropoda > Batillariidae > Batillaria > Batillaria attramentaria. Next base: position 3,037,380 of record JACVVK020000025.1, on the reverse strand, counting down.
CTGTGCGCCCAGCCAGTAGCTACCGCCTCCCCCCCCCCCCCCCCCTATCCCTCCATCCCCCCCCCCCGTATCCTCCCCCCTCCCCCGGTCTCTCTCTCTCTGCCCCATACTCCTTTTACCTCTCTCTCGCATCTCTCTCTCTCGCCTCTCTCTCTACTCTACTGTGCTTCCGTCTCCGTTACGATGCAGACCTGACAATTTTATGAGGAACGTAAGGTGCTTTGAGGTAATTGGGGGAAACTTTCGGATGAAATGTTTTCGCCACTACTCTTTCTTTTTCTTTTTCTTTTATATTTTATTTTAGACGGGGGGGCCGGGACAGCTGAGCGGTACAGCGCCTGTCTTGCAATGCTCGGGTCCTGAGCACGAGTATGTGGCCCCAGTCTGGGATCAGATATTTGTGCTGGCCTTTTTCTCGTTGCCCCGTCTTTGATTGATATCACCTCATGCGGTGGAAAAGGATGTTAAACACTCGAACACGCACCTACTCTTATCAGGGCTTAAAATAGTCCACCTTTTGGTGGAATTTCCACCTTAGGCTACCCCCCCCCCCCCAAAAAAAAGGGGGGGGGGGGAGGGGGGAATCGTTTCCTCCTCTGCGTCACTTAAACTGATCATGCCAAAATTGCACCAAATTGCGCAGATTTTAGTGTAAGTCTAAAACTTTCCTTTAAAACACACACACACACACACACACACACACACACACACACAAACCGGTGTTTTCTCCTCTGAAACACTTTAAATCACGCCAAAATGAACCAGTCTGATTAAAAAAAAAAAAAAAAATCCGGGGGATCATGCTCCCAGACACCCCTAACATAACGTCTGTTAAACAACAACAACAACAACAAAAAACGTGTCTGCGTTGCAGATGCATGCTCGTGGTTTTGCCACTTCGTCACTACTGAAATGCTACAAAACGGGTGTCATTCAGTGCACGCTTGGGGCAACAGTATCTCAGTCTATACAACACTATTTAGTTCCGTGTTAGTTCTGATTTGTGTGTTTCCCCCAATCGTGCACTGATATCCGTTTCAGTCGTATTGAAACACTACAACGTTCAGAAACTACACACTCTCACTTCTTCACCATCCTCATTGCAATGCAAAACGCTTGTTGTTATTGCAATCCTGACTGATATTCAGTGGGGCCCATTCTAAGCTCAGTTTTCCAGTCGTTTCTCCCAGTAGTGTAAAGGCCTTTGCACACGCTGAGTGCCTGCAGCGAGCTCGCACGCTCGCCTAGTGGATTTTCTGTTCACGCGATACCAGCGTGCACTGTGCGGACTGCGCTGCCGGCCTTGGTGAAGGACAATACACAAAGCGCGGCGGTCAGCGGCGACTGGCTGGCGTGGTGAGGAAAAAAATAGGACCGTGTTCTATTCGCAGGCGTTCCGACGGCGTGCCTCGGCAGTGCCCGTGGCGAGCGGATATGATAGCCTGGGAGTGCATTTTACCGCAGGTAGGCGTGCAAACTGAAATCGTCACGTGTGATAGAAGTGTACAGAATCTGTCCAAGATGACGATAGCGGCTACGTAGTGGGTCGATGATGATCAGAACAATGCCATCACCCAGACTCCTGCTACTGGGTTCACGACAGTAGTGAACTCATAAGCAAGGGACGAGTTACGGGGAACAAATGATGCTCGTACTCACGGCAGCCATTGCTGGGTGCCCGGAATACCAGAGGCTGACTCCCAACCAGCCCCGCCCCTCTTTTATTATATTCCCACCGCCGGCAGCAACTGCTGCAACTCTTGCTGCCGCTTACGTCGGATTAGCTGGCACCAACCCCACCAGCGCCTCTAACAACCACTCTTTACACACAGGGGGGCTAAGCAAGTGACCAGCGCCAGTTCGATGGCCGACTGATGTAGAGGACCCGTCTGATTTTCGTGTGATAGGATCAGTTCAAGACAATTCACTGGGCGAGTTTGTGTGGAGAGTTTTTGGTCTCCTCTTTTGGGCAGTGGGTCAGATCGGTCCGCCGTGTCGTGCAGCATTTCGCTTTGGTCCTGTGGCGGGTCCTATTCCGCGTTAATCAGACGGGTCCGTTTTGTCGGCCTGATGCCGGTGTGACCGAGTCGGTCGCCTCGTACCTGCCCACTGTATCAGTCTCTTAAAATCCCATGCGAAAATCGCAGTTTTACTTAAAATCTCAGTTCAGATCACTAGAAGCCACTTCAAGCCAATTATTATGCAATTTGCAGCGGTGTCGGGCCTAGCGGAGAGGGCACACGCCTTGCGTAATGGTGGCTTGATCAGCCGGGCTTCTACTGGTGTTTTATCATAATATTCGATAGTGGTGGGCAGGGGGTTACCGGCCGGTCGGGCTCGGGCCGGTGTCACAGGATATTTCGGAACCGGACGAATGGGAACCATTCCGATTTATCCTGACTCTAGTGACAGGATATTTGAAAAGCACCAGCATATTTCGGAACCGTCTAGAAGGTCATTAGCCCACATGAATTTTGTCTGCCAGGTGCGGGATAAATGGGGATGGTTCCGAAATATCCTAGGATTTTTGGGAACCGGTTCCGATTTATCCTGGTTCCGAAATATTCTACGACACCGGCCCTTCAGTCGTCAAATGTTTACACCCCGTGTGTTTCGCACATCGCCACCGGTTGCTTCTGCCGCTGCGTCTATCTCCTCCACCACCACCACCACCCCTCCCTTCTCTCGCCCCCTCCCCACCACCACCACCACCAAATTCCACGGTTACTCGCGATCGTTTAGAGGACCCTATCGTTTGGGGTTTGGCCATCGGCGCCGCATCGCTGAGCATTTCTGTATCGCGGCGGTTGCGCGCGCGCACACACTCACGCGTACACACAGACAAAAACGAGAAAGCCATCCAGCGGGCATTCCACTGTAACCACGGCCACTAACAGTCTTCCCTGCCGGCGCTGTCTCTTTCTCTTTCTCAGTCTCAGTCGCGGCTTTTTACCACGGCAAGCACATACTACTACACTCACTCTGTTTTCGTGTGCGCACAGTCAGTAGTAGCGGACTTTCACTTTGAGTGTACTCTTGAGGGGGATTAGGCTTACTGGATCAATAGACAGCAGTGCAACATTGTTTTCTTTCCAACCCTTCTTCTGCTTGCATCAGCTGAAGCAAAAATACACCAGTTGCGCGTGGAAAAAAAGGAAAACAAAATCGTTGAGTCGACGCCTGCTGAAGCAAGAGGAAAAAAAAAAAAAAAAGTGGAGCGAAGTACAGCGGTGTGTATTTGCCACGCCGGTGCTCGCTAGCCTAGCAGGGATCACGTTCTTATTTTCCTAGCGCTTTCACGTGGAATTTTTCACACTGTCTTTGCACAGGAGCTGTTTTTCAACCGACGCCAAGACTATTTGTGCGGCTGACTTCACACACGCACACACACACACGGACACTGACTGACGCGCCGTAGCGGCGAACTTATAGTGTTTTGTGTCTCTCTGTCGGTGGTCCAGACCAAAAAGGTTTTGGGCGTGCTGTGAACAGAACAAACCGGACAAGGAAAGGATCAGTTTCAGGTTGTGCACTGGTCAGAAAGTGTGTTGGTCAGTGTGTGTGTGTTACTTTGCGTGTGTGACCACCGGATTGTGTTGGGAGTACCGATTCAGTATAAATTGGGAGTTCACTGGTCAGCAAGATGCTTTCACGACTCAGAGATTCGCTGCTGTGTTGCGTCCAGTCGAAAGCTATGGTAGGTGTTGCATTATGTGTGTGTGTGTGTGTGTGTGTGTGTGTGTGTGTGTGTGTGCACGGTGTGTGTGTGTGTGCACGGTGTGTGTGTGTGTGTGTGTGTGTGTGTGTGAGCCGGACAGAGAGAGTTTAGGGTGCGAGCATGGACACTGGTCAGTCGGTGTGGGCGTGTGTGTGTTCACTTTTCACTTCTTTAAGGTTGTAAACGGTTAGGTCTTAGTACACCTAGGTTAGCACGTGCCTGGCTTAGTGTCTTGTCTTGGGCCGCTGTGATGCCTTTGTGCCGGTCTATAGTGTTGACCGACTCGAGCGGAGACTGAAGGCTGTTTTTACGAACACCGCCGTGACCGGGCTGGGTGAATGCTTCATTGCGTGATCAGTTAAGTTCAGCGAAGCCGATTAGGCCTGGTTATTTGGGGGAGGGGGGGGGGGGGGTGGTGCGGAGGCTGAGCCGGCCGGAGCCGGAGACAGCACATGACTGGTAGACGGCCGGTCAGGACTAGCACTGACATACTTCTAAAGTTATACTCGCATTACATTCTTACGTGCACGGCAATAAACTTGACACGGCCTAATCACAGACATGTACCAGCGTAAAGACCAGCAGAGAAGCAGTGATAGCCGAGTATTTGATTGCTCAGATCTATGTCTCTGGCCAGTGCTAGTGTACATGTAATATGACTTCCCCGGTCGCGGCCGTGTCCGTCAGTAAGTCCTGCTGACCATCATAAAGGACTGAGAAGAGTGAGAAGAAGACTGCATGCACACACACACACACACACACACACACACACACTGACACACACACTGACACACACACACACACATTGAGACTGATGAGTGGGGTACCAAAAACCTAGTTAGCATCCGTTAACAAATACAGTAAACAGGTTTCCTCTTCGCACTGGAAATAACTATACAGCGAAACCACAAAATGTCAGCGAAGATTAGTAGGGCATGCAGAGTCGCTGTAACAGATGGGCCATTTACTACTTAGCGTTATCTACCCTGCGGATATAGTCTTCAGTACTTCTCCTCAGCTTACAAAACCTTTCCTAGTGCCGGGCTTGGTCTTTTTTATTGTTAGATGTACCTATCTGTGTGCGTGCCAGTGTCTGACTATTTTGGCAAGTCAGTGCAGCCTTCACCACTGAGCAGACGGCTATGTTTTTTTTTTCTACTGAGTGGGATTCAGCCAGTCACTGTCCTTGTAAGCTTGTGCCTCCCTGACTCGGATAGCTTGTACAGTATGGCCAGAACCTTACTATACTAATTATATCCACTCAAGTTCAGTCAGTCATAGTGATGCACTAGTACATGTACATCATGTTATGCGGCGAACCGGCCGCGGTCGGTATGGCCAAAACGTTACCACAGTTCATTAGCCCTTTTAGTCATAGTGACACAATGCGGCCCGGCAGTCATGGTACGCGGCGAACCGTATGGCCAAAACTGACCGCTTCACTGACACTAGCCACTTCAGTCATAGTGATACATGAACATCATGATACTCGGCGAACCGTATGACGAAACCCTTTCCAGAATAGCCAGTTCAGTCATAGTCAGTGACACAATCACACCATGGTAAGCGGCGAACCGGCCGCCGTATGGCCAAATCCTTACCACAGTGTACCAGCCATTTCAGTCATAGTGACGTATGCACATCATGGCATCCGGCGAGCTGCATGACCAAGCTGAAACCTTTCCACAATAGCCATTTCAGTCGTAGTGACACGCGTGGCATAGTAACTGTGGACTAGCCGGCTCCCACCCTAGCTGAGGTCAACACGACCATTACACGAGGTGTCCGCTCATTACCGTGCGCCTATATCCATTGACCCTTTCACTGCCGCTGTCGCATTATTTCAGTAGGCCACCTGTTACATTAGTTGAAAAAAGTTAAATCTGTATTTTCCAGTAGTTAGGGGGGGGGGGGGAGCTCTTTGACGCAGTACAGGTTTTGAGTCCTGTTTACAGCAGAGTGACGTGAAGAGATGTTATCCGTGAGTGAACCGAAACGCGTCTGGCAGTTAAAGGGTTAAAACTGTGTTTCCAAATTTGCTGTTCACCACCTCTAAGCAGTGAATAATGAAGCATTTTCGGCAGGGGCCGGTCAAGTGAGTCATTTACACAGTTCTACCGGCGTACAACGGGAGACTGTCTAGGCACGACATCCAGTGAATGCCAAATTGATTAAGCGGAATGAAATCCAAGGCGCTGGTCTGCGAGGTGAATCGATAGTAATAACATTATGCGGCCATGTCATGCTGTCTGGTCATGGTAATAACTTGGATTGTTGCCACACGACGAGACTGATACGATAACAATTATGGGTGACACATTTCAGGTTGCTCATCCCCGCCGACGCGGACGCGGCCATGTAAGAAATGATAGTATTCTGAGTAACGATAAGTGAGGTATCTGGTACTGATAGACAGACAGGCAAACTCAGTCGCAGAAAGGCAGACAGAACTGAACATGAGAGAACCTCTTCACTGACTTCGCTTTTGGCTTGGAAAATGGCATGAATGATCGACCGTAGCGTATATTGCTCAACTGTCGGCCATAGTCCCTGCCGCCGCATAGCAGTTTTGGCGATTCTGTACTTGACTCCGCGGGTTTCAAAATCTTGGCTAAAAGTACCAAAAAGAATCGATATCGTTCCTTTGAATGACAGTCAATTTAGACTGACGCGGAGCTGTACTGTCCACGGCCGGCAGGGTAGGGCCGGGTTTCTCGTGTAACTTCGCCATTTTTTTTTTGGTCAAACGAACCATGGTCCGTCAGTCAGCACTAGAGTCTCGTGCGTTTGCGAGATTTTAAAATCATGTCCGCGTACCGGCCGTGTCGCGTGCCACGTGGTATTTGGCCTGCCTACCGCGGTTACGCCAGAACTTTAGTGACCATTTTACCCAAAAAGATTGGAAGATTATGTAGGTACTTGTGGATCTCAGTGTTATGCGAACGACAGATCTTACAAACTCAGATTCAGTGCGTGAGCTGTCGCCTGCATGGACAGTGGGTGTCCCTGGGCCCGAATGTCAAAGTCGAGGTTAATTTAACCCACGGCTACGGGCCTAACCCAGACTAGGAATTGTATTTAAAACAAGGAGACGAAGAAAGGAAGAAATAAATCCTTCTGTAACGGCTTAGGCATCTTGCTGGAATGGACCCGCTTCCTGATTTAAAACAAAACAAAAAAAACAGAAAATTTAACCCTAGAGCTAGTTTAGTTCGAGGTTAGACTCTAACCCGGGACTAAAACCCCTAACCTCGACTTCTACATGCGGAGCCTGGCCCCAACCTATGTATGACAACCGCCCTGATAGTCTGGAGTTGTCAGTCACGCAGCCTCTTCAGTGTCTGCTTCGACACTCCCCTGTGACGGGCTTGAGGGCGTCGACCTCGGCGGATAAGAAATATTGGCGGCGGATTCGATTAGCTGTCTACAGCCGGAGAGTACAGCCGCCGTTCAGTTCGCCGGCTGTGCCATGAATCGTAGCGCGGCACTTTAAGTTTGTGACAGTACTAACTACACGTACATCAGCGGGATACTTGAAATCAGCCTCTCTCTCTCTCTCTCTCTCTCTCTCTGTCTGTGTTATGAACGAAGACTAGTACGAGGGTCACCCCATAAGTTCGTGAATGTGAAAGAACAGATGACATCAAAAAATAATGTTTACGTCATCGTCACAAGCAATGTCATCATAGTTATGAGACAAAAATTCAGACTTCTACTCTCAGTCGTTTTTTCCCTACGCGACGAAATGGAGGGTAAGGGTGATTCTTCAGAAGGAGGTGCAAATTTCCTCTCAAACAGAGATTTAAGAGCCATGATGTATTACGATTTTATTCAAGGAAAGTCTTTCCAGGAAAGTTCTGAAATTTTGACCAGGTGTTTTGGTGACCAAGCTCCGTCGAGATCCATGGTCTACAAGTGGTTCAAGGAATTCCAGTTCGGGAGGAGGTCGTTAGAAGATAGTGACCGTTGCGGACGACCAATTTCCGTTACTACAGATGGGAACGTGAACGATGTCAAGACCCTAATTAAGGAAAACCCGCGAATCACAGAGGATGAGATAAAGGACACTTTGAACCTTTCCTCGGGCAGTTTGGACAGAATTTTACGGTGCTATCTCTGTGTTCGGAAGCGTTGTGCGCGTTGGGTGCCCCACCAGCTGACAGAGGAACAAAAGAGGGCAAGGATCGAATGGTGCCTCTATATGCTTCGAAAATTCGACGGAGGAAGGTCAGATCGGGTCAGTAACATTGTTACTGGTGATGAAACATATGTGTATCAGTATGATCCTGAAACAAAGCAGCAGTCCTCTGTATGTCTGTTTCCAGGGGAATCCCCCCCCCCCCCCCCCCCCTGTAAAATTCTAAAGATCGAGAAGTGTCTCGAAGCAAATGATTGCTGTTTTCTTTGCAAAATCTGGTCCACGTAGCCACCGTACCACTTCTGGAGAGGAAGACCGTCAATGCCGAATGGTACATCAACACGTGCCTGCCCAAGGTGTTTGAGGCTTGGAGTGCACGGCGCCCACGGACAGGTACCCGCCACCTACTCCTTCACCATGACAACGCCAGTGCTCACACGGCTGCTGCAACTTTTGACTTTCTACAAGAAAACCAGGTCCAGCTCGTCACTCATCCTCCGTATTCCCCTGACTTAGCCCCTTGTGACTTCTTTTTATTCCCTCTTGTTAAAAAAAGGAGCTGAAGGGAAAGGCGTTTGAAACAGTTGAAGATGTTCGAGCGTCTGTCGAGGGCCAGATTTCTGGTATACCAAAGTCGGTGTGGGCTGGATCAGTGGCTTCTTGGTTCAGACGGATGGAAAGCTGCATACAAGCTAACGGAGGATATTTCGAAAAACTGAGCTAGATAAGACTTTCCAGCATGCTCACATTTCGCCACATTCACGAACTTACGGGGTGACCCTCGTATTATTGCTTTCGGAAAGTCGGGGGCGAGCCGGCGGGTAGCCGAATGGTAGAGCGTTGGACTCTCAATGCTCGGGTCGTGAGTTCGAATCCCAGCTGGGGCCAAATATTTGTACTGGCCTTTTTCTCGTTGCTCCGTCTTCAATATCACCCTTATGTGGTGGAAAAGGACCAGTTTAAACTCCCAAACACCCCACCCCCGGTACTGCATTCTTTCGTCCTGAAGAATTTTTTTTTTTTTTATACTAGCCTACGACCTAAACAGACTAACCTGGCATCACCAAGGGACTTGAAAGTGGGCTGTTCTGTGCTTGTAAAAAAGGACTGTAGTATACGCTGTATCTCACAGCTTTTAGTCGACTTTTGCACTGACAGCACCACAAGGTTAGTACTGAGCGCCACTCGACAGGATCAGACAATCGACCTTTCCACTGCAGGGGATGCTCCCTTCAACCAGATGCTTATCAGATCGATTGACTGATGATAACAGCAACAGAACGGAGCCGGTAAACCAACACAAACAAACCAAACCTAAACAAGCCTAACAGCTATCACTAATCCATACCTCTGTTGCCCTTTTCCTTGGGAGATTGTCCAAGTGTGCCGAGGTAGTACGGTGGAGGCATTGCTGACGCGTTCCCGACATACCCCGGTGTAACGTACACCGTTAGATTGCTTGCACGTGCATCGCGGTGTTTGGCGGCTTTGGGCTTGCGGTATCTTGTCAGTTAGTGTAGAGGGGAGGTCAGACTGAGTTAGGATGACGGGTGGGTTGGTGTGAGAGCTACTGGGTACGCCGACTGACTGATTCTGATCGGAAAGAAAAAGGTAGACTTGAAATGCCAGACGAACGGGGTAGCCACCGTGAACGACTGCCACGGCGATCAGTGGAATGGATAACGGTCGCTTCTTCTCCGAAAGTAGACGTGTGCCGGTGTGTGTGTGTGTGTGTGGTGGGGGTGGGGGGGGGGCGGGCGCAGGTCCGCGCGGGCCCTTTCAGTCCCGGCCAGCGCGGTAAAGGGCGGTAAGAAAGGGACAGATGATGATGCAGGAACGTTATCTTTTTCAACAGACAGACAAACCAAGATTTAAATTCATGTTGTGCCCATTGTGGGCCCATATCAGTCGCGGCAGTCGCGAGACTGAGTCTGTCTGCCGGTCGGTCTGTCTGGCTGCGTCTGTCTGTCTGTCTGTCTGTCTGTCTGTCTGTCTCTCTCTCTTGTGCTGGCTTTTTCATCGTTGCCCCGTCTTTGATATCACCCGTATGTGGTGGAAAAGGACGTTAAACCCCCACCCCCACCCCTCTCTCTCTCTCGCGTGCGCCCGCATGGTCCCCCCCCCCCCAAATGTACATGTATAGAAACGCACTCTTACAGACAGACGAGTCATCGATCGAAATCATAGTGATATCATCATACTGCTGAGTCAGCAAGGAAGGCTAGACCAATACAGCCCAAGCAGCGGTTGACTTCTAATCTCTGCTGACTCAGCGCCACTGACGACGGCCAGTCAGAGTCAGTATCAGCTGCTCATTAGGCACGACAAAATCGACCCGTGTGCACATATAGATCCCATTAATGAAGTCAGTCCGTATAGTACTGAGTAGTGTGTTGTGTACTTAATATTGATACGTATTTGGTATCCGTTTATGCCTGAACTATTTTCTGGTATTCTGGCGTATCAATAGCGCCTGCTCAAACTCGATTTAAGAAAGAAAAAGACAAACAACAACAAACAACAAAAACAGCAACAAAAACAACAAAACCAAAAACTAAAAAAAAAAAAAAAACCAACAAAACACAACAACCCAAAACAACAAAAAACAAAACAAACAAACCCAGCACAAAAAAAAACCAAACAAAAAAACCCCAGCAAACAAAAAAACAACACCACGAACAACAACAACACAAGCAACAACAAAACCCAAAAACAACAACAGCAACGGAAAAAAAAACCCTCTAAACAACAACAACGACAACAAACCAACAACTGCAACAGCAAAAAACAACACTGAACGAAAAAAACGTGGTTGTGTTTTGTTGAAGTGGAGAGAATTCAGACGACAAATAGCTGTTGACAGTTTAAAGAAGTAAGACCTCTACATCTTGAGCGATGAGCTTGAATCTGTAGCAGGGGAGCCGGGGTGGTCGAATGGTAGAGCGTTGGACTTCTAATGCTCGGGTCGTGAGTTCGATCCCGGCTGGGGTCACATATTTGTGCTGGCTTTTTCATCGTTGCCCCGTCTTTGATATCGCCCTATGTGGTGGAAAAGGACGTTAAACCCCCAAACACCCACCCACCCACCCACCCACCCTGAATCTGTAGCAACCACTGTACTCTACACCAAGGGCATTGCCTCCTATGAAATCCGCTTAAATTATTTGTCTTCACCGTTGTGTTGAAAGTAAACGTCCAAACAGTGCATCCGTGCATGTTCTCTTCTCATTCCTTTCATTTCTGTGTTTTCTACAAGTATGTTTTCCGGCTCACAGGATAACGACCCGGTGAAAAGTCGGTAAAGCATATTTTGTATTATGCCGTCAACCCACTCGCCCTTTTAAACAAAATTTCCGTTACATCTTTTGTTGAAGGATTGGCTTTAATGCTAGCAGGCTTTTAAATTATCTGCCCACGTGCTTTCTCGGGAGATGCCAGCGTCGTATGAACGGCGTATTCCAACAGGCGGAAGCATTGTGGCAGAGGAAAGACAAACCGCAGGAAGAGATTTCTTTCGTTCGACGGTACATGATAAAATTGATTCTTCTAATGCACTGCCGGAGGGAGAGGCGCTGCGCGTGTGAGACAAACGAAAACATAAAGACATAGATCAGGAAAAGGACAATTGCACAAACATTACATTGTTCGTGTTTAGCTGCCCTAAGTGGATTTCGCAGCGAGAGACGAAAGGAAACCGTATCACGTGACTGGATCCCCCCCCCCCCCCCTCCACTCCAGCCCCCCCCCCCTACCCCTTCTTTCCTCCTCCCACAGGAAGATTGACTCCCGAACAATCATGATACAGTATTTTCTGCAGTTGGCCACAAGTTTGTTGGCAAGTTTTCAAATTCAATAGACCTTTCCGACAGCCCCTAGGATATGTTGGCAGGGGCCACACGCGGTGCCGTTTCCTTTCCTTGTTGTATGCGGCAGCTTGCCATCCGTCTCCCAGAACCGCGTTGGGAAAAGAAAAAGAAAAAAAGAAGAAAAAAAGTGTTCGATGGTCTGCTTTATCGACTTGAGTGACCGGTCTCATTGTTCCTGCATTGAAAGCTCGTGATGCCCCTAAGCCGCAGCGAGGTTTGGCCTGCTGTTGTATTGGCTAAAAATGCTCTTTCCGGAGAGGTCTGTTATGCACAGACGTCTGAAGCTGTATCTAGTTCTTTGGGTCTACCGAATGGTAGAGCGCTGGACTTTCAATGCTCGGGTTGTGAGTTCGAATCCCGGCTGGGGCTCTAGCTCGAGGTTAGACTCTAACCCGGGGCTAAACTCCCTAACCCCGACTTTTACATGCGGGCCCTGTACTGTACCACCATGCCAAATCCATGTCCGTATTTCTCGTGATAATGTCCGTAATTACGTATCGGGCGGCCATGCCGTGACCGGACTCCCTACGGCCGACAATTCAGATATTACCCTACAGATGGCTCTCTTTGTTGGCCTTTTTGTCCATGATGGATAGTGTTGCCGATCATCATTTCCATTTCATCGATTCACACGCGCAGCCTCATCCTTCAGTCGTGCGTATGCATAATTTTGCAATTGCTCGAAAACGACGGAGTAACATTGAAGGTGGTAGAGATGGTTTTGACTTTGATTTCTCAGTGCCCATGGAAAACTCGAGGTTAATTTAACCCACGGCTGTGGGCCTAACCCAGACTAGAACAAAAGAAACCTAAAAACAAAATTAAATAAAAACAGCAAGCGAAGAAAGGAAAAAACAAAAACTTCCTTCTATGACGGCGTAGGCGCCATGGTGGAATGGACAGCTTCCTGATTAAAAAACAAAACAAAACAACAACAACAGAAAATTTAACCCTAGAGCTAGTATAGTTCGAAGTTAGGCTTTAACCCTTGGCTAAAATCCCTAACCTCGACTTTTACATGCGGGTCCAGCTGTCCCGGTGTAACAGGCCGGAGTACACCCCTGGCTACTTTATACCCTCGGGTATAAAGTAGCCTAGGCCGGTTCAACCCCCTGGGTATAGATCAGCCCAGGCCGGATTCAGAGTACACCCAGGGGTATAGTCTGGGCTAGGCCAGTTTATACGGGGGGGATAGTCTGGGCTAGGCCAGTTTATACGGGGGGGGGGGGGGGGGGGTATAGTCTGGGCTAGGCCTGTTTATACGGGGGGGGGGGGGTATAGTCTGGGCTAGGCCAGTTTATACGGGGGGATAGTCTGGGCTAGGCCAGTTTATACGGGGGGGGGGGTATAGTCTGGGCTAGGCCAGTTTATGCAAGGGGATAGTCTGGGCTAGGCCAGTTTATACGGGGGGATAGTCTGGGCGAGGCCAGTTTATACTCCAGGCGGGGTATAATCTGGACTGCTACACCGGCTTCACGCGGGGTGATCGAGGAAGTGGTACAAACATTTACCAAACTTGAAGTGTGGCAAGATGTCATTTTGCAAAACCCAAATTGTGACAGCCCGGTTATACGTGTATTGCCAGAAAAGCCCCAGCATAGCCGGGCTAGAGGAAGCTGTACAAGCTATAACAAAAACACTTGTTGCGTTTCTGACGTGCCCGTCCGTCACAGCCGTCGTGCACGCGATAGACACGGGGCGAGCTGAGATAACAGAAATCAATGGTTTGGACTCGGTATAGGGCTACAAAACAATTCCTGAAGCCAAGTAATCATAGAATTTGCGCCTTTAAGAGCACTTGTTGCGTTTCCGGCCTGCCCGTCCGCGATGGGTCATCCGTGCACGCGAGATCAGGACGAGTTTGGGGAGTAGGTGGGGGGGGGGGCAGAGATCAATGTTTTGGGCGGTGAGTGGTGAGTCACCGGGTGCTGCCCTGCCCTGGGTCGGGTCATGCGATCGATCGTGAGAGGGCGCTGTGCACCAACACTTTGACACTCATCTAATACGACACATTGTCTACAGGAGGGAGTTAGTGATGGGCATGTATACAGAGTGGGTTACATGGGCTGGGGTCAGGGAGAGGGGGGGGGGGGGGGGGGGGTAGGGGGGTGAACGCCTCACACGCCATTATTTCTTACAACCATTCAGTGTGCAAACTAAAAAATAAAAAAGGGGGGGGGGGTGGAGGGGGGGGGGGGCGGATGAGTAAGCAGTTGTCCTTATACGGTAGGTTACGTATAGGGGCGAGATGTGGGTGGAGCGAGGGTGGCCGGGAGGGTGAACGTCTCACACGTCTTGACGTTTCACAACATTCTGTTTTATATTGAACAAAAAGGGAAAGGAAGGGGGGGGGGTGATTGAACAATTGTGCTTTAACAGAAAGTGATGGCTTTGGTGCGTGTGGTTTGGGGCTTTGTGTGTGTGTGTGTGTGTGTGTGTGTGTGTGTGTGTGTGTGTGTGTGTGTGTGTGTGTGTGTGTTTGTGTGTGCGGGGGGGGGGGATAAGATAGTAAATCTGTTACATTAGGTTTGGAAAGGGGAGGTAGTGGCGTTGATGTGTGTGGATGGGGATGGTGGGTGGGTGTTTTGGGGTTTAACGTCCTTTGTGTGGGTGGGGAGGAGGCGGGTTGGGGATGAATAAGTTTGTAAGTCTGAGACAGTTTGACAGTTAATTGGCATTCGGTGTATATATATGGGAAGAGGGGGGGGGGGAGGTAGATTTGGAAAGGGAGGTGGGAGGAGGAGGTGAAGGGGGAGTGAGGGCCAGGGAGGGTATGTCTGAGACATCGTCTGGTCAGTAAGTGTTAGTCAGTGTCTGGAGTTAGTTTAGTCATCGCTCCAGGGAGAAAAGATATCTGTACATTTCTTATTGTGCGGCTTCCGTCCCTGGTCCCTGACCCGGCGTGTGAAGAGCCGGGAATACAGTACTGTGCTGACAGAGCGTTGGACTTTCAATGGTTAGGTCGTGAGTTCGATTCCGTTCTGGGAGCCAGATTGTTGTGCTGGCTTTTTACCTCGTCGTCCGGTCTTAGGTTTCACCCGTGGTGGAAAAGGACGTTAAACACAAAATACCCCCCCCCCCCCAAAAAAAAAAAAAACAAAAAAAAAAAAAAACAACAACAACCCCCCCCCCCCCCCCAAAAAAAAAAAACCCGAACAGACCCCCCAAACAAAACAAAACAAAAAACAACAACAACAAGCAAACAAAAAACAAAACACCCAAACAAAACAAACAAGAAAAACAAAACAAAACACACAACAGAACTCCCCCCCCCCCCCCACAAAAAACAAAAAACAAACAAAACAAAAACCCCAAACAAACAAACAAACAAACAAACAAAAAACTCACCAAAAAAAACAACAAAAAACCCCCAATAACAACAGCAACAACAAAAAACGTTCGACAATATCATAGACTCTGCATTATTTTCCTTCTTTGTACCTGTCAGACATATCTGGCTCAGTTGCCAAGATATTCCGTGAGTGGAACGATGGTTGGAAAAAAAAAAAAAAAAACCCGCCATAACAGAATTCCGGAGCCCACTTGGCAGTATTCAGCGAAAGCCTCTCGTCCTGCAGGAAACGTTCTATGCAGGCAGCGTTCCCACCCAAGAGACCCTACAGACCGTCTCGCAGACGGACCCCCGGGGCACTTGCTGGTCTCAACCCCCCGGGCTCAGTGCCGCACCCAGCTTCATTTGCAAATCAGGGACAAGAAAGAACGATTCAGCGAAATGTCGATTTGGGGGAGACTTGTTGCGGTTATGACGAAGATAATAGATTCATAGGTCAAAGGTTTCAGCCCCGGGGACTCGTTTTCAACCACGGTGGTGCAAGCGGAATGTTGGTTGACTGAGAGGCCGGCGTTGGTGTGAAGAGGGGGGGCGGGGGGGGGGGGGGGGCGGAGGGGTTGGGGAAGTTTGGGGAGGGGGGGGGGAAGGGGGTCTGTTTGGAGGGTTTTACTAATGTCTGCCGAGAAGGTGATTTCAAAGGATGTGTTGATGAGGTGTGGTGGATGTTTTGGGGTTTAATACATATATATGTGTCTACCATCAGGAACATTTCGCAGACGGGGGCAGTGGAAGAAATGTTTTTGCAAACTTTAATCGCTTGTGATCAGAGATGACAGAATTCGAACCTGCAACCTTAAGATCCGCATTTCGACGCTCTGAACTCTCAGTGATAATATCAGTGTTGATAACGTGACTTTTACACCCCCCCCCCCAGCTCTCTCTCTCTCTCTCTCTCTCTCTCTCTTTCTCTCGAATTATCTTTTTAATTTTTAATTTTACTTTATTTTTACTTTTTTTCTCAGTAGATAGCCTCTGTAGTACATGTATTAGCAACGGCAAGTTTGTAAACTGGCGAATTTCTGTCAAAACTTTTACCGTTGATAAATAAAGTATCATCATCATCATCATCGTCATCTCTCTCAGAACAGTTGTACATTCCCTACGATGCATGTTACACATATACCAAAACCCTCCCCCTCCCGTCCAAGAGCAAGTGCACGTTTTCACCGCTTGACCGGTGCCCGATTCATCCTCATTTTGCATCTGACTAAGAAACTTCAATTTTAGTCTTACCGCTTCCGTAACATCCGTCAAGAACAGTGATAGCACTGGAAAGGGATTTCCCTGAGGCAGGATTGCCTTCACCCAAAACAGAACGAAACGGGGTGAAGACATGCAAGCGCCCAAAACTGACTACTGCATGACAGAGTGCAGAACAGACAATCCAAAATAAAATCCGTTTATTAGCAAATAGCAACACCATTGCTGTGCGCTCAGGTACATTTAGGTACGCGCCACAGTAGCGTACTGTGCTGTTGTAGTCTGCGTTCAGTTTGTACCTGTGTTATGTACGCCAGCGCGTGTACAGTACCGGCTCTCGTGTACAGCACGTGCGGTTCAGTATCTGCCAAACCGAACCAGTACGTATACATTGTGCAACAGCAGGTTTAGGAGAGGGTTGTAGGGGCAAGTCAATGTGACTTTGCCAGGTGTGGGGGACATTCAGTCTACAGTGGGCCGTTGTCGTTGTGGTGGACGTGAAACGTTCAACTGTGTCAGTGCAGCCGTGTTCATAGTTGTCTGCAGTTTGCGGTGACAGTGATCGACTGTGTAAAGTGTATTCCAGCGTCTCGATACCCTTGTCGTTCAGTTTGGTGAAACCGTGTCGTCAGCACTTTCGGCTGTGTTAAGAGTGATCCACTAAGGTCTTTAGTAAAGTGTATGGAAGTGTCTTGGTCCGTTCAGTTCAGTGTTCGACTGTTGTGTACCCGGATTCATAACACTAATAGTCGGCGCATAGACCGTCTTTAGAGGGAGCAGCAGCTAGACTTCCTTAAAGTCAGTGCACGGCGCAAGTGTCCTGATATTAAACTTTTGTTCAACTGCTGTGTATGCGTATTCAAAATCGCCGGCACCGGCATTGTGTTGAAAATCATCTACCAAGCTCTTGGATAAAGTCCCGACACATAGACTGTGTTTAGCCTGAGCGACTAGTAAAGACAGTCTTTCGAAACGTGCTGTCAAGTGTCTTGGTACCATTGTCCGACTACCGTGTACGTGGGCGCCTCAGAATCGAGGCCCAGACATTGACTGTGTTGGGACTCTTTTTTCTAGTGTATCGAAATTCATTGTGTCGGCGCACACACACACACACACACACACACACACACAGAGTGATCTAGTAATCACACGTCAAGATAGCGTTGGCCTAGACAAAGTTTCCGGGTGTGGATACAATACCGTGAGGTGTGGGTTGGATTACTTCATATAACTGTGAGGCCGGATTACCTGTCTGTTGAGGGCTGTAATCTGTGGCAGTTTTCAGTGCTAAAAATGCCGGCTGTGGTGAGTGTTCAGTATATCAAGGAGAATCATACTTGTTTCTTGGTTCTTTTAGTTTTGTAGAGTACTTCATGGTTCTCCAGCTGTTGTGTGTTTCACAGCATAAAACGGTTTAATGTCTCTGTCTGTGTCAGTCTCGTATAGGTGTGTAAAATAGATGTGGATGACCTCTGTCATACTGAGTAGCAAATTTAGAGAGAGAGAGAGAGAGAGAGAGACTCTGTGTGTGTGTGTGTGTGTGTGTGTGTGTGTGTGTGTGTGTGTGTGTGTGTGTGTGTGTGTGTGTGAGTGAGTGAGTGAGAGAGAGAGAGAGAGAGAGAGAGAGAGACAGACAGACAGACAGACAGACAGACAGACAGACAGACAGAGAGCGTGGGGGGGGGGGAGAGATTATGTGTGTGTGTGTGTGTGTGTGTGTGTGTGTGTGTGTGTGTGTGTGTGTGTGTGACTCTGTGTGTGTGCTCGTGAACGGGCAAACATGCACACTGACACAAAGATTAGTACTTATATATACACATCATTTTATTCCTATGACATACCATTTTTTTTCTCAGTCTTCATCATACTCAATCTTTCCTCTTTTTGTCTGTTGCAGGATGCCTCTGCGGGTAAAGGTAGGTTCGCTTTTGTCTTCGTGGATACGTGTACTGCGTAAGCTTACAGCTTGCAAAGCGTACTTGTGTTTTGCTATCATACTGGTTTATCTGTGAACAATATATTACATGCAACACCTGGGTCAGATGAGGACTGTGCTGATAAGATTGGAATGAGCGCACTTTTGAACCAACCATTCACGCACTTTAAAATAAGGTGTATTGTCACAAACAGTGCGTCGCTGAAGGACTTTAATCTGCGTCTTCAGTGTTTGCAGAAAGATTTGTGGTCTTATTATTACGAAGTGTCATATTGAAACAGCACCTGTCAAAGTGGCACCCAAATTGAAAGCTTGCTTCACGTTTAGTTGAGAGTATTGTTTTATCTAACTATAAATGGACGCTTGAGATGTGTTGAAAGAGAGCAATGCTTTCGTTTATCATTTCATAGTTGTTATTCCTCGAGGAAGTCCAACAGAGATGTTTTAGTAATTTTGCGTGGGAAAGTCGTGTATGGTTCTATGAGATAAGCATTAGTGGCGCCAGACGCAGTTGTGCATCAAGGGAGACAATTTTACTGAGTAGAATTCTTAGTCTCGTGTGTTCGTCTGCAACAAATATCCTGTGCGCCCGGTTTCTCATTTCTGATCTGAACTTATCAGTTGTATCCGCAAACAAATTAACAAATCTGAAAGCAAACAAACAAGTAAATAAACACAACAACCCAAGCGCGGTACAGGGTGGAGCCTTTGTGCATCAGGGGAGATGATTTGATTTGTGCTTCAGGGGAGACAATTTTATTACACTGCACTCGACAGAGGCCTGTGTTTTACGATGATAAATGCGTCTGTTTATTTCCTCTTCCTGATTCTTTACCGTTAAGGTCTGGGAGATACTTCGTCCAGACTCGGCATACTTTACAACAGATCATTTTGGTCTGTCTCTGTATCCATGAAAATGATGCTGGACCAGTTTTTGTGCGTTCATGAAGTCCTCCGTAACACACACGCACGCACGCACTCTCTCTCTCTCTCTCTCACACACACACACACACTGGCACACACACACACACACACACACACACACACACACACACACACACACACACACACACGCATACTGACCTAACGGGGCAACGACGTGAATACGTGTGCAGCTCAGAACGTAGTGCTTCGTCTGACTGTTCCTGCGTGTCTGTGACTCACTTCCAATTGTTCTTGTGTTTCATTTGTCAACGCTGTATTTGAACGTGTCTTTGTGCTGTCTTGCATTTTGACCAGTCCAGGCTGTGTCCGTCTCTGTGACATACTCGCAATACAAGCTTTTTTGTTTCTTTTTGTGTATGTGTCTCCCTTTTATTTAACTCTTCCCTTCACAAATTCGTACACGTCTGAAATTTAAAAAAAAAAGTGGATTATACCAGTAAAACATCCGGAACAAATAGCTAACCCCTCAGATGAATGATAAAACCTCAACTATACTTGCCTGTAGATCGCATGCATTTTAGTGCAAAAAACCAAGCCCTAATTAACCGTGCAAATACGTGTGGTTTGCATGCAGTGTAGTGCATGTTGTGCCTGTTGCTTTGCATGTGCCGTTGCTTCTGCCGACTTTGCCAGAGCCCGTGAAAGAGGAGGTGGTAGAGGCGGCCGTTGTGCCGACCGCGGCAAACACGACGGGGGATAACGTAGCAAATCCTGCGTACACAGCAGATTTGGATGCACTACAAACAGGTATAATTTCCACTCCACAGTGTTCGTTTAACTAAAAATTATTATGCTGTGTAATTAATGAGAGATTTCGAGCTGTGTTAATTAGTGTGTTTGAGTTTCCTTTCTTTTTCTTTTGCAAGATATACAGCCAGTTCATGCCATTCTTCTCATGATCATATAAGAATTACAAGTAATGAGTCGTCATTTGAAATGGTGTCTTGTTGCTCTTTTCACTTTTAGTGTTTGTTTGGCTGGTTGGGTGGTTTTTAAGACTCATCACAATTTGACAAACACTTTGTCATGATCTATTGTTTGTGCTTTTATATAGTCCACAAGTTACTGCAGAATGATTCTTTTTTTTTTCTGTTGGCCCCGCAAAGTGATAGGACTGCTTTCACTGTTGATTCACTGATCACTTTGCTTCACCAAGCACTACATTAGCATTTTTGTTTTAGTACAGCACTGTAAATGTAAAATGTAAAACTCACTGGAAGTACACGATATCAAAGGAGGAAAACGAAAGGGGGCGGGGGTGGGGGGGGGGATGGGGGCTGGTCACAGTTCAGTTCAACTTAACACATTCCGTACCGCGTACGAGTATCCTACAATTTTTTTTTTTTTTTTTTTTGCCTGTATGCGAACTTGAAACAGGCAGGATTTACGGTTCATAGGGTTATTGCAGCAAACATGAGTATAATCAAAGTGCAAGACCCCCACTAAGCCAAATTTAAATCCATGCAGACATTAATTAATTATTACTTTTTTTTAGTGAGCCACTGGTGCATAACCCCCAAACTTACTTGGTAGGGATTGAGTTAAGTGCATGTGACAACATTTTCAAAGACAGCCCGCTATTTTCACCTGGCTTGCAGAAGCACAAAAGCCAGAAGCCTCTACAGAGGATGCAAAGCCTTCTGAGGCATCCACAGGCGAGGCTAAGGACAAGCCAGCAGAAGCAGCAGGAGATGCAGACACAAAAACAGATAGCGCGTCAGCAGTCTTAGTCACAGAATCGTCAGCAGTGGCTGAAGCTGTTGCCAAGTCAGATGAGAAACAAGAAGAGGCACCAGCAGTAGAAGAAGCACCAAAGACAGAAGAGGCACCCAAAACAGAAGAGACACCAAAGGATGAGGGTTCAGCAGAGGCACCAAAAACAGAGGCACTTTCAGAAGAGGCGCCAAAGGCAGAAGATAACGACAAAACAGAGGACGCCTCTAAAACAGAAGAAGCTTCAAAAGCACACGATGAGGCAGCAGCAGCGGATGAGGCACCGAAGACAGATGAGGCAGCAGGTTCAGAAGAGGCAGCAAAATCAGAAGAGAGCAAAGCAGATGCCACAGATGGGTCACAACCGAAAGCAGAGGAAACACCAGCCACGGAGGCACCTGCAGGTGATTCTGCAGTTCCTGCTGAAAGTTCTGCAGCTGATGCCCAGCCTGCTGCAACAGAGAAGGAGTCCACAGAAGCACCAACAGATACTGCTGCAGCTCCTGCTGACAGTTCTGCAGACAGCGCCCAGCCTGCTGCCGAGGAGAAGGAATCAACAGAAGCGCCTCCTAGTGAGGAGAAGAAAGAGGAGCAAGGGGAAGCAACTGCAGTGGCAGGTAGCCAGCCACCTAGAGTAACCTGATCTTGGAGTTCTGCGTGCCTTTCTGCTCACCTCTTTGGATTTAATATACCCTGTAGTGAACTTCTTTCGACTAACTCTGCAGCTACACTTTCAAAAAAATGTCTGAGAGTGGATTGATCACTGTCTCTGACAGGCACTTGCTTATCGTAAAGCGAATTTTATTCCGTTGAACCTATATCCATGCACCACTTGGTTTGCTGTGCACATGTTCTTCCTCTCTTCTAGCAAGCTGTGGCCTTCATAAATGCTCAGTGCAATATTAGATGACTTGACCATCAACTCATTGACATCTGCAGTGCTGTTCTTGATCTCTTTGGTTTAATTAGATAGAACGAGTTAGAAGTTTTTTTTAGTTGGTGTGTGTTTTTTTCCCCTTCAGCTGTTTCTTGGTGCAGTGCTTAATCATCTGTGACCATCGGAAACATAGCTGTGATAATAGTCTTGCGGAAGGATCCATGGAAGCATTTTTCTTGAAAGAGTTTAAAAAAAAACCAAAAAAAACCCACAAGAACTCAGTCAGTCCAAACATGGCACAAAGCACCAGTTTTCTGTAGTTTACATAAACAGCTGTTTTAGTGGAAGAGTTTAGTAAATTGTATTTGTGAGGTTTTAAAGTAGTTTCTGCAGTTTCCTGCTTCAGTAGATGTTAATTTCACGCGAAGTGCATTCTCTCAAACAGTATGTTCCACATCTTTGTTCATGCAGGCCTTAAGTATTAATAGATTATAAAGTTATCTTCATAAGCTCTGTTGCAAAGTTTCATAGACATCCCCCCCCCTCCACCCCTCCCCTCCAGTCTTGATATTTCTGTAAGCAGCAGTCCTTTGCACACCCATTTCTACTTCTAGTTTCAAAAATGGAATTGCGTGTCTATGCTCTTCTCTTTCCTAATGAAAAGAAGAAGTATTGAATTGCGTGTCTATGCTCTTCTCTTTCCTAATGAAAAGAAGAAGTAAGTATTGAACTAACTTGCACCCTTGCCTACCTTTTGCCAAAATATGGGTGTGTGTGTCTCTTTGTCAGCCTGTATCTTTCCAATTGGCAAAAAGTAAGAGACAGAAATACATGTACGTATGCACCTCGTTGGTGAGTAATTTAAAACAATTAGTGTGCTCCCTTCCCTACTTCTCGAAAAAAAGGGGTGTCTGTCTGTGTCTTTATCTCTCCGGTCAAAGTCAAATGTTGTCTCTGTCTCTCTCTGGTGAGCAAGGACAAACTGTAATTGTGCACAGCTGCTTAAAAGTGTCATCAAGAAAGCATTAGTATTACACATGCAGTGTTTGTACTACAGTCGAACCTGCCATGGCGGTCACCTGTATAAGCCATGCCACTGTCTAACTCGGTCACCCCAGAGGATCCCCGAGCGTTTTCCTTCTATATATGCACTGTATAACCAGGTCACTGTCTAACGCGGTCGTGCCACCTATTTTGGCAGTCCCAAACGACCTTTCACACTGTACAAGGCAGTCACTTTGTTGTGTAGTGACCGCCGTCGGGCCTCTGCTGTGTTCTCAACTGACAAGACAGACTGTCTAACTGCTTGACAAGCCAGGATTAGCCACGCCACGGCTCACTGTTGTCAGCTCATAACACGTGCACTGCTAGAGTATTCATTGGGTGACATGCTAGCTGTTGACATGCCTTCCTGGACAACCTGGCCACCTGTGTAAGGCGGTCAGTTTGGTCCAGTCCCTTGGGTGACCGCCTTACACAGGTTTGACTGTATAAGGCTTATACGTGTAGTTTACCTCTTGTTTCGTGAAATTTTGTTTGCCTTTCTTCTGGTTTACTTCTGTAACAGTATCATGAGTATTTTCTGCTTCCTTTATGCCCATTAAAAAAAGAGAAATGTACAATGCATATAATTTTTATATTCTATCCTTTTACCCTTTGTGCAAATTGTTATCCTCACATATTCACATACTGTAGTTTTTTTTAAAAAAAGTTTGAACTTTACGTGCACTGTTTGCTTTTTAAACTTTCATGACATGTTTCATATATGTAAGTTATACAGTTGACACTGCAGCTGATAAAGACATTAAAATTTCAAAGAAGTTATAGTGACTTTCAACTTATCCCACTGACTTTACAAAGTGTATAAGGTTACACTTAAGTAGGGGGATACAGATTCCTGACACTGTTGCATATGTTACATACATATCTGTATTATGGACTCTCAGATTCTGTTATTTCATTATTGCCGTCTCTAATATCACTCATTAAACACCCAAACGCCCATTATTCTATTATTAGCATGTAGCAGGTGAGTATACAGAAGTTTTGAAAGTTTTTGTAATCAGTCCTCAGTGGGTCCTAAATCTTACAAAGCTTACAATGGGTGTTGTTATTTAATTTTGTGTACGTTTTCAGGCCGTAACCATGGCAGTGGGTATTGCATTTGCTATGCACATATTATTCCGCATGCTACTCATAGCAGTGTGTCTTGCATGTGATCGGAGTTTGCAGCATGTTTCCTTTTTGTCGTATTCCAGATTCAGCAGAAGCAGCACCAGCTGAGTCTGCAGCGGAGGAAAAACTAGCGGAGGAGCCCAGTAATCCTTGAAACCATTCGGACAATCTAAACTTTGATGGCATAGCTGATTACATGAAGTGTTCCTCTGTGTTGTCTTATCTTTATGGACAAGATGGCCCATGAACAGTATTGTACTTGTGTTTGTGTATAGAATGGTACAGTTTATGTATTCACCGCTACAGCAAATTATCGCCTCGGTGACTCTGATCTTCCACAAAAACAGCTACTGTTAACTGTTTTCCTGGTATTAAAGAAAACAAACAAACAAACAAACAAAAAAAATGTTAATTTCAGTGTTGGTAAACAATGAAGGCAGGGTTGGTAAATATTTTATTTTATTTTATTTTTCACATCAATGTTTTTAACCGGGAGCATTACCTGCATTGCCAGTAACTAGGGTTTATTATTGTGGCTTTTCTTGTTTAATTTTTGGAGGAAAGAAAAATGTAGGTTGTAAATGAAAAGAAGAACGTAAAAAACTTTTTTGAAAAATGTTGTTTTATATTTTAGGCACTTTTATGCAATCCGATTTGACCACTTTTGTGTAAGTAATACTTACATATTGTCTTGTTGCCTCTTTGTAAATTTTAAATATTCTTCGTAACTTTTGGAAAAAAAAATGCGTTAGCATTAGATTGTCACTCATGCGTTTTCTTGGGGTGAAAAGATGTGATGTTAGTCTCCATCATGAGATAAATACAGTATTGCAATTCTGAGTACGTTTATCATTTGTAAATAATTATTTTGTTCTCATGAAGTCCAAATTACATAGTACATGTACATGTACCTACAATTGAGTTGTCCACACTTTTGTGGAAAGTGTTGCAAAATATTGCAAAAATTTCAGTGCCCAGGAATCCAGTTTCAAACAGCAGTCAAGTTTCATTTTTCAAGTAAACTTTTCTTTTCTCATACCCACCAAAAGTACAAAAGGAAGAAGACAGACCAAAACAGTTACCGATACTTGAAGACAGTCGTGTCTGTTCAGTCTGTTGTTCTGTTGTGTAAATTGTACGTTGCTAGTGGATTTGTCAAACCTTGTATGTGCTACATGATTTTTTATTGTACGTGTACTTATAACTAGTTTGGACACTGACAACATGCTGTCATGATTTGCTCACTAAACTACTGCCTTTCTATTCATCTTTCTGTAATTGTATTGGTTTCATTGAAAACAGTGACTGTTCAGTACCTGTGATTGTGATTCAAATGCATCGTTAAGGAGACAAATTAACCTAAACTTTACTTTTATAAATTTATATTCCCATACCAGTTCATGTTCACAGAATTTCTGCATTCATTTCATCTGTCATTTCCACATGAATTTCTGTATTGGAACAGGATATCCACGGGAAACAATTACACTGAATTTAACTGTAGGTGCTTTGCTCAACAGAGAAATTTTTTTACATCTTTGTGTGCCATTAGAGTATAGAATTTTCTGCCCTTTTCTGGTGTGTTTTGTATATGTATGTATGTTCCGGGAGCAAAGTTCATCACTGTTTTTACTTTAGCTTTTAGCGGTATGCTTTCTTTTTTCACTTGTGTCTGTGATATTGTATGCCTAGTGTTGAAAGGTATTACACGTGATCTGAAAGAATGTTCAAAGATTTTTTTTTTAATGTGATTTTAATCATACGGTGTTCAACCCTTACTATTTTGTGGGGTGGACACTTTTGTCAATGTTTAAATTAGATCTGATTATGTGGTTAACAAACACGTAATGAAAATAACTGCATTTGATGTTTTGCAGTATGCTTATATGTTGAGGGAAACATTCAGCATTGAGTGTTTCGTTTCACCATTCCTTGCACTCTTTTACCCCTTTTTTCTGTTGTTAGGTTCACTGTGATACTGGTATTTTCAAGTTACTCAGCTCTTTGACCTGTTCAAGTGTTGCACTTTGAGTTATGTTGCATTTCTGTGATACAGAAACAGTGTTTCCTCTTATCCTGTTCATGCTTCATTGATTTTGAGTTTACCCTTTACAGGCCAACTGTTCCTTTCCAGTGAAAAACATATCTTTGCATAGATGCGCAATTACTGACCACTAACAAGATTCTTGTTTGCAGTAGTTTGGGGTCATTGTATCTCAGGTACTTCACACATCGGGGTCGGGGAAGAGGGAGGGTGCATTACTAGGGGCAGGGAGGGAATTTTGGGATTGGGATCATCGGAACTGGCATCAAAACAAACTTTCCTATACATGAACATTTAAGTGATATTGTCAAGAACTCCACACTAAAAACATGAAATCCTTTCTCACTGAAACTATATTGTAAATACTGACCAATGTCTTTACTGTGTTTTCTCTCTTCAGCATACAGCTGTATACCTCAACCATATTGATAGGCTAAACCTTTGACATGATGAAACGAAAGTGCTCTTCTGGTAATCAGTCGTGATGGTATATATTTGATTGTTATTCTGTTAAGTACTTCATCTGATATTTCAAAAAAGATGTTTTCTGGCTACCATATGTTGATTTTCTTTGAAACTACTGTGATGAAATTGTGTATGAAACCTTTGCTTCACCTTTTCGGTATATGGAATAAATTCTTTCAAATTATCGTGTGTGCGCGCGCGTGTGTGTGTGTGTGTGTGTGTGTGTGTGTGTGTGTGTGTGTGTGTGTGTGTGTGTTGCTGTCGCCGGCATGCACATATTCACCCCCCCCCCCCACCACCCATTTTCACTGTCCCCTGTATATGTGAATGTGGGCTGTTATGTGAAAATCTTCTATGCATGTCTGCTTGGCTTGTAGAACTGCATGCTTTTGGCTCATAACGTGCATGTTGCTTTCGGTGCTTGTCGTATGTGGGTTTTGTGTAGTTCAGAGCTGCCTGGTAACCCCCGTTGCAGGAATATGGACACACACACACACACACACACACACACACACACACACACACACACACACACACACACACACACACACGATGCATTTGTAATCTTGGACCTCGGGGGTAAAAAACGATAGCAGTTTAGCTGAACTGTTGGAGTACTGGACTCACAATGTTCGAGAAATGAGTTTTAATCCGGCATGTGAGTCAAACGTTTGCCAGTGTGCGTATTCCTTGTTGCCGCCCCTTTGATATCATCCTAATATGCTGTATACTGAAGGCTGCAAAACACAGACACAGACACACACACAGACACACACACACACACACACACACACACACACACACACACACACACACACATATTTTACTGTACACTAGCTAAATCTTGTCCCTCTCCGTCAGTGCCCCCTTGAACCATCGCCCTCTCCCTCCCTCCCTCTCTCTCTCTCTCGCTCTGCCATATGGAAAGTGTATGCTGCAGGCTCCCCCGTACTCTACGATACCAGGAGAAGAGCCATCCTTTGTTTATCTAGGCTGTCAGGTGGGCCCCTGTTGTAGCCATCACCTATCTACCTGCAGCCTGCTCCCCCCCCCCCTTTTTTTTTCTTTTTTTTTTCCTCATGTGTGTTGCTCTCGTATCTTCTTCACTTGCAGACAGCCTCAGGTGTTGTACACAGTGAGCTCGCTTTTACCTCCATCTTTTTTTTTTTTTTTTTAATACCAACAGGTGCTTTCACTTTCTTTTTAAAACATACATGTTCTCGGAACGTAAACTACAACCCACTGCTACGCTAACATGAAATGAACTACAAACACATGGTTTACCGAAGACAAGGGTGGGTGGGTGTTTGGGGGTTTAACGTCCTTTTCCACCACATAGGGTGATATCAAAGACGGGGCAACGATGAAAAAGCCAGCACAAATATTTGGCCCCAACCGGGATCGAACTCACGACCCGAGCATTAGAAGTCCAACGCTCTACCATTCGACCACCCCGGCTCCCCTTACCGAAGACAAAGGTTGAAGATGTTTTTGCAGTTTGTGTTTAAGAAACTAGTTCGTACCAGATCATCTGTGTCGAGCGCAGAACATAAAAATTAATGGACAATGAACACATGGTTTATAGAAAGCATAGCCTTAAGATCTTTTCGTGGATTACATTTAAGCACGTAGCTTGGATCGGATCATCTTCTCTGAGTTCTGGGCGTCAGTAAAAACAATATGCACAAGGTTTGCAACACGCGAAGCATTACATCAAGAGCCTTATTTTTTAAGTAGTTATCCAGCTCTTGGTTTTGTCCTTGTTTAAGATTCATCAAGGTTTTGCATTGGTTTGGATCTTCTACACTAATTTTGTTTCTTTTTTTTGGAGGGGGGGGGGGTGTATTTTTAAAGTTTCAGTAAGAGGCGTTTGTTTGGACAGTTGCCCATACTGCGGGCTGGCTTTGATGATAGCACGTGTAGCACATAATTTCACTCCTAATAAAACGTCTCGCAGTCTGAAGGCAGGATAACGGTCTGAAAGTCAACAGATCTCGTCTGACAACCTGGAATCCAATTAAGCTGAGCCAGGCCTCTGAACTCTCTCTCTCTCTCTCTCTCTCTCTCACACACACACACACACACACACACACACACACACACACACACACACACACACACACACACACAGATACTCAGCATCTCCACCATGTTCATGTGGCAGTCTTTGTTACCAAAGGAAGCTGTGTGACTGTTGTATACAACAATGTAACTTTTCAACAGATCCTCAGATAGAAACTTGATAAAATTTACAACAACAACAACAACAACAAAAATTAGTCACAGTAAAGTTTACTATCTTTTTTTTCTTGTGACACGGGAGAAATGTTGAATATTTGGAATGAAGGTGTTAAAGCCAATGAACCTGTGAAGTTTCAAAGTAACACACACACACACACACACACACACACACACACACACACACACACACACACACACACACACACACACACACAGAGTGATCTGAAGCTCTTACGTCGACATCTACTCAATCTAGAAGTGGCCCAGTGTTTACTCTGGTGATTCTCTGGGAGAGATACCCTGCCCAGGTATGTTGCTCCTGTCTCCTGTTTTGTTTCCCATCAGATAAAACAGTTTCCCAGTCTCCTTCTCGAGAGGTTATGTGTTTGGCCAACCTTTCCTAGTGCAATTGCATTAGCGCAGTTGCGGGGCGTCACTGCGGACGCTCCGAAAGACAGTTTTGTATGAGGTTGTGCGCGCGCGCGCGCGCACACACACACACGCACGCACGCACGCACGCACGCACGCACGCACACACACACTCGCACGCACGCACGCACCCCTCTGATGTGTTGTTTTGGGCGATTACCTCCCTTGATGCACAGAATGCGCGACTATTGAAATCAATGTAATTGTCTCCCTTGATGCACAGAGTGGTTACAGTGGAAGGGGTTGTTTGTGTGTTTTTGTTTATTTATTTATTTATTTTTTCAATGTACATGTAATTGTTGCAACATACCTTGAATTTGATGATGATTGTCTATAACTAATAGGGAAGGCGGCGGACTTGAAAGATGCCAAGGTGGTCTTCGTTATAGGTAAGTGTGCGCATACTTCTTTTTATGGGAGAAGTTTTTTAATTGTTTTTTTTTTTTTTATAAGAAGTTGTGGAACATTAAAAATAAAAATCTGACCACAGATTGTAGATGCCTTTTCTGTGCGTACTTTGTCTGACATAGGGTTTTTTTTTGTTTTTTTTTTTAAACTTCTGAAAGTGTAGGTACTAGACTGAATTCTTTGGCTTTGTTGTGGTTGCTAGGTTACAACTCATGATTGCTTAGGAAAGACAGAAGGTTTAATTTAAAGCCGCTAATTGTACATAAAGAACAAATTGGGAGTTGGACTCAGACTGGTTACAAAACACTAGAGAGTTGTTTTGTGCACCCATGCTTTCTCTTTTTTTTTCCCCCCTTTTTTTTCTTTTTTTTTTTTCCTTTTTTTATTTTTTAGGAGGCCCTGGCAGTGGCAAAGGTACCCAGTGTGAAAAGATTGTGGAGAAGTATGGCTTCTGTCATCTCTCTTCTGGTGACCTCCTGAGGGCGGAGGTCGCGTCAGGGTCAGAACGGGGGAAGAAGTTGACGGCCATCATGGAGAAGGGAGACCTTGTGCCTTTGGTAAGGCTGAAACCTGTATCTATGATCACCTGGAAAAAAAGGTCTAAATGCTTAACAGATCCGTAGCACTTACAGCCTTTTTCCTGAAGATGTTTCATATGAAATGAGCTTTAAGAGTGCACTTCAGCCGAGGATCATTGCAAGCTGCTGCTGTAAAACCTCAGGAGGATGGTAATGTGTCATGCACAGATAAACACTTTCGTCCATTACCAAGTCTGCTGTCTTGTAGGAAGTCAAAATATCTTATTAAGTTGATGAATGCTTCTTTAGTGACAAGGTCATGATCTGGAATCCCGGCCTGGCCAAAAGTTCTAGAAACCTCTTATGGCATGTGTATGATAGACATTAAACCTCGTGTGTGTGTGTGTGTGTGTGTGTGTGTGTGTGTGTGTGTGTGTGTGTGTGTGTGTGTGTGTGTGTGTGGTGTGACAAAGAGGAGGGGGGGGGTAGAGAGAGAGAGAGAGAGAGAGAGAGCACACAATTAAACATATTATATATGAGTTTAGCAATCTTAACTTATTTTATGTGTCTTAATCTCCGCCCGCATGAATTGCCCTACAGGGATAAATAAAGTATTTTGACTTGACTTGACCTCCCTGTTTGTTTCTGTTACCAATGTCTTCTCATGACTTACTGGTATTTTTGTCCTAGGACACCGTGCTGGAGCTACTGAAGGAAGCCATGCTGGCTAAGGCAGGCACAGCCAAAGGGTTCTCATCGATGGGTACCCCAGAGAGCTCGAGCAAGGCACCAGGTTTGAGAAGGAGGTATGTACACTCAATTGGACACAAATACACGTGGACAATGCTTTCTCCCATTTAAAGGGCTCTTAACATTCTATCATCTACACCTTCTTGGTTTTGAGAATAGGGGGAGCTGTATTTTCTTTGACAAGTCTGACTGAAACACACTGAAGAAAATGAGAAAGTGTGGAAAACAACAGATAACCTGAATAAACGTCACTTCAAAGTGTGGTAAAAGTTATCTTCATTTACAGTGTGTTTTTTTTTTTTTTATTGCTGTGTTTCATACCACTCACAAGGATTCTCCAATCTCTTCCCCCTGCCCCTGTACTTTGGGTCTGGGGCCACTGTAATGAGAGAATCAGCCAGAGCAGTTTTTGATGAATGTTTTGCAAAGGAGAAAATTCTGGCTACGTATGCTCCATTGAACAGATCTGGAATTTTTTGGCACTTCTGTATTGGATTTGGAGAAAGAAGACAAATACTGATGATTGCTGAACGGGGCCGTATGTAAAAGTCGAGGTTGATTTAACCCACGGCTAGGGGCCTAAGCCAGACAAGGACAAAAGAAACCCAAAAGCAAAATTGAATAAAAAAGGAAGCGAAGAAAGGAAGAAAAAAATCCTTCTATAACGGCTCAGACACCTTCCTGGACTGGGCCCGCTTCCTGATTTAGAACAAAAAAACAACAGAAAATTTAACCCTAGAGCTAGTTTAGTTCGAGGTTAGACTCTAACCCAGGGCTAAAAGCCCTAACCTCGACTACTTCATACACGCCCAGGGGAATAGCCTGCACGATACATATAGTGTTAAAAGTCAATAATCAACACATTTCTCATTCATTCTCATCAATTTTATCGTGACAGGTGGCACCTGCACAGTTTGTGCTGTGCTTTGATGTGTCGGACGAGACCATGACGAAGCGGTTGTTGGGGCGAGCGGCTACCAGCGGCCGCGTGGACGACAATGAGGAGACGATCAAGAAACGACTGGAGACTTTCCACAACATCACGCAGCCTGTCATCGACTACTATGAAAAGGAGAATAAAGTCCGCAAGGTATTATACAGTAAATTTAGAATAATAGAAATATCTAATAAATTTTCAGTATGTTTCAGAGTTCAAAGAAGATAACACAGATTCGGCAAAAACCTAAATTCATTGCCGTGGCACACTACGTGTACAGACTGAGATAAATAAAATCGATGGCTGAAACTGGTCGAGACTGTAAAGTGGTTTACATGTTGTTTTTTTTTCTGTTTTCATCTGTGCAGATCAAGGCAGAAGGCGAGGTGGACGAAGTGTTCGCTGATGTTGTCAAGGTCTTTGATGCTGAGTTCAAAGCAGGTACTGTGGCAATAAAGACATGCCAGTATACTATCCTTAAATAATTAAGTAATTATCAAAGAAAACAGTAGATAGTTCATTTTGCAGCTGATTGGCTACTGTGCATTTTGGCTGTTCTCTTTTTCTAGGTGAGTAATTACAATGTTACGTACATGTCTATACGTTTCAGTGCTTTATAAGTCTAAACAAGTGCCTAAATCACATTATGTATTCTATGGCAGTAGGGGGGATGATCTGAAGAAAGGAAATGAGTGCAATATTTCTTTTTGTCTTTTTCATTTCAGATGCCAAAAGTATTCTGAAGGATGCCAAAGTGGTCTTTGTCTGTGGTAAGTAACGTTTGGATCCATGTGCATGCATGGAATATATGGGAAAATATGTTGTACTTCCTGTCCTGTCTTTTCCAATACCCAGGGTAGAATCAAATCTTTGTCACTGCAGAACGAAATGGTAGTGGTACTTCGTTATACTGGTATCCCTTTGGGAAATATCAGCTGAGTATTATTTCTTAAGAGTTTCATGAGTTGCACAGCTAGAAAATTATCGGTTAGTGTTTGGGTTAAGAAAGAGCTGGATAGCAATAACTTGTGGTAAATTTAACACATTCTGATTGTCGTTGTTCTTTATAGAGTGGAACTTATCCCTTAATGTGAAGTAATGCCAATGCCTATTTCTTAAATTGCGTTTTAGCCACGTTAAACTCCCAAACACCCACACCCACCCAGCGTTTTAGCCAATGACTGAGTGTGTGAATGTGCATGCGTATACATGTGTTTTTTTATCAAGAGGAGCAAAGCAAATTGTAAAAAAGAAGCGAATAAATCTATCTTATCTTATCTTATCTTATCTTATCTTATCTGAGGAAAAGCCCACTACGTACATGCGCACAAAGTTTGATTATACATGTAAGAGATGAAAAGAAGAGCTGCGGAATGTCAAAGTGAAAGGACAGTTTGCACTGCACAAAGTATTCATTGCATTTTGTAGGTGGGCCTGGCAGCGGGAAAGGAACGCAGTGTGCCAAGATCGTAGAGAAGTATGGCTACACTCATCTGTCGTCGGGCGAACCTTCTGCGAGAGGAAGTTGCATCAGGGTCGGAGCGCGGCAAGGCCTTGAATGAAGTCATGCAGAAGGGAGAGCTTGTCAGTCTGGTAAGTGTTACATTAACTCTTTAGAGCCCGAGCCCGACTACCCCCTGCTCACTATATGAAAAGACTGGTTAAAAAGAACGAGCCACTGCACACCAGTAGGAGCCACTTCAAGCCACTA
This sequence comes from Batillaria attramentaria, assembly GCA_018292915.2. NCBI lineage: Eukaryota > Metazoa > Mollusca > Gastropoda > Batillariidae > Batillaria > Batillaria attramentaria. The sequence goes on along the minus strand of JACVVK020000025.1, from coordinate 3,003,957 downwards.
TTACGCAAGACGTGGGCCTTCCCCGCTAGCACAAGACCGCTGCAGACTGCATAATGAAGTGGCTTCTAGTGGTCAGAGGATTTCAAGTAAGATTGCAATTTTGCATGCAGGGTTCCCACTCCACCTGAAAAGGCCCGAAAAAGCCCTATAAATCAGAACCCTAAAATAAGGCCCCTAAAAAGCCCTAAAAATTGAGTGAGGCCTTATAAAGCAAAGCTGAGGCCTTAAAAATCGAAAATGGAAGGTCTGTTTTTCAGACAGTACAATTTTACCGCAATGAGAAAACAAAACGGTCAGTGAGTTAAACATCGTCTGCTACAGGCATGAGCACAGCATGGTCTTTTAAGAGTTACTGCATACATGAATACAGACACTTTTTTTCTTTAATAAATTCCTTATGTGTCTATTGATACAGGAAGTATATCTATGCCAGTGATACATTTTGCATTTTGAGTTTTTCTCAGTTGGCCAGCCATCACATCTACATTTCAGCTCAGACTGCAATTAGTTTTTTGGTTCTCTCACAGGACACTGTGCTTGAGCTTCTGAAGGAAGCCATGATTGCCAAGGCGGCCACGAGTAAGGGGTTCCTGATCGACGGCTATCCGAGGGAGCTGGAACAAGGACAGCGCTTTGAACAGGAGGTCAGAGTCAATTCTGTGGACTTTCTTTAAATTTTGTCTTCTTTAGCTTTCCCAGTGTTTTTTGTTGTTGTTTTAAAATGACATTTATTCACATTTTAGATGTCATGTTGTGTTCTTTTATGTACATGAATTAGTAGATACCTGAAAGTTTTTATATGTAACATACAAAAACAATCCCTAAAAAAAAAGGCAACCACACACACACACACACACACACACACACACACACACACACACACACACACACACACACCACACACAGAGCGCACAGCATGGCACAGGACAACACACAACAAACAAGCAGACATGCGAAAGCCCCGAGCAAACAAAGAAATATATTTAGAAACAAATAAGAACAACCAAAAAGAAACACAAAGCAGAAAGAGAAGAAAAAAATTGAAGCATGTATAATTACTGAATGAAAACTGTGCAGGTAACGGAGGCGCAATTTGTGCTGTACTTCGATGTATCTGACGAGACCATGACCAAACGTCTGCTAGGCCGCGCAGAGACCAGCGGGCGCGTTGATGATAATGAGGAGACCATCAAGAAGAGGCTGGCGACCTTCCATGAGGTCACAAAGCCTGTCATCACCTACTATGAGAAGCTGGATAAACTGAAAAAGGTAACAAGAACCAGTCTTGCATTGTCATATTCCAGCAGACAGTATGGAAAATGTTCAATAAACGTATGGACTATTACCTGATTGTATGAGAGTGTGTCAGGTTCGAAAAGCACTTTACGCATGTTCAGTTAGTATAGTGCCTATGTGAAGAAAGCCAGCCCGTACACAGAAAAGGTAGTACCTTTGTCGGGAGCTAGCTTTCCAAAGCTGGGGGCTACCTGTAACTCGTGAACCAAGCCAGTGATGAATCTTGACTAGAGGTACAACCTCGACTGCTTAGACACGTGACTGGGGATAGGGGCTACCTAACCCTGAACCAAGCCTGTGATAACGCGACCTCTAGCCACGTGACCTATCCATACTTATTACTGAATGCTCCGTAGGGGCTACACTAACTGAACACACCCCCAGTCTCCTCTGAAAGGCCTGAGGATATTAAAGGATTGGAAACGTGCTACTGCTAAGTACTAATGTAGGTGAAATCCTCCACCCTGTTCTCTCCTGTACATGCAATTTATTTTTAATTTGCACACCACCGGCAAGAGCGTATGGAAATCAGCCATTAGGCTATCAGAAATGAGACAATTTTTGGCTAAAGACACTCCTGATTATAAGCTCAGTGTTTCTTCATGTTAGGCACATTCGGTCAGCCTCATCGTTTAAAAGCAGCCTCTTCAAATATCTATTAGCCAACAAATAACAAACAATCATAAAAATAGGTACCACACGTTCACATAAATATGGACATACTAGTTCATACATGCGATAATATTGTGTGTGTGTGTGTGTGTGTGTGTGTGTGTGTGTGTGTGTGTGTGTGTGTGTGTGTGTTTGAAGTTTCTTGTTCCAGGTTTACGTATCTTCGATCATTTGGCTTTTTTTGTTTAGTTGTTTGTTCTTAAAAACGGCAAGTTTGAAAATTGGTTGCAAGACCAAAACTTCCACCGTTTTCAAATAAAGTTATTTCAATTTCAATTTCAATTTCAATTATTTCAATTTCAGTTTCATTTCTGAGTACTGGTACATGGCTTTGTAATGCGTTTTGGTGTTAGAGATACTTTATGTCCGGTTATCACGTATTATGTACTGCACTTGCAATTTCATTTCTGATTGAAGGTATCTGCGGAGGGCAGTACTGACGAAGTGTTCAGTCAGGTGGAAAAAATATTTGAAGAGACAGGTGCAGGGGCAGGTGAGAATGAGTGTATTTGTGTCTTAGACATTCAACGATAGAACAATAAACAGAACCGGAATACTCATCAAAATCAATACAGATTTAAGAAAAAAGAAAAAAAAAAGGCGCGCGGTGCATACCACCCTACATGTTTCAAATACATATATCTTCTGCCAACAAATATTAATAAGATTAGAAAGAAACGGAAAAAGGGGGAGAAGAAAGGAAGAAAAGATCATCTTTTCACCTTGTAATAACCCCCCAAAAATCATGAAAAAATTTGCTAAAATAAAAGTCAGACCCCCCCCCCCCCCCCCACCCCTCCCCCACCCCTACAAACCACTTTCTAATCTGCATTTCATCAAGAGCACATTACTGGACTTGCCATATTGAAGTTTGTTTCTGCATTTGTGGAGTAGAACTACAGCTTGTAAAACCTAATCTCACTAGCACACATCCACAAAATAATTCATAAAATATTCTGAAGACAATTTCCTTACAAACTGGAAGCACTGAATTGCTCCACCATAACTAGTTATGAGACCCACAGATGGGAGGTTGTGTGATGAATCCACAGGGCTACCAGGGATACCAGAAAGAAGAGTCTAGAGTTGTCTCCCGTGCAAAAAGATTCTCTCCCTTGTGTTTGAGTTGCCTCCCTTCTCCTTTAGAAATGGTGGGTTGTTGTGGTGGGAGGCAGGTGCGGACAGTTACCACACAGGAAGCGCCACCACTTCGGGAGGAGGAGGAGGGGTCAGCTTCTAAGCAGAAAATGAGTAGTTCTGCTGGTAAGCCTGTTCATAAATTGCACTGGGCTTTTTTTTGTTTTTGTTTGTTCTAAGTTTGGATCCCTTGACTTCCTGCCATCAGAGGGATATGTTTTTGCTAACAGCAGCAAAGGTGAAGAAGATCGGTTGCAGGATTAGGAGATGAATTCAGTTTTGTTGGCCTGTCCATGCACTAGCCAGTGAAGAAAACCACACACTGAGGAGCCTATCTCTTTTAATCATTTTGTTATTGCCTTCACCACATTCTTATCAGGCAAGATGTCTGCTCTTGTCATTTTCTTCTTCTTCGGCCCCCCCCCCTTCCCCTCCCCCCCCCCCCCTGTTGTCAGTGAAAATAAAACTTGGAGGAAACTTTATTGCTGTGGTGCTGCTTCGTTTTCCTTTTGGATTTTGGATTTTGTTTTGTTTTGTTTCAGGTACACCTGTCGACCTCAAAAGTGCGAAGGTGATGTTTGTCATTGGTAAGGAATATACATGTGTGTGTGTGTGTGTGTGTGTGTGTGTGTGTGTGTGTGTTGTGTGTGTGTGTGTGTGTGCGGCTGGGAGTGTGAGAGAGATGGGGTGTGTGTGTGTGGGGGGGGGGGGGGTCAGGTTGCATGAGATTTTGTCCAAGTGCAAAGAGGCACTTGGAATAGAACACCAACAACTACAACAACAACAAAAAACAACAAACAACAAGAACAACAAATGAAAAACACCAAGCATCCACTTGGCGAAAGAAAAATATCCCCCTTCCCTTGTACCCCCCCCCACCCCCCACCAATAGTTGTAAAAATCAACACAGCAGCAGCAGTACTAGAGGGGGAAAAAAAATCTGAGCTGATCAAAGATGGCAAAACAACCCTGTATGAAACGGTGTGAAAGTTCATTTTCAAACCTTTGATACCACAGAATGATTCTCCCAGTTCACTGTATAGTTGTGTGAAATGAAGATCTCTGTTTCACTCTTTGTAGTTGTAAAATAATTGTCTCGTGACCAGGCGGCCCCGGCAGTGGCAAAGGCACACAGTGCGCCAACATCGTGAAGCAGTATGGCTTCTGTCATCTGTCGTCTGGTGACCTGCTGAGGGCAGAGGTGGCATCAGGGTCAGAGCGTGGCAAGCGTCTCAATGCCATCATGGAGAAAGGGGAACTGGTGTCTCTGGTCAGTGGCTGACATTTTTTGTTTTTTGTTTGTTTGAATTATCACTATTATTATTTCATTTTTAAAATTATTTTTTAGGTGTTGTTCAAGCAGTTTGTTACGTGTGGAGAATATGTTGAAGAGCCCATCGTCTTACCGCGAATTACGATGACACACAGTCGCACACTCCTCACATAGCGAGTTCTTATAGACTGCGTGTTGTCTCTTTCACTCACAAAAGACTCGTGAGCACGTAGAAAAGTTATACATATGGAGTTTATTACAGCACTTCTCTGGTGTTACACTGCACTCTCAAGCTTCGCACGTACAAGCTTCTCTCGTACACACACACAAAACAAACAAAAGACACAGCCACGCTCGTAACACAGTTGCAGAAGGAGGAATTCTGATTTTTTCCAGAAAACATTTGTGCAGTTCCAGAGCTTTTGAACTTGTCTGTTTTTATGATATCTGTATCTCTGACCGTAGGATGAGGTGCTGGGTCTACTGAGAGACGCCATGATTTCCAAGCTGTCTGAGACAAAGTGTTTTCTCATTGATGGCTACCCCCGCGAGCTTGAGCAGGGAAAACGCTTTGAAAATGAGGTGAGGATTTAAGGTTTATACAGCTGTATGCATTTTTTCAATGAATATTTTTTTCAGTTTAGTTTTTGTAAGAGTTTCAAGTCATCCTAAAATAGTTGTTTGTTTCTAGATATTGTTTATAAATATTCAGTCAAGTCATCGTGACTGCATGATCAAGATGCGATTTTTTTTGTTGTTGCTTAGAACACAGAATCAGTTATGCAGTAAGTCTTTGGACAGAGCAAATGCACACTGGCCAAGTGACTGTTATTTAGTTACAGTTGCCTTATAATAAGTACCTGTCACAAATTGAGCCTGTAGAATAGCCCTCGGTTGTCTGTCATCTGTCCGTCTGTCGTCTCAAAGGTCACATCCATAATCTCCTAGTCGCAAAGGCCACATTCATAATTCCCTCTTCTCCCGAAGGTTGCACCCTGCAGTGCTGTGCTGTACTTCGAGGTGTCGGATGCAACTATGACAGCCCGCCTGCTGGAGCGGGGGAAGAGCAGCGGTCGCGTGGACGACAATGAAGAAACGATCAAGAAGAGGCTGGAGACCTTCCACAACCAGACGAAACCTGTCATCGATTACTACGATTCTCAAAATAAAGTGCACAAGGTATGTAATTACATGTATCCTCTTGCAGCACCTTTGAAGAAGAAATGCAGATCGGCATTGTTTTGTGTATTTTTGGTGTACATGTAATTGCATTTTGTAAATGGCGCAAGGTAAATGTACAGTGTGAGTCGTATTGTGCTATTCTCAAAATACAGATATGCTAAAATTCCCCAATAATAATAATAATATATGGTACCTATAGAGCGCTTCATCTCGCAGCAAAACAACCCATAGCACTACACACGCATGCATGCACTCACACCCTGATGCAGATCTACAGTTACAGACAAAGGCACTGAAACAACGGCAGACTATACTAACTGTAAAGGCTTGGTGGAAACAGTGGATTTTCAGGTTGGATTTGAACTGGGACAGTGTGGGAAGAGCACGAATTTCCACAGGCAGTGAGTCCATAACATATGGGGCTAGCAGTGATCATTTTTTGTAGAAAATCTATGGGTGAAATGGCCCACTGTGACCAACTTATATGGGCCATTTCCAAATTTTATGGGTCATTCTAAAACGGAACCGAACAGATGAAAACGGCGACGCGCACACAACTTTTTGTGTATGAAAAGCGCTCCAAAACAAGGCTCTTCGGTAGACGAACGATTGCTTCTGATTGGGCAGACCAGACCACCTGATTGTAGTCTCATCCAATGAGATTTTACGTAACAATAGCTGTCGCTGGGTAGCAGACGAATTTTGTTGGGGAGTCTTCAGACTGTGAGCGCACAGCACTCTGTGTCGAAACTTTTAAAGTTACAACGATGCGCCGATCGGCGCACAGCTTAAGATCTTCGGGTCATTTTTTTATTTATGCGCCAATGGCGCAAGGCGCGGACATAAAATGATCACTGGGCTAGAAAACTGAAAGAACATTCGCCTGCAGTTTTCTTGTTGCGTTTCGGAACTCCTAAGACGCTTTTCATCGGCGGAATGAAGTGTGCGAGATGGGTGGTAAGCTCACAGTGAGGCAGACAGATGTACAGACAGTGTAATTATTACTCCATTGCTTGACCAGTTCCCTGCCGTCCTGTTTCAGATCAGCGCTGAAGGCAGCATCGACGAAGTGTTCGTGGAGGTGAAGAAATACATGGACAGTAAGCAGTGGTGATGAAGTGGGTCGCGGCCATCTTGCCACCGTCTGTCAACCCTGTCCCTGTCATCGGCGTCGATGTCATTTTCTATACAAGCTCTTGCTATTTTTAGACACTGCTCTCATTTTCATTTTGAGTCTGCGCAAGCCTGTGAAACTGGCGTGAGTGAGGCTCACAGACTGCCAGCATTAGTCTGGGTTAGGTTACCGGAAATCGAGGACATTTTGGATTAAATTGCTACTTACTATGGATACTCTACAGCCTGTGAAGTTTTGTAACATTTTTTTTTTTTTTGTGAGTTTTGAAAGTGCAACCGCAGGATTTATTTCAGACTATCGTGAGCTTGGAAATTGGTTAGGTATTGTGGAATTTTAAATAAATAAAACAAACACAGAGCGCTGGTCATATACCATGTAGGGGATTCGTACTCATAATGTATGGTCACAGCATGTTCTGCTCCACAATACAGAGATTAAATCATGGCGCCGTATTGCGGAATGTACTCTTTGTGTCTTCTGTGGCCTTTACTCCAACACTTGTGCTTCAACCGATAATAAGTGTCACTTTTATATTCAGCTGTCTCCATTGCCTTAATGTCTGTATGTATCACATTGTATTACGTAGGACTGGTTTTTGACTGAAAGGTTTGTAAATAAATTTTTGTACACATTTTTGTAGCAGATGTTTTCATACTCGGTTCGCAGATAAGCTGTTTGTGGTTTGCTGGTAAATCTAATTGTCCTTGCTTGGGTAGAACATTTGTTATGAAAGGTTGTGTCTTTACCATTTGCGCTTATATTGCCTAAGGATTTCTGTATGTTTTTGTTTTTGTTTTTTGGTAAATTCACACGCTCACAGACTTTTTGCTATCATACTCTTTTGGTCTTTGGCTCCTGACTTTGCTAAGTTTATTTACAATAACATATGAACGCAAACCTGCAATATGCAGATGTGAACCATTGAATATACCTTGGATGGTATTTATGAAATGCATCGAGGATAAATGTGTTTACAATCTAAATGGGTGTGTACCCCTGTTTAGATCTATAAATGTGTTTATCCTAGATAAAGATGCTGCTTATATACTATCATAAAGATATCCATTGAATAAATGCTGCTTGTAAAAGCATGTTTACTTCTTTTTTTTTTGGGGGGGGGGGGGGGGATCAAGGAGAAGGAAAGGAAAAAGATGGTACTATATGTGATCACCAGTGCATCTTTTCAGTGTGTAAGATATTTCAGGCTCAATCAGGTTTTGACAACTTAGCAGCTTATGTATGTCGTTTACTCATGATCTGTACTCGCTTTTCAAACCTTTCACAAACTGCCTTCTTTTGATGACTTTCATTATATGCTCAACTGTTTGAGGGGATATTTTGCCAAGTGCCATCACACTTTACGTGCTGCATGCAGGATATTAAGCATAGGATAGTAACTATGCATATGCTGGGATGATAGGGCCAGTGGTATCACTGTAGGAAAGATGATAAAAATGCAATCGCAGCAGGTGTTTGCTTATCTCTCCATGATTTGCAGTCTGAAATATGTGCTGTGCAGTTGGGTTCTTTGCCCAGTATCTTTGGTGCTTCCTTATCGTGACTCAGGATTTTCTGCACAGTTACTTCAGATGGGAGCTTTGTAAATTCAAGTGCTGCATTATGAACTTGCAGTTTTGTCCAGTACCCTTGTGAAAAGTAGGTGCTTGTCTTCATAAATATCTCAGCTAGTCTTGTTTTGGGTTTTTTTGTTTTTCACCACCAGAAAAAAAAAGGGTTTGATTGTCACCTAATATGGCACGTCATTTGTACAATACAGTGTACAAGATGTGTACATCATAGCAGATGCAAACAATAACCATTCCCTCAGTAGGGTTTCAGATTTGGGTGCATGTTGCAAATGCGCTTACATTTTGAATTTGTCACTGAAGACATCCTGCGCTGGCTCAAGTACTTGCCCTGAAAAAGTCTTGGTGTCTAGTTGTATTCATCACTATCAGTGACCCTGCTTATTCATTGTAACCTTGTTGATCCGAAAACCTGATTTCACTGGCAATCTGACATGTTCATGAATGCACCAACTGAGTCTCTTGGAGAGAGAGAAGGAAAAAAAAAGTGCTAACTTCAAGTTCTGTTCGGTTTTGTGTTAAATACATTACTACGTGTATCTGTTGCCATCACTCATTATTACAGCACAGCAACCAAGTGTAAGGTTTTATACTGTAGCACGCTTTTGAACATCCTGTACTCTGACGTATTTGCATAATGCACAGATTGCGAAGTCCATTGTATGAACTCATGGGTCGCTTTCGCTGGGGGAGGGGGGGTTCATATCAGCTACTGTTTGTACCTGCACATTTCCTTGTTTGGGCTACATCTCAAGACAATGTGCAAAGCAGATTCACAAAAATTTTCAGCAGAATAACTAAGGCGGGATTTTGACAGGCAGAGAGTTCCTATGTAATAGCACTGTCACTAAATGAAGACTATACACAGTGATTATTACTTCTCGTACAAGGTCAAGTTTAGAATACAAGCGCTCACAAATGTATAAATCTGTACATTCTCAGTACACGTGTATTTATTCTAGCTTTCTGTTGACTGTGATAAACGACTCACAATTAGGAGTTTTGGACTGTTGCCATCTTTACTTCTTATAGCTGCTCAGTTACCGTGTATATGTATCAATTTTTTTTTTTGTTACTTTTTTTATCTGCTTCAAGCCAATTTGAAACTAAACCAGCCACCGTGGCACACAGCAGTGGAATAAACACAGCGGAAGGAAAAAATGTGCTTGATGTTTTTTTTCATTGGTCAGTAGAGTGTGGCGTCTGAGGGCTGCAGTTTAACAGACACTGGGAAGTGTGAAAGAGTTGACTGTACACCATTCACAAATGCAGTGTTTTAACATATTAATATGTTAGAAAAGTTGCTCTTTAAAAACATGTACAGCTGGCCTTGAGGAATAGACCTCTCCAGAACGAGTACTTCAGCCAGTCAGAAAATTCAAAATGGGTCAAATTAACAGCACCACCACACCAACCTAACTGAATTGAGAAAATACAAACATGATTTTATAATTTATTCTCGTCAAACATGTACATGTTCTCTCAAATGCACACAATTTCATGAGCATGAACTTGGACAAATGCTAACAATGTAGCTTCATTATTTTCTCTTCCACCATTAACCACCCCAACCCTCTCCACCATAAAGAAAAGGGTCAATGCCTGCATGCTTCATGACACACAAATTTAACCACCATGGATATTTTATAAACATCAACAATTCAAGTCAAACAATAATAATAATAAAAAAAATAATGAAATAAAAATCGGGAATATGCTGACAAGCGTGCACACGTACATTCAAATCACACGGCCTCTGGCTAATCAAGGCTCAACCAACCAGTCAGCGTACTAAGGGAATCGCCCCATCCGCACACCCCCCTTCTCATAGGGAAGTAAAGACAATGCTGGATCAATGAAGCAGATGTGGAGCATACAAGTCATGAGCATACTTAAGGAATATACAGCCACACACGTGACTAGGACCTCAAGTCACGTCACTAGATACTCTTTCAGTTTCACGTACCCTGCAAGTTTCCTCACTGTCTTGCGCACACACACACACACACACACACACCAAAAACGTCACAATCCTTTAAAAAAAAAAAAAAAAAAATCAAACTAACAACAGGGGCCACTGGCATGACTGCAATCTTGCCTGCATCCAGGCTATGGTTTATGGCATGGATCTCTCATTCTTGGGTGCTTCAGTTCTACTTTGACATAAACCCAACTGGATTGAAAAAACACATTTGCACCCAAGCGCTACATTGTTCACACCTGAGACCACACTGCGACAGACACAAGTCGGACAAATAACAGACTTTGCAAACCCCAAAAGCATGCATCCTGTGACATGATTTTACTTTGCAATATCAAATGCCAATACATCTATGAAGTGATGCATCACTTAGCAAACTTAAGTGAGCGATACTGGCTTCTGGGTAATCTCCGAGTTACTAAGAGTGCTGCACTTAGAAATTAATACAATCAATACAAACCTACATCAAACTCAAAGCCAAAGGAGAAAACAAGAGAAAACAATAACTATCAACTACTGTGTATGTTAAACAGCTAATCCCTAGTACATCATTATTGCACAGCAACTCATGACTGGTGACTGCAGTTCGGCCGTTTTCACTTGGAATGACCGCAGTAAAAGTGGTCATACTTTTCAAAATCACACTGACAAAAATACACCTGTCACCTCCGACAACCTACCTCAGTATTGTTTTTGTGGGGTGGGGGGGGGGGGGGGGGGGGTAAAAATAACAACACAATAAATTCTGCAAAAAATAACAGCAATAGTCAAATATACACATGCGGCTGATACATAGATCCACCAGCACACACACACACACGCAACCATTTGGTAAACAAAAACATGCATGCACACGCACGCACATCAACACACACACACTTTATGGCAGCAACTTGCAACACACACACATCCCAAATAACAACAACAAAACTTCCCACCCCCAACCCTGTATGTAAATCAGAGCAGCTTTATATCTAAAGAACACAAAACACCAGTCAGGTGTAGCCACCAGGAAATCAGGCAAGTAGGACATGACATACTAAGGGAGGTAACTCCTGGTCCGGTTACTCTCAATAAGCCACATCGCCAACTGAACTGTAGAACACAAGCTGCTCTGTACCCTAATATTGTGTGGACTTGCATTCTTATCATCCGGGCGAACCCACCCATAATGTTCTTAGCACTGATGACTTGTCAGCTCCATGAGCTGAAATTCGCCTTTGAAAATGGCACACCGTCACGGAGCCTCACAAGATCCAGTAACGTACGAAGAGGAGCAAGACTATGACGACTATGACCACCGCTCCGATCTTGGCGTAGGATGACCGCAGGTTCAGGTACTTGGCGTCTTTCTTGTACTTCTGTGACACTGACCACAAGTTGCTGGCTTTGGTGTCCAACACTGAAACGCAAGAGAGGAGTGGTTACAATGTGTGGCGTACAAATGTCCAGGTTTCAGAGTGCAGAAGTCTGCTGCTGTAGGCCCAGGAGCCTTATTTTATTGTGAAGCTTGCCCGCACTGCATCCTTCTTTCTCAGTGTAAATTTTCCCAGCTCTGATGAGAAAGACGATTCTGTTTCAATGACCAAACGGGATTTACTGCATAAGAAAATGCCAGCTGGCTATGCCAAATTTGACTACCATTTCGAATTTCGAAAGCACGATTTAGATTAGACATAGGAAAACTTACCTCAATGTGGAGACAGAGCACTCATTGTTGTACATTATATATATATATAATATACAAAGCTTCAAACAGAATGTCTACTGTGCTTTATGAGTAAAAATAAGCTGCAACTCTCCATTTCCCCACCCATCTGTTTACAAAGGGGTGCACCTTACTTTAAACTTTACTTCTGACGCCTATTCTTCACGTAACATTGGTGTAGGTGTGAGGCATAAACTACAACCAAAACAGCCGTGACAAATCATAGAAAGCCCACCTGACAGTGCCTCTCCCCTCTGCAAAACATCATCAATGTTTTGAACCATTATCCTCTGCACGTCTTGAAGTTCCGTCTGGACAGCTGGAAGCACTCGCCTTGCTCTGGAATCCATGTACGACTTCCTCTGTTTCTGCATGTAGGTATCTGGAGAAGGTAAGCACAGAGCAAATTAGTAATGGATAGATTTTTTTTTTTTTAAAACTTTATTATCCCTTTTGGGAAATTCAGGCTGCTTCCCCAGGGGGAAGCGCGTTGCCACAGTGCAGCGCCACCCAATACCTATCCTATATTTTTTTTACAATTTTGCTGGGGGAGGAAAGCCAGATAAACCGGAGAGAAACCCCGATGAGCAGCCCTGTAGCCAGGAAAAAACCAGTATCACATATCACAAGCTCGACCTGGGCTCGAACCCACGCTTCATGATCATCGCCATGACATTGGTGACGGCCGTTCAGTAGTGTTTTGGCTAAATCCGACACGCTACCTATTAGACCACCGCTCACCAACATGCTAATATTACAGAGACAACCTGACATTTGAAACACTATAAGTACTACAATGCAAGAAAGCTTAGGGTTTTGGGGTTTTATCACTGGTACATGTACTTGTTCTTGGTTTTTAATTGACTCTGTCTATCCTTTATCATTTCTACTCAGTCGTGTTGTGTGTGTGTGTGTGTGTGTGTGTGTGTGTGTGTGTGTGTGTGTGTGTGTGTGCTCTTTTACTTTTTAGTTGTTCTTATGTAGTGTACACTGAGTGAATTTTTTTTTTTTTTTAACTTTGGTTTTAGTAGTAAAAGTTTTAGAATGTAAGGCGCCTAGAGCTCGCCTCCCGGGGATAGGCGCCCTATAAATATTATTATTATTATTATTATCACCAGTTACTACTTTCCATTTCCAACACTGACTCAATGGACACTTGGATTTTTGACCCAGTACATGCTTGGCAACCTCACACCCACAACACAATACCTACAGCAATCCGATCACTCCTTCATTCTGACCTCACACCCACAACACAATACCTACAGCAATCCGAGCACTCCTTCATTCTGACCTCACACTGTCACAGTCACACTCACAACACAATACCTACAGCAATCCGAGCACTCCTTCATTCTGACCTCACACCCACAACACAATACCTACAGCAATCCGATCACTCCTTCATTCTGCTTGAATGGACTGCCTCAGATTGATTTAGTTGGTTCACTGATAAATTAATGCCTATTTCTGGTCTACAGGCTGGGGAATTGCTGAGGGAAAAAAAGACTGAAGCCTAGGCTGGGGTGCAGAGGCAGTGCCCTGATGAGGGAACACAGGGGTAGTGCCCCACTTAACTTCGTCTTAAGAGAACAAATTTTAGCATTTTTAAAGGCATTTAGTAGCCTCTACTGGCACCCAAACGTAAAATACTGCCTTGATACTGACATGCTAGTCTTCAAAAATGAAGTTAGACTGTTCCATATGGCATTACATGTATCATGAAACTTTGAAAGTATAATACACTATAAATATAATATGCAGCCTTTCTTTGGCTGAAACTTACATTTTTTGGCTGAAAGGGTAGGAAATTTGGCTGAAAATTGCCAAATGACTGATAATTCCCCAGCCTGTGCTCTAGCCAACAAACTTGGCAGGGAGGTGCTGCATCCCCTTAGTTTAGGTCAACTTTGCACAGCCAGTTTGCTGAGCGGAAGAGTAATATTAGTTATTACTGATAACTGGCTCAAGAGACAGAATGGGTAGCCAAACACCACTTTGAATAACACAACGTACCAAATTCTATGAAGCTGTAGGGCCTTGAAACAGTGTGGACCCTGGCACCATATTGATTCTGAAACTCTGTCTGAAGGTCTTCCAGGTATGTGAACGCCAAACGTTTGGAAAAAGTTTTGTCACACAGCACCAGATAGCAGACTCCGCGTTCCAACACATAGCTGCAGATAAAACAAAATGTTTGTTCAATGCTAGGTCAGTAGTCTATGATGTTATGAAATAACAATAACTTTTATAGAAATAGATTGCATAATTTGCAATAACAAGACATTTGGAAAGTGTGTGCATAGCAAGGGTGGTGGCACGTATGTGTGTGTGTGTGTGTGTATGTATGTTAACGGATTAGAACAAAAGCATTCAATTTTCATCACTGCAGCCACGATGCTACCTTGTCTGGGTAATCCTTTGATCAGTCACACACAGTATTCAAGCACCAAAATAAATACAGGATATTTGACTTACTGATAAATATACTGTCCTGCCTCCAGACTGCACCGAGCAGGTGGGTTTGGATCTGTGGAAATTTTGCGGAACAATTGTTTTGCTTGTGACTGGTAGTCCATAAGACTTCTTCCTGCCTGTTGGAATAAACAAGATAATTACTCACTGCATTAGTTGACAGTCACCTCTAGATAAAGATAAACGGTATCACCTCGCTCAGAAATGTTTCATGAGAAGGAAGATTGATAAATTGGATTATAATTCACTCATGTTAGTAACAGGGCTCCCTAAACTGTGCGTCTGTGCGTAATTTACGCACTGAAGTAAAAATTTACGTCCTAAAAAAAATTCGAGGGGGTACGTTGAAGCATTATGAACGCGATCTGTGCTTAGCTTGACGCACTACCTCTGCACTACCGTGCGTACGCCTATAAGCTTGTTGTGATCGAGTGAGTGTTCTCCCTTGCCATGGCCGCGTTCAGTTCGGTTCTGTTTTTGGTTCTGTTTAACCTAACGCTCGCAGGCGTTAACTGTGTACTGCTGCAGATCGGCGGCTACTGCAGCCACTCGCGCGTAGTGAACGTGCCCCATCTTTTTCCGATTCTGCGCTCGAAACTATGGACGAAAGATTTTAGAGTCAGTGCTCTTGTTACCGATCGGATTCGCTTTCTCTGTGACGAATCATGCCACCGAAAAAAGTGAAAGTTCAAAAGACTATGGACATTTTCGTCATTGGAAAAGTTGTGGAGGGGCTCGAGCCCTCGCCCTGAAGCGGGTGCACTTCGGCATCGCATACCTACGATTCAGACGTCGCATCAGAGTCGGCACAGAGCAGCAAAAAGTCAGAGTTTCCAACTTTCAAAACTGAATTGTACCCACTTCATTTAATTATATGATTTGAAGTTGATAAAATTCAGTTTTGCACACACACACCGTGGCACACACACACACACACACACTGACACAGACACACCTGTTCAGCAGTATTTACTGAATTTATAATTCCATGCACTAAAAACTTGAGAAATGATTCTGACCCTTTAAAATTTGAAAGTGGAGGTACAAAGACCCCCTAAAATTTTGAACTGGGGGTCAGTGGACCCTTTAGGT
Source organism: Batillaria attramentaria (assembly GCA_018292915.2). Taxonomy (NCBI): domain Eukaryota; kingdom Metazoa; phylum Mollusca; class Gastropoda; family Batillariidae; genus Batillaria; species Batillaria attramentaria. The sequence continues at coordinate 2,988,420 of JACVVK020000025.1, read as the reverse complement.
CTGTAGCTTTTAGGGAGCCCTGAGTAATGAGCCAAAGCAGCGGCGGTTCTGCACTTCTAAGGTTTCTGTACGGCAGCATGTCCTCAAATGTACGCATATGATTAAATTTACCATCGTTCACATTTCGCTCTCGCTCTACCAGCTCTTGGTTAGTAAGACAATTCAAACTTAAATGGCACCACTGATGCTTTAGTTTACTGGTTACCAGGTCAGTTTCGTACCTGCTCATCCTCCTGGACGGACGCCGCGAGGGGTAGGCCGTCTTGTTGACGGGCGATCATTGTGAGCAAAACCATTATGACAGCGGATTATCTGTGTACCATACCAGTATTAACACTCAGATTGGACGAGTCTATCCGCATGCAGCAGTACTTCACCACGGAGAGTAGAACAACTGTCAACGTTGTGTGCATCAGATTGTCAGACTGTTCACAAATGACGTGGCTCGTTCTGCGCCTGACAGGAAGCGGCTTATCTTGCAGAGCTGACGTTGAGAAAATACACTTTGTGAAACTTTCGCAATTTTTACGAACTGTGAACGGCAACTTTTCATCCTTTACTGAAATTGCCACATAACATTATTTCTCCAATAGAAAATTGTCACAATATATCGTTATGTGTTCGCAGAAGAAAGGGGCTGGTTTACGCTACACGGTTTCGTATACACACCAAAATGTCACACGTAATCAAGCCTTCACGTTTGGGCATGGTGTTTACAAAAGCTTGCTGTGAATGGATACAGTAATAGAATACGTCATGATTCCAGTTAAAGCCGAGTGAAATACTTGGTCTATCGAAAGATTTCTACAAATCTTCTTCTGTCCGTGAAGTAAGCGAATGAAGAGACAGTGAAACATCCTTGATTTTTGCCAGGTTGGTGTGGTTTTTGCCGGATGGGTTATCTGTGGTATTACTGGTAACAGATTGAGTGGCATCATCTGCCTGTGTCAGCTGTGAAAAACGATTTGTTGACGTTGATGTAAACGTGGCTTTGTTGTTTGTTGCATCATGGTCATTTATTTAATGGTACTGTACATGAGGGCGTGCTGTCCTTAGAGTTAGTTGTGAAAACTACGTTTCAGTACCTAGGTGATACGGGTCAGTTTACAACTTTACATGCAGCTTGCCTTCAGGTGAGAAATCCAAGTTTTCCCCCACCCCCTTTTACAGCGGTTACGAGTGAAGTGAACTGCCGCTTATTTCAGCTTTTTTTTTTTTTTTAAAAGCGCGCAGGGGGGGGGGGGGGGCAGCAGAGGCGATTGGGTAGAGGTTACAATGGCTAAGTCTCAGTTCACAACAAAACAGTGTAATTTACTGTAAACTGTGCGGAGCTTATTGGTTACCAAGTGTGCATTACTTTGAGTTCATACCACTATAGGTATTTAGTAGAGCTGCATGTTACATATTGATCTGTATTGTCTAATACACTAGATCAGTAGATGAAATTATAAATTACATGGGCTTAGCCTAAACGGCAAATTTATGTTTTATTATCTAGACACAGATGATGGGCAATTTGAGATTCAGTTGAGATGGTAATGGATTTTCTAAAGAGGACTCACAGTAAAACCACCCCCTGACCTAGTGACCCACTTTAATTTGTTCAGTAATGAGAGTACATCGTCAGATTGAAATTGAATATTGTTAGTGTTACTATTCCAGTTCAACACTTTCTGCAAGTTCTTGAGTTTGGGCAACATATTCTTCATTTTATCTAGCTGACTCCGTTGAATTGTGTTTTCAGAATGAGTAACACTGGGTGGAATCCTGCGGGATTCATGCAGCCAGGAGACGGGAGGCAAGGTCAGCAGCAAGGTGGGGGAGTCAAGCTGTTCGACCCCACTCAGTTCCAGACACCCCATCAGCAGCAGCCAGTGCCATCAGGGGGTGCTGCAGGGCAACAGAACTATGCACCCAATTCCACTGCCGGTGCCTACTTCAACCCACAGAGTCAGCAGGGCTTTCAAACACAGGCACCAAGCCAAGTATCTTCGTGGGACAACTGGGGACATTGGAACTGGAACACGGATGGCCAGAACACGGAGCTGACCAGCCAACCGGCCGCGCAGGCCAACTACGACACTGGTGCTGGCAGCAGTGTGGATGGTGCCGGCAGCGGAGGACAGCAGGATTCGAACACTCCGGATCAGCAACAGTTTGCGGGTCAGTTCAGCACCCCACAGCAGTATCAGAATGGAGGGTATGCTGGGGGTGAGTACCAGCAGGCCGGCTACCAGTCCTGGCAGAACACTGAGCAGAGCAACTATGCTTATTACGATCAAACTCAAGCCCAACAGTGGCAGTGGTCGGGGCAAGGAGAAGTGGACAGCGGTCAGGAACAGCAGCCGTCAGGTCAGGATGGCTCTGCCCAGGGGCAAAACTATTTTTACCAGGGCCAGCAGACCTTCTTTGACCCTTCCGCCTTTAATAACCATCCTGGCGGTGATGGCGTGCAGGCACAACAACAGTGGGGGAATAGCTACGACCCACAGACTCAGCAACCTGCAGGTTACGACACACAGTCAATGCCTGAAGCAGGGAGTGGGGAATCACAATCTCACGCAGCAGAGGTGCAGTCATTCTCTGGTGAAGGGGGGCAAGGTTTTCAGACTAGTGCAGGCATGAGCGATAACGCAGTGACACTTGAGAGTGCGACAGGCAGTGTACCTAGTACTGATGCTAGTGGAACGTTCGCCACCCCTCCTTCCGCAGACGTTTCTTCCAACCATCCCCAAGTGTCGCCCCCTGAGCATGGTGATCGCATGGGTATGACAGCACCCGGCCACACCAGACAAAGCTCTATAGACTCTAACACCAGTGGTACAGTGGCTGGTTTCTTTGGGCACGGGGACAGTGGATCACCGAGCGAAGGCTCCCCGATGTCAAGCCCCAGGCGAGGGGACAGGGCATCAGCAGCAACAGCTGCCCCTCCCCTGATGCAGCATCTCAAGGTCACAGGTTTTCAGCGCACGGACTCTGGCATTAGCAACGCCAGTTTACAAACAGTGAACCTGTCAGGCGATGAGGACGGTAAAGACGTGGTGGATGACATGGCAGGGCAGATGGGACAGATGCATTTAGGTGATGGTGGGGTGACAGTGGAGAACGCCCCCCATCCTCAACTGTATGATCACCCTGGGGATTTTTCTGGGTTTGGGAATTATGGCGCTGCCCCTCCACTACCGAACCAGCCAGCACAGCAGTTAGGCGGAGGGGAGGTTGAAGAATCAAGAGAAACGGATCAGCAGAGTCCCGTGTTGAATGACTGGGAGATTGTGCCTCCAGCGGCGCAGTCATCCACGTCACACAGCAGAAAAAGCTCATTGGACGGTGGGATAAAGTTCACAGCGAAGCCGCAAGAATATGTGGCAAGCAGTGACCACACCGCAGCCCTGCAGCCACCTGAAGCCTCGGGTGGGAATCCAGTGGCCACGCATTCCTCGTCCACACAAGACTCGGAATCGTTCACAGCCATCAGCTCAAGCTCCAGCTCCAGGGAGACCTACAGCCATAGTTCAGCACCGTTCTCTGACAAGGCATCATCATCTTTGCAGCCCCCCTCGGCCTCCAGCACCCCATTCACCTCCCCGGGCGCACAGTCCATTCTGTCTCTCCCTTCCCCTGTGTCCAGTTTGCACCCCTCTCCGGTGGTAGCCACACAGCCGCTGTCAGCAGAAAAGTCTCCTCCGTCATCTTTGCCGTCGCCCCGAGCTCCACCACCCAAAGATGGACAACAGCAGGAGCAGCAACAGAGCTCTTCCTCAGTCAGTGCTGCTTCTTCAAGTTCAAGCAGTCCAAAGAAGTCTACAAGCCAGAGCGACCAGTCTCCAGTGAAGGAGAAAATTCTCCCAGAGGATGCTGGCTTTGCGAGCAAACCTGAAGCCACCCCAGACAGTAAGCTTCCTGGTCCGGTTCAAACAGGAAGACCCCCTCCTTCCCCGGGGCCCCGTGGAGGATCCCGCGGGAGCCCTGAAAAGGAAGTCACGAGCGACACGCCCACGCGGCGCCCCAACTCAGCATTCCATCCAGTGCACAGCCATCGCGCCAAGCACAACATGTCGCCCGCGACAACCCTGTGGGACAACCTGGATTCAACCCCGACAGGCAATATCCTTCTGGCCCCAGCTGCGCCCCTCATCATCCCTTCATTAGGGACTAGCACACAGGGAAAGACTGTTGCGGATACCTCCACAGCACCCACTGCGAAAAGTACTACAGGATCTCTGGTAGGAAAGTCGTCCAGTTCCAGCTCACTGGAAAGGCTGGCATCTGGGAAGAGGGCCGGGGAGAGGGCAGACAGCAGGAGGTACGGAGGGAACGGCAGGCGAGGTGCTGATCGGAGGGAAAGCGACAGAAATGGGCAGACCAGGGGCGAGGATCTGTCACGTTCGCGGGATGAAGACAATCGGTCCTTGGGATCACTGGATGAGCTGGATGCTATTCCAGATTATCAGGATGACTCCAGGTTAGGCTTGTGTTTGTTTCATTTTATAATAATATTTCTTTTATTTTATTTTGGAGGTGGGGGGGGGGGTGTCAGGACTTTATTAATTAATGAAATTATCAAAAATCAAACTTGCTTCTGTCTATACCGCAGCCATGTTTGATTTCTTTCGTTGGGAAAAAAATCACATCTGACAATTTTTGTTTGGGGGGGGGGGGGGGGACGCATACTCTGAATCTGATTCTCTGAAGTCTAATTTTGAATTGGCATACATTCACCAACTTGACTGGATATGGATTAAAAATCTTTAGAAAACAGGACTACTCATTCAGTCAAATGATTACTCAGATTAGTCATCTGTCTGGTTTAGACTTTCAGTGTTAGTTGAGGTGAATGGTGCTGGAGGAGAACCACCACTGACACTGCCAAAGAAATAAATCCCCTACTGTGATACTCCAGCTGACTCTGTCATGATGTATAAATTTGAAGAGAAGTTTTCACTTACACTTTACCATGTTTAATCTGCTATCTAACTCGAAGGCATGGGGATTGATAATTTGTCTTTTTACTATTCTTTGTTACTTTGCAGGGTGTGTTAACACTGAAAAAAAGAAAAGAAAAAAAGAAGAATCAACAGCTGTTCTAATGTTCAACTTCGAGTCTTTGAGTTTGAATTCGACTTTTGAGGGAAATTTGTTAACTTCATTTGGTGCTTGTAACAGAGACAGAAACATGGGCTATGGCAGAGACCCCCGATATGACCCGTACCAAGACCGCCCATCTAGCAGGTCAGGCGGCTACCGTGATGATTATCGCCGGCCACCTCGTGACCCATATCGTAGTGGCTACGGCCGAGACTACCCATACTACGATGAGAGATATGACAGGCCAAGATCACGACAAGGTAAGAGGAATAGATTTGTTCTTGTGTTTCTTCAAATGAGTAAAAGTTCCACTGCATAAAATTTTGTAAATTTAAAATTTCCTACAGTTTCATTTTGCTGTTCTGACAGTTAGCTCTTGTCTAGTGCCTTCACAAGTTTAACTTCAAGTTGACCACAGTTGACTGTGGTGTTCTGATGTTTGGCAATGTTTACAAGTACATTTATTTCTTTAAATTTTATTCATTATTATTAATTTATACTGTTACAGAGGAAGAACGGCGAAGCAGGCCATCCTCAAGGTCAGCAGGGGACATGGATCGTCCTGCATCAAGATCGGAATATGATCGTGATCGAGATGTGTATTATCAGCATCACAGGGATGCTCGCTACAGAGGTAGGTCCTTTAACTGACCACAGGTAGAGCAAGAGATCACAGGTTATCTCCAGTATAGCACTGGCAGTAGCACAAGTTCTGTGTTCTCCCCCCTCCCCCCCCCCCCATGCCCCTCCCTTAGATTGGAATGGTAGTTTTTGAAAGCAGTGCCCAAGCCTGAAACATAATGATAATAATATAGGGTGCCTATCCCCGGGGAATGAGCTCTAGGCGCCTTACAATCTAAAACTGAAAAAAACAAAACAAAACAAACAAACAAACAAAACCATAAAAACAACCCATTCACTCGATGTACACTACATAAGAACAACTAAAAAAAAGTAAAAGAACACACACACACACACACACACACACACACACACACACACACACACACACACACACACACACACACGCACACACACACATAAACTAAAACAACACAACTGAGTAGAAATGATAGAGGATAGGCAGAGACAATTAAAAACCAAGAACAAGTAGTGAAGTACCAGTGATAAAACCCAAAACAAAAGGATAGATTGGAATGAGCCAGATAAACATCAGTGTATAATTATATTGAATTTAGACCCCCCTCTTCTATTATAGTTCTACTTCTAGCCCTGAGATGGACTGTTTTGAGCATGCAGGCCTACTTACAAAAACTGCTGTTACAAAATACAGGTCCAAGATAAGTGAACAACATACTGTTGCATTTTTTTCTTAGTCATTTTGTCGGGGAGCCGGGGTGGTCAAATGGTAGAGCGTAGGACTTCTAATGCTCGGGTCGTGAGTTCGATCCCGGCTGGGGCTAAATATTTGTGCTGGCTTTTTCATCGTTGCCCCGTCTTTGATACCACCCTATGTGGTGGAAAAGGACGTTAAACCCCCAAACACCCACCCACCCACCCCAGTCATTTTGTCTCTTTCTTCAGGTTATCCAGGGTACGATGCGTACGGACAAGAGTACTACTATGACGAGAGGGAGCGGTACTACAGATACTACACAGATTCCCGGTATCGGCGAGGGTACGCGGAGGAAATGGGATATTATGGGCAGCAGTATGACAGGTAACACTGCTTCACTAACAGTAACATGTTAGTTAGATGGTTTGGGTAGTGACAGTGGCACTGTGGTGTGAGGCGCTCACGTGTTTCTGGTCAGTTGTTCAGGGGCTTGACACAATTTTCAACATTTTAAAATGAGTTGTTGTGATTTAATTTTAGTTAATTAAAAATAAGTCAGCTTAGGTAACGGTTGAATTGAGCATGAAGTTCATGAACTGATGCAAGTTGAAACAGTTTTGAGCTAAATTTGTCTGAAACAGTGGAAGTTAGGAAGTTACTAATACTAGTGACTAGTGTTTTTATCAAATTTCCAGCAATATTTTTAACTTTTATTAGAACTAGTAGGACGTAGATAAGTCAGAAAAAAAAAGAAGGATCCAGTTTTAGTTTTACTAAATCTGTATCTGCGTTATTATGCATGTCATACAAATAACAGAAAAGCTTTTCTAACAATTTTAGTCTTTGTAAGAGCAATTACAGGTGTATACATGTTTTACAAAATGACAGTTATCGGTAAGACTCTGGGATCAAGGAAATTAGCAATTTTGGGCAAGTGATTTTGATAAGGTTTGTATTAAATTTAATGTGAATTTGAGATGAAACTTTGAAAAACATTAGGTCTAGTTTTGTTGAAGAAATGTTGAAAATTGTCTTGGAATTTCATGGCAGAAGATATTGTCAGTGTGGTTAACAGCACATCCCCTGCTTCACTGATTCATGTCCCGCTTTGTTAACGACACCATCCCTTGGCATGCACTGGTGAATAAAGAACATGCTCTCTCTCTCTTACGCCCAGATTCCCAATGTTTGTGCTTCCTAGGTGAGCGGTGGTTGTATTTGTAGTTTGTATTTTTGATGAGACGTTTCTGATGATGTGCGTTCTCATTGTTGTTAGTGTTACCTTTCTTGTACATTGTTTTCTGTGCATCATTCATTCATTGCTTTTGGGCATACAGTGTACTTACACAGAGGGTATTAAGAAAAAAAAAGAAAAAAGGTTGTAGCTGTTAGGGATTTAGACTGACCTTTTCGTTCAGACTAGAGTGATTCATAAACACTTCCTCATGTGCCAGTTTTCAGCCTTCAGCCGTTCATGCTTTGACGAAGCCTACAGGCAGAGTGATTCATTTATAAACACTTTTTCACGTGCCAGTTTTCAGCCTTTAGCAGTTCATGCTTTGTCCGAGCCTACAGACACGTTTGTCAATTGCTGAAACAGAGGAATGCATTACAAACAGGGAACAGAGTCAGTTGTTCACCCACTTTCCTTTTGCAGCTGCCATAAACTGTGGCATGTAGTAGTAAGGGCTAATATTTGCATAGAGTACTAATGCTTAAGCCCTGCAGTAAACCAGCATAGACGTTAGCTCTTGTCTTTAATTGGTCAGCAGATTAGGATGCATGTTCAGGATTTTCTGAGAGCAAAAACTGCACTCTCACTTTTGAAAAAAAATTATGAACCAAGACACCTTATAGCAGTGTTCCCGATTCGCACAAGTATCTGTATGCGCAAAACTCTTAAATTGACACACGAATTTGAGAACACTGCATCACAGGGGACGCACATTTATGGTGTTGCCATGACAAACAGTATTTTCCAACTCTTTCCCCGGAAACCTGATGAACAGAAAGCGATCTGTAACCAGCAGTGGACACTCAGTTGCAGCATTGCATGCCCACTGAGCCATTGTGTGTAACAGACAGACTCTGGTGCAGTGATCATTTTTTATAAAAAATCTATGGGTGAAATGGCCCACTGTGACCAACTTATATGGGCCATTTCCAAATTTTATGGGTCATTCTAAAACGGAACCGAACAGATGAAAACGGCGACGCGCACACAACTTTTTGTGTATGAAAAGCGCTCCAAAAACGAGGCTCTTCGGTAGACGAACGATTGCTTCTGATTGGGCAGACCAGACCACCTGATTGTAGTCTCATCCAATGAGATTTTACGTAACAATAGCTGTCGCTGGGTAGCAGACGAATTTTGTTGGGGAGTCTTCAGACTGTGAGCGCACAGCACTCTGTGTCGAAACTTTTAAAGTTACAACGATGCGCCGATCGGCGCACAGCTTAAGATTTTCATGGGTCATATTTTTTATTTATGCGCCAATGGCGCAAGGTGCGGACATAAAATGATCACTGCTGGTGTATGGACCCTCCAAATTTACACAAGGACCCTCAAAAATATGGAGAGAGGGTCCCAAGGACCCTTGTATTTTCTAATCACAGGGAACACTGTTACTTATAGCACCATGACACTGATTTTGTAAGACGTTATCATACAAGACCTATAGAAGAAGCGTAGGCTAGGTTCATGGGTTGTTGCAGAATGGAGCAAAGTGGTGGAAATGAAACCAAAATGAGGATGGACGGGGAGAAGCATGCATCCCTCATTCTCCATGTGGTAGCAGTATAAAATTCATGGAAGTTTTTCACCTGTTACGATCATTGGTTCCGTGTTCATACATTTATGCTATAGTCGTTACTGTGCTGTAGTTTTGAGGTTTACGCCGCTCTTGTGCATTGAGACGCATATGATTAAAAGCATGCTGGAACTGTAAACAACCCTGTCAGGTTTGCTGGTTACTATGGACAACAACGCCCTCCGTCCTTGCCACCGGGTGATGACCTTGATCGATCCAGTATCGCGAGCCAGTCGCGCGGCCAAACTCCTGCCTTGGACGAGGCTGACACTAGGTGAGATAGGAGGGAGATAACTCGGGAGTAGGAGTGGATGTTTGTCCTGTGGGGTTATTTGAATTGGTACCCCCCCCCCCCCCCCCAAAAAAAAAAAAAAAGAAAAAAAGAGGGTGCTCTGTTTGTAAACTGTTAGCATTAGTCTTGGGTAAGAATGTTTGCAGAGTGACTTTTTTACCATTCCCCCTATATGTATGTATCTTTTACTTTGGTCCCAGTCATCACGGTCATGTGTACAAAGTAGTAGGATGTTTTGCTAACTTTAGTGGACTAGATGAACATTCATTCTGTCAAGATGGGATTTTTTTGTGTGTGTTTCGGGTTTTTTTTTTTTTTTTTTTTTGTCACACGTATTTTGTACAAATCACAGCATACTAGCATGTGGTTTCTGTCCGTTTTCTGTAATTCTACATCTGTGCCTGTGAATGTGCTGTATGGCAGTGCTTTTACGCATCAAAGAAGGTTACTTTCGAGTCTACAGCAATGTCTCTGTTGCGGAAGTATGTCAAAATCCTATATCTTGGGCATCAGGTGTTTATGTACATAACTATACTCAGGGAAATATCGTACATGTACCATTGTACTCCTGTACCCGTGTATTATGGCACAATACAAAGAACGTTGGTATACATGTTGTATTGGTAAATGCACTTGTATATATCATTATCCCTCAAGTATGTACACGAAAATTAATACATTACGGCTACCAGGTACAGTGTATTACATGTCATTCAGTCTAATTCACTTCAGTTACCCTGCGTACATTTTTTCTTTCATTTACAAAAAATTACACCAGATTTTTCATTCAAAAACCCTGTCACCAGTTTACAAAAATCAAAATGCTGTGTGCAGCACGGTTTACTGCACGTTTGCTTGTGTACTATTCAGAATAGAGTCAGATTATTATGAAAGTGGGCCCACTATGTGGCAGCGAGATGCAGTGAAAGTTTAATAGTCATGGGGCGGTCGGTGGTCTAGTGGTTAAGAGACCTGTCACCAATGCGAGAGGTGAGGGGTTCGAGTCCCACTCGGGGCAAAGAATGTTTCCTTCTCGTATGTGGCACCGTTCATTCGGGCCGATCGTCGGGGGTTCTCTCCGGGTACTCTGGCTTCCTCCCCCTCTGCTTTGGAAATGTTCAGCCCACCAAATTTGAAAAATAAATGCAATTCTAAATTTCGAAATTTAAATAGCTGAGCTGACCCTTCGCACCACGTGATTGTAATATGTTTATGTCCGGTGTGTGAGAGAATGTGTGTGATTCACGTGAGCGTGCGTGTTGGGTTCAGTTCGCGGCGCTTTGAGCCGATTCATGAAATTGGGTAAAGCGCCTATATAATACTCATTATTATTATTATTATTATTTTCAGTATTTAACTTAGTCGCTAAAACCAGTAAAAGTAAAAATTAAGACATTAGTAAGCATACACAGATGATAGACTGATTTACATTTGGTATTTTGCAGACTACAATTTTGCTGATGTGTACACAATAATGATGAAGTTTTATTTTCACTTCTGCAGTAAAACTTTGAGTAAGGTCGACAAAACGAAGCCTCCGCCAAGGTACTGGTGAAAACAACCATACACACATGTATTCGGAACATAACTTTGTTGAATTTCACACTAACCCGACAAGAAAGTAATATTAGCTGACCGTACCGTTTTCAGTGACCTTCATAGTCTGAGTTCCTCCTGTTCTGATTTCAGAGAGGCAGAGAACATGACATTTTGTGTTGCCATGCTTTCACGGTCATGGGTTACTAGGTGCGGTGGTACTTTGGTGTTGGGTTCCATTCTTTCTTTTTTTTTTGTTATGAACATGTGACAGTGTCAGTTGATCAGGTTTGATCATGCTTTTTGTCACTGTACGTGTTGCTCCGTTAATTCTCAAAAACTGTAAGTGGTAGGGATGTAGCCAGCATTGCTGTTCTCTCATTGTACATCTCACTACATGTATTTTCTCTGACCTGTTGACTGCTTCTTCCATCTTTCCAGTCCTCCCTCCCCCCCCCCCCCCCCCCCCATCCCCCACCTTCCACCCACATCCCCAGCCTCTCCTATCATCTGGTGAAAGTGTTGATGTGGTGCTGTATAAAGTAATGGCATTTCTTTTAGGCACGTTCTGGCATGGCCTGCCTGTTTGATGTGACTGTGTGTTGTTTGAAAACTTAAAACTTATAGATCTATCTGTTTGATAAGTGATTTTGCTCTCAGTTGAGTTTTCTTTTACTGTAGTGCCTTTTTATGGCTTTGCATAGAGTGCATATCATTAGTATTATTAAGTATGCTTCTTACTTAGGAGATAAATTTAAATACAGTCTTTGCTTAGCTTCTGGCTATGCTGCCTTTTTTTTTATTTTTCAATTTTTTTATTATTTGAGACTGGATTCAGATTTTAGTGTGGAATTTTATCTGTTCAGACTGACTGTCTCAGTGTCGGCTACAGTTATGGCTGTTACATGTATAAAAATGACCAGTTCGATTACCTTTACTGTGGTGCATGATGTAGAGCAGGGCTTCGGGACTTGACTTTCATCTTGTGTTATGCATGAATTTTTTTTTTTTTTTTTTTTTTAAATTCAGGCGAAGTTTATCTTGAAGTAGTTGGGACTTGGTTTGATTGATCAAAAGTAAATAAGGGAAAAAATGTTAACACTTAATTACGTAGAAACAATGAAACAGTGGTGTGTTTTTGTTTTTTTCACCGGGGTATATGGATAATTGTGCAGATGTATTGTACTTTTCTGATATATACTTTGATGTGCTTTATTTTCTTCAGTACTTAGTGGAAAGGTATATATATGGACGGGTTGCAGCACACGTCTTTTTTTTTTTGGGGGGGGGGGGGGGGTCCAGATTGTGAACTAGTTTTGTATCATTGATACAGAGAGTTACTTCACTTCCAAAAACTGTGAATACTGTCCTAGGTTGACATATAAACAGAATTTAAAAAAAAAAAAAACTAACATAATTTGATCATGGACTGTGTCGCATCATTGCCAGCAGTGACTACTACAACCGCACCTCAAGGCCGTCGAGCCGCATGGACAGGGACAGAGAACGGGACCCATATCGACAGAGCTATGTGGGATATGGCGGATACGACCCCTACGCTGGCTACTATGACCAGTACCAGTATCAGTATTCCTATGACCAGTATCCTCAGTATGGACAAGGAGGTCAGTCTTGCTAACTGTAGATCAGCCTTTGACGTGAGCTTGTGAATGCGTTATGGGGCTGATTGGCCGTGGGCTCTGAGCTGTTGAACTCTGTAGAACGTACATTTCTAATTCTGGCCAGCTGGAAAATCGGCCAGAATTTGCAGCAGTTCTAATCACCCCAAACTAAGTTTTTTTTTAATTTTTAATTTTTATTTTTTTTTTACTATTTTAGATCTGTTTATTTTTATTTTTTACTATAAAATAGTATTTTAACATGGCAACAAAGAAACTGGATGTTACATATATATATATATACATGTAGTTTTTGTTGTGAGCACTAATTTTACCCACCACACTTTCGATAGATTTGCAATGAGCTGTTGCATTGAAAGTGAAGGAAGTGGCAGGGCTTATGGGCTCGAGCAGTTTCTAAAGAAAAATATGATTACGAAATACGTGTATACATGTAGTTTTTGTTTTGTTTTGTTTTTTTTAATTCCTTTTTTCTGACCATCCACGTTTAACTACATCATGATCATACATACATTTCCAGGGTACATACAGGGTCGCATGACACCTCCCAAGTACCTTCTGCCCCACGTTCGCGTCTGCTTTGGACCTACGGGTCAGCTGGTGAAGGTCCTTCCCAACAGGCCTGCTGAGGGTCAGCCGGCCACGGTGGAGATTCACGACGTTCAGGTCATGCTGCAGGAGAATGACGAAGTGAAAGATCTGAGGGTTTTCCCGGGTCCCTTGGTCAGGTGAGGCAGGGTTAACCCATTTCTCTCCCTCCCTACTCCCCCCCCCCCCCCCCCCTTTGTTGTTTAGCTGCCCCAGCTCTTCACCATTTTCAGAGGTATTCGTCCCAGGAATGCCCAAATTTTTATACAGGATCCTTACTACATTTCTGTTATTGAATTCCATGACTTTGCCAGAAAAAAAAAAAAAAAAACCCAAAAAAGAAGTTTTTTTACATCCCGGTCATTTCTTAAATTACAAGCAGATGTTTCGACATGTTCTCACACATAAAGTTCAGCAAAACGACTGACACGTGGTTTCGGAATAAAATGGGTCCCAAGTTTTGGGCTTTTGAATTTTGCTGAGTCTTTCTTCTTTTTTTTTTTCACACAGGAACGAGACGCACAAGAATGATGTGCTGCTTCTGTGTCAGAAGAAGGCGAAAGAATGTGTGGAGAACATTGACATGGTGGACAGGGAATCTGCTGAACTGATTTGGCGTCTGCTGGAACTTCTCCTCAAGCAGAATGGGGTGAGTTGGCCAACAAAAAACCAGAACCTAACAAAACGGAACACAAAAACAAAAAAGCACCCCCCCCCCCCCAAAAAAAAAATATATACAAAGAACCTACCCCAAAAAAAACAACAACCTTAACTTGGCTTGTGCTCATGACATTATCTGATTGATATAATTTATAATTTTACAGGCACATCGCAGAATTGTTTCATGTTATGTGATCTCGCAGCTGAATTGTCGGTTTCACATTTTTACTCTCTCTTTTGTTTTCCAGACCATTATAGGCACAGACATTGCAGATCTGCTGCTTGCGGGACATGAACCCACAACCCACGAGTACACAGTTGGTGGCATGCGCATCATACCCAGCGCTGACCAGCTTGACGCTGCGGACGGGGATGAATCGTCGCGAGGGTCGAGTCCTGCCGTCCGCGTCTCAGCTGACCGAACTGTGGTCACGGCAACACAGCAGATGGAAGAAGCAACGGACCGTTTCCGCCACCTGCTGTTGTACGGACGCAAGAAGGTCAGACAGCCATCTTTCATTACTTTATTGTCAACTATGGACTACTTCTTATCTCTCATCTGCATTATTCGTTGCTGTATCACGGTCCACTCATTTGGAACAGCCTGCTTTTTCATGTTCGTCATGCTGAGTGTTGACTCTTTCAAAACTGCTTTAAAATCACACCTTTTATTACACAGACTGAATTGTGTGTTTCTGTGTGTAACATTCCTGCTGTAAACCCCTTGGTATAATTGTATAATAACAATTGTTTTTGTCATATTTTCCAGGAAGCGCTTGACCTTGCGATGAAGCGGAACCTGTGGGGTCACGCCCTCTTCCTGGCCAGCAAGATGGACAACCGTACCCATGCCAACGTCATGACACGATTCGCCAACACAGCCATGCGTATGAATGACCCTCTGCAGACCTTGTACCAGCTCATGTCCGGTCGACAGCCCGCCTCAGTTACTGTAAGTTGTGGCTCTGTAGTAATGTTTCTTCATATTTTCACTGATATGTTCTTACATTCTCTGTCATGGGTTGGCATTTTGTAGAGATGTGTGGTCAAAAATTATTTTGAGTGATTTGAGGGTGTGGGTTCAGTTGTGAATGGCCTGAAGTTTGTACAGACCTTTTTCCATAGCCTCTCTCTCTCTCTCTCTTGTAAACCAGTCTTCACTAATTATTATTACCATAGTCCTTTTTAAACACCCAACATGTACATATTACATATTTACATAGTCATGTTAGTTTTCATTAACTTTAATCATTTCTGTTTCTTTGTTATCTTTGTCATCTATTTTTTTTCTATTACGCTTATTCGCCGCCTTCCTGTATCTCAGTTTTAATGTCTGTAATGTGTGTGTGTGTGTGTGTGTGTGTGTGTGTGTGGCATATATATATATATGTGTGTGTGTGTGTGTGTGTGTGTGTGTGTGTGTGTGGCATATATATATATATAATATATATATATGTGTGTGTGTGTGTGTGGAGGGGATTTTTCTGCACATTTAATTCAGTCAGACTTTTTGTGCTGACTCATTTATGGTGTGTACCATGCCCTGGAAAACACACACACAGACACATGCACACACACTTATATCAAGCAGGTACATTCTGAAATCCTTAGCTTACTTTTACTCTCGTACTGTAGTCTAGCAACGGCAAGGTTGCAAACTGGCCTTTTGGCCAGAATCTTCTACCGTTGGAAAATAAAGGATTGTCATTGTCATTGTTATTATCTCTCTCTCTCTCTCTCTCTCTCTCTCTTATTTATTCATTAAACTTTGTGATAGCAGTTCTCCTTTCTTTAAAGATGGAGGGCCACAGTCTTCTTTATTATGATTTTACACTTGTACAGTTTCCCAAACACATCTGACATGGATTAGTGGTCACAGTAGGGTGATGGAATGCACTGCACAGTCTTAACAGTAAATCAAACAAGAAAATGACCCCAGTGAACATTTGCAGCAAGTTTTTCTCGAATATTCGGTTTGTTTTTGAATTGTAGTGGTTGTTGTTTCAGAATGCGGTGGACGCTAGATGGGGTGGTTGGTTTCATTTTGAATTGTAGCAGTGGTTGTTTCAGAACGTGGTGGACGCTAGGTGGGGAGATTGGTTTGATTTTGAATTGTAGCGGTTGCTGTTTCAGAACGTGGTGGATGAGAGGTGGGGAGACTGGCGCCCACACCTGGCCATGATTCTCTCCAACCACTCCAGTCGCCCTGAGCTGGACAAGAAGAGCATCACCACTCTCGGAGACACGCTTGGTAAGACAGGAAATGGCCAGTAGACATAAACAGATCTTACATGTGTG
The DNA here is from genome assembly GCA_018292915.2 of Batillaria attramentaria. Taxonomy (NCBI): domain Eukaryota; kingdom Metazoa; phylum Mollusca; class Gastropoda; family Batillariidae; genus Batillaria; species Batillaria attramentaria. The sequence goes on along the minus strand of JACVVK020000025.1, from coordinate 2,972,211 downwards.
TTTTTTGTGCAGTTGCTGTTGTTGTTGTTGTTGTTAATGTACAAGTACCTCCTTTCCAGTGGCACAGTGAAGCAGGCGCACCTGTCACCACTGTTAGTGATCAAATATATGCACAAGACCATTAGTGCACTACATGGTTTACTAATAATTAGTAGCAGTTATTATTGCGCTCAGTCTCGCAGCGAAGCAACTCATAGTGCTACACATACACACACATATGCACACAGTCACACACACACTGACACACACACATATACCGGTATATTCACCTGTACCGGTGCAGTGGCAGAGGCAGGAATATGGCTGATAATCAATACTTCATATTATGATGGTTGTCTTTCTTTTCAGCTACCAAGCACTGTCTGCACGCAAGTCACTTCTGTTACCTCATGGCGCAGGTGGAGTTTGGGTCGTTCCTGAAGAAAACTTCCAAGATTGTGTTGATTGGCTCCAACCACAAGTATGTCTTAACGTTCCGCAGTAGACAGACGTATTTTATTATTAATATTGCGTAAAAAAGGTTCGGAGACAATTAATGGATGTTTTTGATACAGTCATTTTCATGCCGGTCACTTTGATGCATAGCACTGAATTCTCTTGTGGCTGATCAGTGGCATTGTTCTGAAAAAAAAAAAGAAAAAAAAATGAACATGCAGTGTTTTAAACACGACTCCCCTGTCTCCTCTTAATTTCTTTTCACAGAAGTACTTACGTTTTATTTGCAAATAAACTATCGAATGAGTGTATAAATGAATTTGTACTGACCCCATTCAGATGAAGGAACCACTAAGTTATGACAGTTGCCAGTGTAAATCTGTGCAAGTAGCTCTGCTCTACTTCGCTGATGGGATGTTGTGTCCAGGCCTTGCTGAGGTACACTTTGTTTTGAAAGTGAATCAGTCGTGTTCTTATTTTTTCTTGGTACAGTCTGCCTTTGGATGATTTTGCCAACAACTCAGCCATTCAGTGCACGGAGGTCTACGAGTACGCACAGACTCTTGGAAATGTGAAATTCTGTCTGCCTCAGTTCCAGGTAAACACCATTCAACTCTGTTTAGTTAACATTCACTGTGTTGCATTGAAAATCCCCTACAGCAAAGATTGCAAATGTAGTGGCAGTGGAATAGGTAAATTAAGAGTAACCATTTTAGAACCGTACAGTGATTGCAAATCCGGTTACCATGTATTGAAAGGAGTGAAATAAAATTACAAGTGACTATTTTGAAATCTTAGAACGAAGATTTCAGAGGTACGCAATGGAGAATAGTCCGGGTTTGGTCATTGCGTAAGTTGCAATCATAGGATTTGAATCAGGTTTGCTGACACTTATTGTTATGCATGCTAACTTGAATGTGCTGTTCTGTCTTTTTCTTTAGATTTACAAGTTCCTGTATGCATGTCGACTTGCTGAATATGGATTGGCACAAGAGGTAAGGTTAACTGACATTATAAACTCTCAGTAAATGCGAGTTCAGTTTTTACTGGGTACTGTCCTTGACTGTAAAGGCTTAATGCTTATATTGACTTATACTGTTGGTCTGTCTTTCACATACATACACTTACACAGAATTTTGACTCGTTTGATGTTTCGACAGGCGTTCCACTACTGTGAGATCATCGCCCTACAAGTGTTAGCGTGTCCTGCTCGCTATCACCCCACATTTGTCACCATTCTCTACACTGTAAGTATCTGGCTTTTCCGGTGTGCATCAGCAATTAAAACACAGGTGGATGAGTTCACACAAGCCTCCTTTTGAGTTAACCACTTGCAAATGCTCTCCTGTTCAAACAGTGTCATATGTTTATCAAAGGTCAGAAATGTTGTGCTATTCAGTGTATTTCCAGATTAGTCTCATTGCATTTCCGCTCAGTAAAAGGTGGTTTCTGGAGAACGAAACATCACGCAAGAAAAAAAATCCTATACAGTTCTGCAAGGTTGAACACCAGATTTGCACAGATTGTGATCATTATTTTCAAACTTGTCTGGACAGCTGGCTAGCCGCCTGAAATACTGTGACCCCCAGAAGATACACGAGGGTTATGACTCGGCTGACCCTGTTTGGCTTCAGCAACTGAGCGGAGTGTGTCAGAATTACGAGGTAAGGCCCTTCTGAGATTTTCCACTTCAGGGGGAAATTATGCATCCGTTATGTTCTTTACAGGTTCTCCTTTTTCTTCTCTCTCTTTTTTTTGTTTTTTGTTTTTGGTCTGTGGAGGTTTAGAATTTGTATCCAAATGTTGTTAGTCATAATTACAATGATCCAGCACTATGCTAAATTACTTTGCTAGCCTATGTCAGCGTCACTTGAATTGTAAATCATTCATCGATACCAGCACAGCTTTGTCTTATCTGTCCACATGCTGTCATGTCGAAGGAGGAAAAAAAGATTTAAAAAGTGCACTCTGCTTGATGGAAAAGTAGAGTGCTCACACTGACTAGGAGAACTAGCTTTGGCAGCTGAGTATTTCAAATCTTGTATTACTTTATTTTCTTCAAATGTATTTTATTCTTTGTTTGTTTCTTTAGGAGGGGTCCCTGCAGTACAAGTCAGGCTCAGCCACCCCAATGACAGGCTATGGCGCAATGACGCCCAGCAGTGAAGGAGAGGTAGCCAGCTACGGCATGGACGCTGGTGGTGGGGGTGGCACTGTGTACCAGCAGGAGAGTGCTAACTACACCGGTGGTGCGTACAACTACCAGCAGGCGACTCAGTATGGCGGAACTGTGGGGCAGGGGGAGGCCGCACAGCAACAGTACACAGGTAGCGTACCTCACTGTCTGTGTGTGTGTGTGTGTGTGTGTGTGTGTGTGTGTGTGTGTGTGTGTGTGCTCATTTTTGTGTGAATATGTGTTAGGGTTATACACATTACAGACGTTAGGCCGTATGTGGCTAACTAACTAACCTCTTACGGGTCTTACTTTAGCTGCAGAATTTTACATGTGTGTGAGTTTGTGTCAGGGTGTGTGTGTGTGTGTGTGTGTGTGTGTGTGTGCTCATTTTTGTGTGAATATGTGTTAGGGTTATACACATTACAGACGTTAGGCCGTATGTGGCTAACTAACTAACCTCTTACGGGTCTTACTTTAGCTGCAGAATTTTACATGTGTGTGAGTTTGTGTCAGGGTGTGTGTGTGTGTGTGTGTGTGTGTGTGTGTGTGTGTGTGTGCTCATTTTTGTGTGAATATGTGTTAGGGTTATACACATTACAGACGTTACGCCGTATGTGGCTAACTAACTAACCTCTTACGGGTCTTACTTTAGCTGCAGAATTTTACATGTGTGATCTTGTGTCAGGGTGTGTGTGTGCGCGTGTGCTTACTTGAATGTCAGTTTGTTTTTACCTCCTATTGTAATGGCGCCTGGAGCTTCTAATGAGGGTCAGGCGTCACATTTAAATGAATTTTATTATTATTTGTGTTGAAAACTTACAGTGTGTTTTTTTTTCTTTCTTTCTATCCACTTCTTTTAGCGCGATTGAAGCCTACTTATGTGGGGATACTGGGGATATAAAATGTATTAGATTTTTTTGGTCTTCTCTCTCTTCATAGACGACGTAGTCGTCACCATAGTTATAGTAGTATTAGTAGTTGTCTGAGTGAGAAACTACAGTATCACAAGGCTTGTCTTGGTTGCACACTCCATGCAAGTATTTACACAAACGTTCTGTTTCCTTTGAACAGGCGGAGTGGACCAGTACGGACAGTACAACCAGTACAGTCAGCAGGCTACAGGCGACCAGTACAACTGGCAGCAGCAGCAGCAGCAGCAGCAGCATCAGTATGATGCTAGTCAGTACCAACAGCAGCAGTGGCAGAACTATGGTGAGTTGTATCAACTTTTATATATGGCTACCCCTGTTGTTAGTGCCAAGACCTTGTAGCAGAATCAGCCATGCTTTTAGAAATAATACAGAATGTTTCACTGGATTTTTGCTGTTTTGTTTTATTGGAATATTTTGGTCTTATTTGATCCATTTTAATTATTTTTATTTGTTGTTTTATTTTATTTTATTTTATCTTATTTTCTTGTATTTTTTTATACACACAAGGGAATGAAACATAACAGCTCTCGGTGTTGCTCTGTTTGAATTTTTTTTTTTTTAATTTGTACCTTTCTTTTTTCTTTTTTTTTTCTTGCAGACCCAAACCAGACTGCTCCTGCTGACTACACCCAAGGTCAAGGGGTAGAGCAGCATGCGGCAGCACAGCTAAATGCTGCAAATTATGGTACAGGCATTGCAGAGACAGGTAAGCACAGGTGTCAGTTTCACATTTTAACTGTAGCTGTGCACTCAAAGGGAGCGAATAGGTGAGGGAACGCTGCTAGGGAGAGAACTCTGAGTAGGATTTTTCCCTGCTGCAGTCACTACTTGCTCATACTGTAGCTGTGCAGTCTACGCTAAAGCCAACCACTCCCAAGAACCATTTTGCAAAGCTTGTTTCTGACAATGCATGGCTCAGTCTGTTTCTTGTTGTTAGGAGCTGAACAACAGCAGCAGCCGCAAAACGCTGTCCAAGGCGGTTATGGTGGCAGTCTGGCGGACCAGGGGGAGGTGGAAGATGACGACGACGATGCCGAGGGTGATGAAGATGACGTTGATGCCCAGCAGTCTGGGTCTCAGTTTGACTACTTCAGTGCTGCTGCACAACAACATGTGAGTCGTGTTTGTGTTTGCAGCTCTGTGTGTGTGTGTGTGTGTGTGTGTGTGTGTGTGTGTGTCTGCTTTGTTTTTTTTTCATTTTTCTTTCTTTCTTGTTTTATGGGGTTTTTTTTGTTTTTGTTTTTTGTTTGTTTGTTTTTTTTTTGTTTTTTTTGTTGTTTTTTTTTTGGGGGGGGGGGGGCTTGTTTTGTTGATGGTTATTTTATTTTATTTTATTTCATTTATTGTTTTTTGGTGTGTTTTTTTTTAATAGAGTTGGGTTGGGTCCTGCTGAGTACATTCTGGCAGTGTCCTGATCACAGTGATCTGATAACTGACTTTGCGACAGTAATGACTTGTTTTACTTTTCATCCAGCAAATTGTTGCGCCACGGCATCGGTACCGCACCTCATCCACAAGCTCGACCGGCAGCACAGGCCAGCGTCGCAGACGCACCACATCCGGCAGCAGCACAGGCAGCGTTAGGGCAGCCAACAGCACCAAACCGGCAGCGTCCCTTGCTAAACCTGATGCCAAGAAAGACGCTGGACAGGTGGGCTTTGCAGCTATGTTATTTTATTATTTTATTTATTTATTTTTTTGCTCCAGTGTACTGCAACAATTTTTTTTTAATTTTGAGAATTTCTCACTGGGTATAAGGAGAGACAGATTATCTTCATGAATACTGAAGCGTTATAATTCATATTATTTTTTTCTGGTGTGAGTGTATCCTATGTCATTCAGAAATTTTCATTGAAGCTATTAAAAGCAAAGCATTGACTCAGTTTTGTGCTGCTTGTGTAGTCCTCTTTCTGTGCTTTCTTGCTGATTTTGTGATGTCTTCCTCTAAGGAAATATTTGAAGAACTGGACTAACAGCTTCCAGTTTCAGTTTCTTTTTTTTATATTTTTTTTAAAGGTTTTGTTCGTACTTTTTGTATACGTTACCAAGAGACTAACAGTACCACACATGTACAGACATCCCGCATCACAATGTACTTGGTAACTCACCGAATCTTAACAGACATTTTACACTGTGTTTGTCAGTTGTATTTTTCATGTTCAAGAAACTAAAACCCAAGAGTGGAGACAGAAACGTATGCACTTCACAAGTTCATAACCTTCATCCTGAAACAATACTCATGCAGAAGGCATACTGTATCTGTGATAGGTCAACAAGCGAAATAGCAAATCAATTTCATTGAATTTTTTTTTTTTTTTTTTTACGTCCCCAACAGAAGGGCGGAGGAGGTGGGGGTGGATGGTTTAACGGCTTATTCAGCAAGTTCGGTCGCAGTAACAAGAATGAGATGATCCTCCCCGATGACAAAAACCCTTCTGTGAGTTGACGTTTCTCTTCTCATCATTTCTCGAATTCCATCATTGTACGTTCTTCTAAGAATTTCAGGCGTGCGTCTGTCACGTGCATGTTTGTTGGTGGTAGTTTGTTTCTCATTCTCAGCATTAAAGGCCACAGATGAGCAGGAACGATTTGCCATTCAAGCTGTACTTTGATATTGGGCACAAGCTGGTAGGTTAATAGCATGTACCACTTAATTATCAGACCATGGTTGAACTAACAAACGGTCACTGCCCACCTGCAGGCTTTAAGAGCATAGTACAGCTGTCGTTCTTGCAAACCCTATTGTGTCATGCATGCGCTTTCTGCTCTGCTTTGAAATGTAATGCATATCAGGAGAGGAAATAGATACCGCAGTGTACTGTTTTGTGGGTTACATTTTATAGAACAGTGCAGGATTGCACACTTGACTCAGTTTTGTGTTGCCAAACGTGCATTTTACACTTCTGCTGCGCTCGTCTTAAGATGGATGTATACACCAGAATCCCTCACAGTCACTGACACTGATTTGATACCTGCCGTGCATTCAGCGAGCAGATGGTTGATTGCTTTGGTGCTGAACTTGAATCTGACAGATGCTGTTTGTTTGCTTGCGCAGATTGTTTGGGACGACGTGAACAAGAAATGGGTGAATAAAGATGGGAGTCAGGATGAGACAACTGTTGCTGCTCCGCCTCCCAAGGATGCAGATCTCATGGGTAGGTAATTAAAGAAACCAGATGGTTGCAGGGTGGGCTGGTTGGGGAGGTGGGTGGCAGAACGCACTTTTGAAGTCTCTGACTGTTTTACATTGTAGTGACGCTCCATCTAGACATTTTGACCATGTATATAACTTTGCTGCCTCTGAGTCTGATATTGAAGAAGTCTGATATGAAGATGACCTACTTTACTTTTTCTTGGCTTTTGGCCACTGGCACCAGGTTATAAATAAAACAAACTTTCACCTACCCCACCACTTACCCCTCACACACACACACACACACACACACACACACACACACACACACACACACACACAGAGTTTCTTCTCTGTAGAGGTGTGTTACTTTGCCATGTTGAAACAAAGATGTGAACGAGCTGATAATTTGTCGGCAGCACCCCCGTGGAAAAGTCCTGATGACTGGTTTTGCATTTTCAGGTAAAATGCCAAGTTCGGGAGGACCTGCCCCGCCCAGCATGGGGCCAGTACCACCAGCAGTGAACGGTCCGCCTGCTGCAAACAGATTCTCCAGGGCGAAAGGACGAGGTGAGGACCTGTTTCCTTGTGTCCCTCGCGTTTGTGTCCCCATCAAAGAGTTATTTCTGCATGCTGCTGTATACCACTGAACATGTAGCGATAACCTGACATCATTTATGCATGTGGCTGTGTAATAATCAACAGATAGCCATTAGCTAGCTTCAAACTGAAATTCCTTGTACTTTAATATCCCCTGAGGAAAAGTTATTTGGAGGGATGAACTTCTGTCTAAGGAAAGAAAATATTTATGCATGTGGCTGTGTAATGATCAACAGATAGCCATTAGCTAGCTTCAAACTGAAATTCCTTGTACTTTAATATCCCCTGAGGAAAAGTTATTTGGAGGGATGAACTTCTGTCTAAGGAAAGAAAATATTTATGCATGTGGCTGTGTAATGATCAACAGATAGCCATTAGCTAGCTTCAAACTGAAATTCCTTGTACTTTAATATCCCCTGAGGAAAAGTTATTTGGAGGGATGAACTTCTGTCTAAGGAAAGAAAATATTTATGCATGTGGCTGTGTAATGATCAACAGATAGCCATTAGCTAGCTTCAAACTGAAATTCCTTGTACTTTAATATCCCCTGAGGAAAAGTTATTTGGAGGGATGAACTTCTGTCTAAGGAAAGAAAATATTTATGCATGTGGCTGTGTAATGATCAACAGATAGCCATTAGCTAGCTTCAAACTGAAATTCCTTGTACTTTAATATCCCCTGAGGAAAAGTTATTTGGAGGGATGAACTTCTGTCTAAGGAAAGAAAATATTTATGCATGTGGCTGTGTAATGATCAACAGATAGCCATTAGCTAGCTTCAAACTGAAATTCCTTGTACTTTAATATCCCCTGAGGAAAAGTTATTTGGAGGGATGAACTTCTGTCTAAGGAAAGAAAATATTTATGCATGTGGCTGTGTAATGATCAACAGATAGCCATTAGCTAGCTTCAAACTGAAATTCCTTGTACTTTAATATCCCCTGAGGAAAAGTTATTTGGAGGGATGAACTTCTGTCTAAGGAAAGAAAATATTTATGCATGTGGCTGTGTAATGATCAACAGATAGCCATTAGCTAGCTTCAAACTGAAATTCCTTGTACTTTAATATCCCCTGAGGAAAAGTTATTTGGAGGGATAAACTTCTGTCTAAGGAAAGAAAATATTTATGCATGTGGCTGTGTAATGATCAACAGATAGCCATTAGCTAGCTTCAAACTGAAATTCCTACTCATTTCCTATTACTTTACTTTCCCCTATGGAAAAGTTATTTGGAGTGATGAACTTCTCTAAGGGCCGTTCTACACGTGACAAGCGGCAAATTGCCGCCCTTCGACTTTCCCCCCACAAGTATGTCTGCCGCAACGCCACTGCTTCTACACGCGGAAACCTCCGCACCACAAGTCGGCTGCTTGACCTTTTGTGTGACCCTTTCAACCCCGTATTTGGAAGGGGCCTCGCGCGATTTCGCCCGGCCATTGTCGCGAGTAAATCCGAATCTGCTGAAAATGTAAGTGAAAGTTCGGAGGAATTAGCTGCTGCAGCAGCTGCAGTTACTTTGCTGCAAAACAGGAAGAAACAGCGGATCTGGGCGAGAGAGTGGATCTTGCAGCGAGATTCGCTTGGCGCATACGGCACACCTGTGTGGTCTTTGACGCCTTTTTTTTTTTTATTTGGCCGTGTGACCACTACGCGGCGTGCGATTGGCCGTCCTGGCGGGGCTCCCTGGGTGCCTTGCGCGAACTTGCCAGGCGCAAGCCGAGAAAATAGAAAGCCGTCCTATCGGAAACTTGCCGCGGCAAGCCGTCGGCCGCAAGACTGTACATCTTGCTTGTACAATTGCCGTCGACTTGCCGGGGCCGCAAACCCGCTTTTGCCGGGCAAACTTGCCACGTGTAGAACGGCCCTAAGGAAAGAAAATATGAATGAGGGAAATACAGTAACTGAGTAAGCAAGGAAGGGATAGATCTAGAGGAAAAGTGACTGCCTACTGTTGGAGATTGCAACATTATATTACTGAAAATACTTTATTCATCTGTAAAAAGAGAAATTTCAGTCAGTCAGTTTGAGTCTTAATATAACCATGTTTTGCGAGTCATTATACATAATGGAATGCTAACAATGTTTGTTTTCTTCTTTTTTTTACACCTTTTTTTTTGTAATTGTTCTTCATAGGTGATACTGGTATGGGAATTTTTTCTCACACTTTTTGCGGTATTGTGAGGGACTAGGGACTGCTTTTTAACTTGGTGTTTGTCAGAATCTGTCTGCCTTCCTTTTGTGAAAACCTTTTTTTAAATCTTTTTTTTTTAACAGATCAACTTGCAGTAGTGCAAATTCAAAATCCCAATTCCATAACACACATAGACATTAGTGAGACTTAGTAGGATTTCGTACGGAAGACTTCGTTGAGCAGCGTAACCCATTTACATGTAAATTAGGCTCACACGACAGAGGCCGCGAGCTGCTAACTCGCTGCGATTAGCTAATGGCACCCGTAACGTGCCTAATTTACATGCAAGTGGGTTACGCTACTCAGCGAAGTCCTCCGTACGAAGCCCTACTAAGTCTCACTGCTGACACGCACACTTCTGTGTACTATTCACCCTCACTAAAACTGCTTTTGAGTATCTGTAACATTAGTTTGAGAGCAGGGAAGCTTTGTCGCTCCCAAGATTTTTTTCTTCTTTATAAAGTTATGAAAACTAAGCATCAGGAAGCAGACATGACCTATCATGCATTCCCTTGTTGAGAAACCCGGCAAAATAGAATTGTAGTGATGGTTGCGTATGTACGGCTGCACAGTAGAACATGTTAGCGGTGAAACCTGTATGTTGATACTGTACAGTATCTACGTGGGTAGATAATGGTTTTAACTTTTGGTTATCCCATTTTCCCTGGTGTCTGTCCTGTTCTGGGGTTTCCGCATCTTTACCTTTTTTTTTTCTTCTTTTTTTTGTGCTAAAACTTGCATGACAGGGTTTAGTGTACTGTGAATTGGATGGATGTGTGAGAATGCTTGAAATCTGTGCTGATCGAGATATTAGTCAGTAGAGCAGCTTTCCCGTAGTTGTCGCTGTCAATTCTGCTGTTACACCCAGATTTAGTGTGAAGGCAGTTGCAAAGTAAGCTAGATGCACTGTAGTGCTCATGTTCTTTATAGAAGATTGCCTATGATCTTAGATGATTTGGGTAGTGTCCCCCATTTGAAAAAAAAAGAAAAGGATAATAATGGATATTTATATATGTATAGCGCTTACACTCATCAAGCTCTAAGGGCTTACTTAGTTACGAACAGTAAGATAAAGTAAAATAAAAATAAAATGGCATGAAAATAATGCCAGAGAGTACAGTAAAAGACGCAGCATTTGTGGCGCGCACACACACACACACACACACACACACACACACACACACACACACACACACACACACACACAGAGTTTCTCTCAATTTTAAGCAGTCCTGAACATTATTTTGTGAGTAAATTTTTGCAAAAGTTTCCTAGAGTATAGTATACTGTTGTAAATTCTACGGACGTTGGGTAATTATCTTCATAAATCAATGCAGCATGCATGCTGAGTCATCAGGACAGACAAATTTCCAAAGCACTGAGTCCAGTGAGGTTTTATTCACATGGCAGTGAATAGCAGCGTCAGATTTTTTTTAAACAGATCACTTGTGCACTTGTGTGTTCCTTGCCATTATTAAATACGCCTGTATTGTTTGTACATGAAATGGTAAACGGTATGTATCGCCTTACCGTGTAAATGCTCCAAGTGGGTAAACATGCAGTTTACCAGACAAAGTTAAACAATTTCACATCTACTTCTCCAAGAAAGTTCATCTGGTAAGTTTTGTTGCGCTGCGTGTTGACAGGGGCGAAGTACGTTGACGTGCTGAATCCCGGGGGAGGTAACAAGAGCAGCTCGTCTGCTGTTCCCTCCACCCTCTTCAACGTCCTCCCATCTGCCGGCGCCACAACAGACACCGCCGCCGCCGCCGCCACGCCACAACTCTTTAACCCCTCAGGTGGTAAGTCGGAAGAAATGGTATTGATGGGCATGGTATGACCGCACAGCATGTTGAAGCATGGTGTGTGCCTGAGTGCGCGTGTGCATTGGCAGATGTTTTAACCCATAGACATGTTGGCTTGCTAGGCTTACTTTCATGATTCCACAGCAAAAGGAAGCAGCCTGTATTGGTTTGAAAGAGTCAGAATAGTGAAATAATTTCTGATTAAAGTGATACAGCCAAATTTGAAGATGCGTTGCAGGGTAGATAGGTCTACTCAAGAAGACAAAGAAATTAGACGCTGTGGAGGTCAGCGGGTGAATTGTTGATGCATGTATTTTTACCTTTTTGACAGCACCAACCGGTTCTAGTCAAGCCAATGTGCCATCCAACCAGAACAGTAACATGCTGGCTCCACCCTCTCATGATGTGAGTACTACGCCCTGCTTTTTGTAGAGAATACTTTCAGTCATGCTGTGTGTACCGACTGTTTGGCCTTGTTTTGTTCAAGTCTCAGAGTGCCTTAAAATAAACGTTTCAACAGTTCGGATTGTGTGTCCCGTGTTAAGTCTGTGGTAGGTGGGGGACATTGATGAAACACTTAGCAATAATTTTAGAGCCTAAAAAAGAAGGGGAAAAAAGCAACCCCTCTCCCCCCCCCCCCCCCCTCCAAAAAAAAATAAAATAAAATAAATAAATAAATAAGTAAATAAAAATTCACACAATTTAACTATAAGATTTTAGCAGTCATAGAATGCAGGGAAGATATTCTTGTTTAATTACTAAATAGGATTGTCCTTTTCCAGTAGTATTCAGCTTTTTATTCTTCTTGATTTTTACAACTGGCCAATAGTATTTAAGATCGCTTTTGCTATTGCTGTTCAGGCAGTCTCTGAAATTAACCCATTGCCTCTTGCGCATGAGAATGATAATAGATTTGTATGGTAGTTTTTGTTGTTTTTTTTCTTCATATTATTAGCGTGCATGATAGACAATTTAAATGACGTGTGTTTTGACATGGAATTTTCAGGATGACGTAAGTAAAAAGCAGACTTGCTATTCATCATGGGTATGATTAGGAAAATAAAAAGAAAGTTCACGTTTGTGTATTGACATTGTATGATGTTAACTCTCACACCTAACACCATGATACAGAATGGTACCTACATATAATAATACAGGTACTCTCACACATCTCCTTTATACGTGAAGTATACACAGAAGCGAAACCATTATCCATCGGGCTACAAATACATTTTTCTGACTGTGTTCACTGAAACAAACACAATACCACTCAGACAACATAATTCTGACCTCATACTAATTGTTTGGCATTTTGATGTTGAATGTAGTTTTGTAACAAAGGGTCATTATTTTGGAAAAAAAAAAGACTAACAGTCATTACCAGGTGAACAAGTTTACCTGCAAATCAGCTTGAGGCGTAAAAACGTATTTTGTGCTCATACATGAAGTGATACACTGTATCAATGTATGTTGCGAATGCTGCTGTTTACTCAGATTTTTCAATAAGTAAGGCAGAAGTAGACATGACAGTCTCTCACCGTTCAGTCTCTTACCATAGTCTTAGATTTCAGTAGTGTTTCATCGTCCATGATTCCTTGCAAGTTTAGCTTGAAACCAGCACTAATAGTACCACACCTACAGTGTATCAGTGATCAGTGATGTAGGTTCAACTTTTGTCGTCGTGTCGCCTCTCCAGTATCAGTGTGGTTTGTGTAGTTAGTACACTCATGAATGTGTATATGTGCATCTTCCGTACAAACTTTTGTGGTTATACAGTGAAACTTGTCTAGGTGATCACCTTTCTTAGCTCTGTTGTGACTGGGGCTGCCGCCTGCTCAAGACTGCCCCTGCCTAGACCTCCCGCCATGAAACTGTAGTAAACTGACTACATTTAAACAAAAAACAACCCTCTAGCAAGCTTCATTGGAGTAACAAACGCTTGACATTTTCAGCTGAAAATGGATGGAGAATTCAATTTGATGAGCCGTGAGCAATGCATGGCGGAACCTTCGATTGAAGAGTCCCATCACAAATGAGTTAACTTAAGGCAACACCCTGTTAAAGAAAACGACAAATCTCCTTGCCGTTAGTCTTCTGTTACTGACAGCGGTGACAACCATTCATGTATGCACCTGCACGGGCATTCTCTGTATGCAGCTGCTGCTTACTGTATGATGCAGTTACCTAAGAAAGACATTCCTCTGGCCCCTTTTGTTGTCACCATAGACAGTTTTCACTGTACATCTGTATGTGCACTAAAAGTAAAACCACCACCGACTGAAAAAAAAAAAAAAAAAAAAGAAAGAAAGAAAACATCAGCGGTATGTTCTTGTTAGATTGATCATGCAAATTACGCATAAGTATACGTATGTACACCAGAACATAATTACGAGTAATGCGTGTTATCAGTGACATACATTGTACTTACAGACTGATACACGTGTATTCAGATACTGCCTTACTGTGGAAATGTAAAATGAAACGGTCGTTGTGGTGGTGTTTTATTTTCAGCTGTCTCGCTCGAGCTCTTTAAGCTCGCTATCTCGCGAGATTCAGCAGTTAACAATGAAGGTAAAACAAGACTTCTGCTAGATTCCCAGCTCTCTCTCAGTACACACATTTAAAGGTGCCAGATAACACTGACGTAACCTGTTCCAGTTTTGTTAAACTGGTTGCAGTTTTGTATTCTATAACCAGTTCCAGTTTGTGTTTGTATTGCTGGCCTTGTGCTACTAACAGTTACGTATTCCAGCTAATTGTCTAGTTACTCTGTTGTTGTTTACCAGCAGCAAAGGTCTTTTCCAAGTGTACATCTGTAGTGTGCACAGTAGCGACAGTGCAACAACACAACACAGCTGTTGCCTTTAACTCTTTGACGACGGAGCACAATTTCTGACACACGATTTCCTATAGGAAATCGTGTGTCAGAAATTGTGCTCCGTCGTCAAAGAGTCAAGTTTTACCGAGTTACAGCACAGTTATTATTATGAAGCTGTTGTATTCTCTAAGCATTGCACTTTGTAGATACTTTTCCCAAACTTAGGCAGTTATAGAACTTGCGTGCCTTGTAGATTACTGATTCGGAAAGCACCACTTTTGAAGTATAACCAGAGACAAAGCTGTCCATGTGATTTTTGATTAAAAGCATAGCAACGGCAAGGAGGATATCGGCACAAGTCAGTTTTGAGAAAACCCCAGAGTGACACACATATTTGATTCTTTTGAGCTAGAAATATCGTGATATCGAGGATTGTCTTGAGTTGAGAGTAAATGATTTCTGGAGTATAGATCTAAATATTGTCCTGTGAGCTATGTACATGTGTATCTTTCACTGTGACCGAGTATGATCCTAACTGTTGTCGCCCAGGATACAAACTAATGGAAAAGACCTTTATGCTGTTTGAAGCTGGCTAGCCAAAAGCGTCATCATTCGGCTAAAAAAAAAGAAGTCAGCATTGCATGATTATAATTTGAAATGCTGCATGTCAGATGTCTAAGCCTGTAATCACTTACAAACACATATTACATTGCAGACCTATATTGCATGCTTGACTTTGTATGCATCTTTCAGCAGATGATTTTTTTTTTTTTTTTTTTAAGGATTTGTGCAGTAATCATACACTGAAAACATTTCTGACTCCAGAGTTAGATGATGCTAGCTGTATGAAATCTTAGTCTTTATAATTTGTTAGATTGGGGTATGGTGCTGAGAGTAGTTCTGTGTGTGCGTGTTCATTAAAATTTTGATGTGTGCACGAGCTCTTAGAGATGTACCAAAGTATTGTGCGTATATATATGAACTCCGAGGAAAATGGGTACAAAATCTACAGTGTATCTCTTTGTACCCATCACACCTGAACCTGAGTATGTATTGGGTTCTGGTGACTTCAGTATTTGCTAAGTGTTATTGCAGAGCTTGCCCAGTTTGATCATCTTAGTTTTATTGTTTTTGTCTGTTTTTCATCTCGTGATATTTAAAAAGTAATCTTAATGGGGAAAGAAGCACATCAAACAAGTACGCCTGTGTCTTTTATTGGTTGATGGGAGTGGCAATTTTGATTGAATGTCAAAAGAAAAAAGTTATTTTCAAAACTCCGTGCACTGTTCGCGTTTGTCACTGAACACTCCTTTTTTATTGTCGATGCCTCATTTTGTGCACCGTCACACCAGTGACAGGGTTGGATGTGCAATCAACACAAGTAGTAATGTTAGGGGGATGGGGGGGGGGGCAGGCTACATAATTAATAGGACTACAGGCCACAGCTACATCAGTTTATCACGGAATTGTGACATTTAATGACATTGGTTCGTTTCACGTCAATGTTACAGGCTCAGGAGTTCGGCGATTCTGATCCAGCGACAGCACAGTCCTCGTCCACCAACCAGCCGCCCACCATGCCAATGATGTTCAACCCCACGCAGATGTCTCAGTCCAGCGGGCATGGTCAAGGGGCAGGCGGCCCGGGTCTCAAGTACGGACATCGCCGCGTGTACCCCAAGTGATGACGGACTTCTGTTAGATAATGATGTCAGTCCACGTGGCCAGAAAGAAAAAAATGTTTGAATTTCATATGGCTGCCATTGCAGCTGTTGAAGTTTGGTGTCATGCTTTTTTTTTTTTTCTTTCTTTCTTTTTTTTTTTTAGGCTTGTTTTGGGAATCAGAAGGGTTGCTGGTTGTACCTACATGTCCTTTCCTGTCTAGTTTTCTCTGTGTCCTTGAGAATGATGACTGTTGATTCTGTTGGTGTATGTGGTTTTCTAGTCTCCGTTTTCTCCGATGGAGAACTTGGAGGAAATTGCTCTCCACCTTTTCTGCCTGCTTTGTTGACATGATTGTACAGACTCTGATTCACTGTACCAAAAATGCTTCTGACCTCAGATTATGTCAGGTGCTTGTGAGCTTTTACGGATGTTTTTTCCAGCTCATGTTGTCCGTTTTTTGGGGTACTGTGGCTGACCTTGATTGCTTGCTTCTGTACTTCAGATGTCAGATTGTAACCTGTGAAAATAGTGTGTGAAAAAAAAACAAAAAAACCAAACATTGGAGAGGAAGAAAAAAAAAAGAAAAAGAAGAGGAGCACGTTTCTTACCATTGCTGAGAATTTACTTTTCTTGTAACAACAACAACAAAAAGGAAATTTAACTTTGGTTTGAGCAGGGAAACCTAAATAAATTAACAGCAGCAACCAAACAACAACAAAAATTTTAAACACGCACACACCAATTGAAAAGAAGGAGAAAACCCAGAAGTGAAAAAAAGCAACACTACAGTGTAACGTCTCCTTTCAAAATGCTTTTCAGTACTCTGAGAAATTGTCCATTCTGTTTTTGTGTAACTGCAATACATATATACATGTTCTTCCGAAATCAAAGTAACGAAGCCACCGATCACTTTGCCAAAGAATGGAATGTGTCTGTACTCTGCCTTCTCGCTCGTGCAATGTGAACATTCTGCAACTTTGGAGAAACTCTAGTAGTCAGAGGTTGCAGACAAGGGGTTTGTCGGTGTCGGTCAGACAGAGGACAGTTTGTACAAGTGTTTGGTTTCCTTGCGAGTTCTTCCTGATTCTAGTGCACTCACTACACTACAGAGTTTGTTTTCATAATTGATGATGGCAGGCTGCGTCCTTCCATGCTTATTACTAATATTAGATTGGTGGATGGGGTTTAGCATGAGGTTACCAGAGCTGTAGCATTTTCTGTGTTCGGGTGATCTCTCCATAAAATGTATTAGCCCTGGTAATGCTGAGCCTGGAATATTCCAGGCTGCCTTTGTGACTTTTTCAGTATGAGACAAAATAATTTTCAGCAGGACCAGGGGTAAATTTCTTTTTCTCAATTCAATACCCCCACGGTAGCAAGTGGGTGGAAGAAGGATAGTACAAGTTGCTTGTTATTTCTGGAGGCTCATTGTGACAGCTTGTTCCGACGTGAACTTGTTACGCTTCCGGTAATGGATATTTGCAGTATATTGCAAACAAATACATATGCTGCACAGGTGCGTGGTTTAAATTTTCCCGTAAGTGATGTTTGCAGCCTTCCATGCGACTTTCTTATTCAGAACTTCTTGATGACAAAGTCTGGCGCAAAGGAAGCTGCGAAGCATGTATTGAAAAATATTTCTTTATTTGATGAGATGTGTTGGAAAGTGGTAGTTTGTGCATTGGGATCGTCTTTAACATGTATGCATGTCGAAAGCTGTTATTTTATGATGAAGTGGAGCAGTGTCTTTTGTAAAGGGTGTTTTGTCGTATTGTCAGCTGCAATACAGTATCCTGTGCTGCCATACGCTATCGCAGAAGTTTCCCAATCTCTGACAAACTTGATTAACTCTTTGACGACGGAGCGCAATTTCTGACACACGATTTCCTATAGGAAATCGTGTGTCAGAAATTGCGCTCCGTCGTCAAAGAGTTAACAACAGTGGTAATATTTTGCAAAGCATTGGCTTGCTGAGATGCCGTAGGTTTGGTTTTGGTGTGTTTGCTGTTAGCGTGTGACATGCTTTCCTGTGTGTAAATGTGACATATTGTGCGTGTGTCTGTCAGTTTGTATATATTTTTTCCATTTGTCTTTCATGATATCGCACATGCCACATTAGTTGGATTGTTTTCCATTCAGCGTCACTGGTGTATAATATATATATATATATATCTACTGCTGTTGTAGAGTGTGTACATTTGTAGTGTGTATGAAATCATTTGTGATATGTAAATTGCCTAAGGCAAAATGTTGGATGGAATGGTAACAGATTTTATCGTTCTTGAGTTTTAGTCACTCTCATGGTGTCAGTTCTTTCTTCCATGTCTTCTGAAGCTACACTGTAACGTTTGGTAACTGGTGTTTTTTGTTTTTTTGTTTTTTGTTTTTTTGTAATTGACTGGTGCATTGCAATATGTAATGAAGCCATGTAGAAAATGATTCCATTCTTTTGTCTGTGAGTGTTAGATTTTTGTCTGTTTGTTTAATTTTGTTTGAAATATTTGCCATAGTAGTGTTCTTCATCAAACATTCGCATCATTTTATTACTCACATACATCTATACGTAGATGTTATCGATAATCAGTATTTTGTGTCTGTTGGAGGTTTTGCAAGCAGAAACTTACTCATAAGTTGACTGAATACTTTGCCAGTGAGTTGACCGAACAGTTTGCCTATGAGTTGACGAAATAGTTTGCTCATAAGTTGACTGATTGATTTTGCATGTAAGTTGACTAATAGGTTGCTCTTCATGACAGTTCCGCTTACCACTTGGTATGGGGTAGCACATCAATACCATTTTTTTAATGGCAGAGTCATTTCCTAGAGAATAATTCTGTGACTTGGGGCAGAGGTTGCACAGTCGGGTAAACTACCCATTAAGGCCTTTTCAGAGCAAATTTGTGTGGACCAAAAATTAAGTGTTGTTTTTGCATAAACGTAGGTTGCACCTTGGCATATGTGGACAGAGTTTATATACACACGTAGATGTAAGTACTTAGCAGTGCATGTAATCAGACTGTTACTTGCATGTTGGAAACTACTCAGTATTTTGCACTCCAGGGCACGCTTGATATCATTCAGATCTCCTAACTTTCTGGTGGACTCGAGAAGTGAAATCTCGAAGGTCACTTCTGTGGTATTCGCGTTTCTTTAATTACGCTGTACTTAGTGTTTTGATTTGTGGAAGGCTCCTTTCTGTTTTCGTAAGAGTTCAACTTTTGAAATATTTTTTATGGTTCAGATAGCACGTATTCTGTTCTGTTTCCACAGTGTATGTTTTTGGTACTCTGTCAAAACTGTATTCTTCGTTTGCTCAATTAGGCACAGGAGAAGTGGCTTACAACAAATGACAAATAAAACATAGAGATATATATATATAAATATGTATGAAAAAGGGTGACTATCATTAGAATATTGTTCAGTTTGCTATCCTAATTTGCAAACTGCACAATGCTTAGTTTTACACAACAACCTTTCAAATTTTTTTTTAAAAAAAACAAAAAACCAGGGGAGTTAAAATATTGACCTTTATCTTTAGTACTTATTCTATTCTGTGCATACAATGATACATAAACTTTGTTTTCTTTCATTTACATTCACTCGGATTCCTTTTTCCTTAATTGATAGGTGTTGAAAATGTAGGATTTGGGTAATTCACAATACACTGCCATTGCTGTACACAATCATTTTAGGCAAATTATGTTCATCATTTATTTCATTTATTTGCTGTGGGTTTAGTCTACTTGATGTTCAACATTAGTTTGATCTATAGAAATGTTCTGTGATCCCTCCCTTCTGCTTATTCCTGGATACATGTAGTGAAAAGAAGTGGATGCTTTTGTGGGTTTTTTTTCCCCCCTTTCAGCTCTTTGGTTTGATCATTTGGAGTGTCTGAAAGTTTAGATGTCACATGTAAGCTAAGAGCAGTCAGCATGACTTTCTGTTGTCTTTTTGAAGAAAGCATGTTAAACACCATATTTAAAATTTAAAAAAAAAAAAAAAAATGCATGGAGCTTGGTTACCTTTGATCTCTGAGTTCAAAACAAATGCAAAGAGTTGATCAAAGACCTTCACGGCTTCCGGGGTTTAGGAAGGTAGGCTTACACGTTTGGGAGTGTGCCTGTTGTAGTTACGGCCATGTGTCAGCAGCAGCAGCGTACCAAGTTAAAGGAGGTTAGGGTTTTTAAATGCCTGCTTTGTTCAGTACCAGTGACAGCAGACTTACAGGAAGAGCTGCTGTGGCCCACCAGAGGGTCACTTCATTCTTTTTTTCTTTTTCTTTTTTTCAATTCTGTTTTAGTCTTTTTTTTTTACGAAGACTGGACAATATACTTATAGAACATATATACTTATATAGGTAAGTTATACATAAAGGTAAAGTAATTCTAAGATAAACAAAAGTGAACAAAACTAGGAATAGTTAAAAAAAAAAAAAACCAATACACAGACACACACAAAAAAAATGAAGAAAAAAAAAATACTTCACATCACTTCATTCTCGGAGTAAGAGCTTTGGAAGTGGAATTGTCTCTTCCCACCACTGTCAGATGGCGTATCAGCGACTTCAAAGTTGTGCCTTGAAGCACTGCACTGTAAAACCGACTTGCCGTTGTTGGCATCACGTTAGATTAGCTCTGCCTGTTGAGGATGTGTGGCATCAAATCTTGCAGGTTATGTTGGATTTGGTTTCTTAGAGAGACACCCCCCACCTCCTGTATATTTTTAATTGCAATGTTGGGTGTCGGTAGAAACATGTTTTACTGGGTGCGGTTAGAGAATTGCATTTATAACAAGGTTGTTGGTAATGTGAACTGTGTAATTTATTCCCGTGCATGAAAGGAGATGGTGTAAGTATATTGATGAGACAAAAGTTTGAAGCAAGACTGTGGAATGTACTAATAGTTCGTGAGGAGTATTTTGTCCTTACTCTCATCTTTTCTTCCTCTTCTCTCGATGTCTATCTTTCATTGTGATGTTTCCCTAGTGATTTGAATGTCAACTGCACATATGCATGCATATATATATAATGATATTTAATAGTATGACATTGTCCTGCAACCTCTGATGTTGAATCGCTGTACATGTTTTTGTGATTTTGAATCAACCCTTGGTGAGGTGGTATGGGACTTGTGGACGCTGTACTGTTCTGTGTCTGTGCAAAGCATATAAAGAGGTTGAATGTAATGAATTGTTGGAATTGATTTGAATAGTAGGTGGGGTTTGTGTGTGTGTTTGACTAGTGTGTGGATGGTTTGTGTGACTCTGTGTGTGTGTGTGTGTGTGTGTGTGTGCGCGCGCGCACGCGTGCACACACACGCTGAACCCCCCCCCAAAAAAAAAAAAAAAAAAAAAACAAGAAAAAACAAACAAACCAACAAAAAAACCCAAAAAAACAAACAAACAAAAAAACCCCAAAAATAGATTTTTTTAAGACAAAAAAGTTTATCTTTTCCATACCACAAAACGCTGATTATCTTCTCTGCGTGTTCTTGAAGATCGCAGCTGAAGAAACTGTCACTGCTCCAAAGATCGGTAATATTGCTTGCTTGCTTGGTAGATTGCAGGCTGAGCAACCTTTCCTTCCGCGTACAGGTGATACTGAACATGTGTAACACGCAGAAGAAGCCATCACACATGTTGACTGCCAGTCAAAGCCAGTGTACGAACTCACGACCTGAGCACAGAAAAACCAACACTGTCATATCGGCTGTCCTGGCTCCTCCCCCCCCCCCCCCCGCACCCTCCCCTCCCCTGCAGTGTCCACACATTGGGACTAGTTCAGGCATGTTCCCCTATGCTCAGCAAGCCAATACCGACCCTTAACAGCAATGTCAATACCAATAATTATAACTAAATATGAATTTGAATCGCTTTTATATATGCAGAGGCTTTCAAAAACATGCACATCTGAACAACTGGGCTAATTAGAAAGGGAGGGAAGGCTGATAGGAATAAGTGAGTTTTGAGTTTACTTTTAAAGACCGTGAAAGAGGGAAACTGACGGACGCCGGTGAAGTTGTAGTGCATTCCGTCATTTGGTCAAACTCGTAAAAGGGTCCAAGTGCTAGTAATTAAATCCGTGGCGCTTAGGTCCTTTCACCAAGAAAGACTGCTATATTTTACTGGACGCAAAGAAGAGAACTTGGTACGTTTTGTGGTGAGGAGAGGGGTTAAATCAGGGAGTTAAACTTGCCACACTTAACAACCTTGACCTTACCCCGAACCCCACCAAGAATGGGGCTGTCCACCAAGAATGGGGCTGTCCACCAGCCTAGGGTGTCTGGCAATCCATGGCTCACGTTGTCCGGACGAACCTCTAGTTTTGATGTTGTTGTTGTTGTTGTTTTTCCCCGAGGATTTTCAGTCAGAGAGAGTTGCCCGAGCTATGGCTCACGGTCGCGTGAACCACGCGGATTTCCTCACACATGCACGCACCTAATCAGCCAAGCAATCAAAAACTCTGGATGCTTACTTACAGTACTACAAGTGCGCGTCTGTCTATCTGTCTGTCTGTCTTTTGTAGTTTTGCCTTGCTGCCTTATCGTGTCGGTATTCTTCTACCATGATGCCCTAATATATAGCTCGTAGTTAAGTGTCCAACGGCAAGTTCGAAAAATGGCGATTGCAGCATCTTCTACCATTGTTAAATAAAGAACCCCTCTCTCTCTCTCTCTCTCTGTATCTGTACGTGTGTTTGCATGTGGAATGTGTTGGCACTCCCCAGCATCAGTCACTCCGGGGCACTTTCAGCTTAGAGCTGGATGAAGCTGCACTGACCCCGGGGAGCTTTATGCATACGCTACAGGTCAATGCAGCATGCGGCTGGAAGTGCCGCCGTGTGGTTCGTGCTAGGGAGTCAGTGCACTCCATGTCAGCACTAGATTTGACTTGGAAACGATTGTTGTACCGCTTACTTGCTAGTAGACCAGCTCCACATTTGTGGAAACAAGGCATCACAGCACTGAGAATCACCACCCGTTGCGTCGAGTAGAGATGTTTCACGTTACGTCATCAAAACGCGCGTGGTGGATAGCGTCTGCTTTTCCTACGGCGCTCGCCAGGTATTTCACTAGACGACTCCACCCGGCAAGCCCCGCCCCTTTACTCTGCCGCCTCGTACTGGCAAAACACAGTACGTCCATTGACGTATGAGAAAAAGAGTGATTTCAAGATCAGTGAAAGAGACTGACGTAATGGTCTATTTCCTCAAATGACGCCAATGGACTTACTGCTTTCTTTCCGTGTTTCAGTGATATCAAACCACATGTGCTTCCCTCGTTGTATATAGTTTCTGGCAAAAAGTTTGAGAGACCATGCTATGTGTTGTGCTCATTATGCCGCGCGACGCGATTGGCTGAATTCTGGGGGCTCGACCCTTTTGATTGACAGGAGCAGAGTCGTTCATTGTCACAGTCATTGACCAGCAAAGCACAATGATTGTGTATCTTGATCAGCAAAATGACTGAACTATATAGATCTAGTGTGCATGGGGTTGCAGTCGCCAACAATCTTCGGATGTAACTTTTCATAGAGCCGTTTTTGTTTTCCTATCAAAGAGAGAAAAGTTATTCTGGGCTACTGATCTAATAATTTGTATGAAAGTTAGCGTTCTCTGTCTTTCCTTTTCTGCTTGGTATGAGAGAAACAAATCAAAATCAGTTACTTATCCTTTCGGAAACCTGACAAGACACACTCAAGGATTGTAAACTAACTCTAAGAGAATATTTACACCCTGTTATTCACTCTGGTGCGTGCGACAATAATTACAGTCGTGCGTCCCTTGGCTGATTTTTTTTTTCCCCTGCGGAATTACAGAAAAGCGAATCGATTACGCTGTGATCTCCCCTTGGAGTTGGAGCAGACGACACTATGCAGATCACGCACACAGGATGTTTTGTAGAGAGGGTCTAGCGAGGAAAAAGTTACCAGTTAATACGAGTGTTGTTCTTGTTTTCTTCTTCTTCAAAATTTGGTTATTACGTTCTTTTGTCGGAGAAGATCTGCCGACACATGGCTATGATAAGGGAGAGAAATCCAGTTTGATTTTTGTGCAAGTTGGGGCAGCGTCAGTTTCATGTTCTTTTGCCCCGGGATTCGACAGCGCACGGATGTGTTCTGCTTGCTGAATCAGATGGCGGGAAAACGCATCTCAAACACTGCACGTCAGGTAAGGCTAGTATCAAAATTCCGCCTTGAAAATGTCAGAGTATTCAGGCAGGCAGACAAATCTCACGTTATACTGAGTGACGTCGTGACACTGTACTAAACTTGTGACCGTTTCCGAAGTCACCATCGGATAATCGTTCATTTGAGCTGTTTCGCTTGATTTTCTCCCGAAACGGCCGGAGTGTAATGTTTGAAAACTAAAGGCATATCCACAGTCTTTGTAAATTTTAAAAGGTTTTCACGACCATTCGACCAAAAGCTTCTGAAAAGTGTGTATCAAAGGGAAAATAAATACGCGCGCTAGCTGTTGTTGCGATAGATAAGAGTACATGGGTGAATATCTGGATTGACCGACTGTACGTATACGATGGCCATGTAAAATTTAGTGCGCGCGCGTGTGTGTGTGTGTGTGTTGGAGAGAGAGAGAGAGAGCTCTTTCCGGCGAGCATGTTTCTTAACCGTTCGACAAAGTACTGGTGGAGTTAGGCATGGTTTCCCCTCTAATCCAGGATGTGTCTTCCCCGAACACTCATGGGTTACCCGAACTATGGTGGAGTATGCTTTCTGTTTTCCACGCCACCGCGGGCCACAGCCACTCTTTCGAAAGATCGACGTGGGAGTCTGTTTTGTTTTAAAATATTTTTTTAAAGCACACACACTTGATATTTATGCGTACGAAGGTGAGACAGGCACCGTGAATGAATCAGCACGTGATTTTGATTCGATCTGGCGAGGAAAAAACAAAACAAAACAGCAAAAAACAACAACAACAACTAAAGCAAATACAACCCACCAAATTTCTGGCCAAATCCGAGCATCACTACCTGCAGCGGACGTATCGCTTTCATGACATACCAATGTGAATTCACCAGAGTGTTCTAATTAAAGTGAGCAGTATATAACCACGCATGACAACTGAGGCCACAGGGTCCAACCGGTCCCTTTAACAGTGTGGAGCCCCGTAGCCCAGCATCACGTTTATGGGGGCCGTTGCCAGTCGGGCTTCTGGTCACGTCTGGTTCAGAAGCCCACCTTACGACATAATTATCATCTACACTCAGAAATCGGTCAGAACTGCCTTCGTGGAGTCTAACATCCTTCGAAAGTCGTATACACCACTGAAGGCACCTGCAATCGGTCTCACAGACTGGCAGTGGCACTATACCAACGCGAGATTACAAGGCTTATCTGCCTATGTATATGATAGGCTTCCATAAAAGAAGGACAACCGCCCAGTCACTTTTAAGAAAATTGGAAAAGGAAAAAATAAAGTGCTATGTCAAATTTCGCGATTTTGAGACTCTCTCTCTCTCTCTCTCTCTCTCTCTCTCTCTCTTTGGTGTCCTTAAATATCTAATACAACTGCTGTGAAAGCTTTGAAGACTGAATGTAGCTTATAGACGTTTTAAAAACGTGCATGTAATACAACAACGTCATTCTGGCATGATTCACACGTCACACTGTACCAGCCATGTTCTCAACATGGCCTCTTTTTTAAAGAGCAAGATTTCAACAAGCATTTCTCATGCCTACACCATGCTACAAAAGTAATTTTGATTTAAAAAAAAAACAACACCAAAACAAAGCCAAATTTTCTGCACGTTTCAGTTATACCAACTCCAACAGTGTTGAACACAGATCTTGCTTAACTTTTTTTTTTTTTTTTTGGGGGGGGGGGGGATACCTGGACGGTGACCACGTCTGTAATGCTGGCACTGAGCCAACAGAAGTCTATCCGATGACGCAGCGACCACAGGGAGCGCCCCAGTCGTGTAACAGCGGTCGTAGAATTTGCATGTTCGACCGCTCGCGCAAAGTACAAACAACACTGTATCGCATTAAGAGCTGTGATAATCATCAGGATAGAGTACTTCGATCGTACAGGCGCACTCACTAGCGAAACTGTTTCAAAACATAAGTTGGCGTAGCACAGATGGAATTAACCCGTTTAAGTTAGAGCGTGGTAGATATTTCGAGCATATATAGTAGCGCAAGTGTTTATCAATGAAAGGATGCACCCATTCAGGACAAATACAAACCAAAAACAAAACCAAAAAAAAAACAAAAACAAACACGATCACAGCAAGGCAAGGAGACATCTCTAGGCCTGCTTGCATAATGTGTCTCAGTTACCTTCTTTAAAGAAATTTCACTAGTAATCTGACTCCAAGGGCTATTAAACAAGACGAGGAACACTTTCAGTTTCTTGTAAGGACTTGAAAAGGAAATCCCAAAGGTATTCTGACTACACGAGGTTTCTACTGTACCGTACATGTTCATGCCGCGAGAGAGAATATTCGGTTTCCTGCGAGGACTTGAAAAGGAAATCCCAAAGGTATTCTGACTACACGAGGTTTCTACTGTACCGTACATGAACATGGGGAGAGAGAATATTCGGTTTCCTGCGAGGACTTGAAAAGAAATCCCAAAAGTGATATGAATACAAAGACATTGGAACATTTCGTCAATAAACACGACGGACAATACTATACTGTTGCTTGCAAGAGTTGAAAGGAAATCCAAAAAGTAATTTGGATATAAAAGTTTTCAAACGGCCCGGGACTAAACATGGCAAGAGAAGAATATTCGGTTTCCTGCAAGGACTGCCAAGGGAATCCCAAAGGTGATCTGACCGTAAAGACACCTTGAAACACCCCGTAAACACACATGGGGAGAAAAAAAAAATTCTGTTGCTTGTAAGGAATTCAAAGGAAACCCCATCAGTAATTTGGATGTATAAACGATCCTCTTAATGAACATGGCGAGGCAAAAAATGTTCAGCTTTCTGCAGTCTTGAATATACGTCATCAGCGGAAACTGACATAAATCGCACACATTTTCAACGTTTCTTTTAGAAAAGTATTTCTAGAAACCATTAGAAGCAATACAATTTCCTGGACTTTGATGTTGCTGTTTTTGAAGTTTACAAGTCCAGTAAATACTATTTTGCTGCTTGGTCTTTCACTTTTTCTGGCGTTTGCAGATCAAAGACATCCAGCAAACAGAATTTTAAACAGGACTGTCCTTTGAATAGTTTTAACTTAGACGATTTCAAGGAGCTAGAGAAGTGAGCCTGTGGCTTTCCGAGTCAAGGAGCCGTATTTGACCTGTTTGTGTGTGTGTGTTTTTTGTATTCTTGCGTGGTGTACTCCAAATTTATTTTACAGTATTCTGAAGCGCGATTTATTCTTTGGTATCAGGATTGACTCTCTCTCTCGCTTGTGTGTGTGTGTGTGTGTGTGTGTGTGTGTGTGTGTGTGTGTGTGTGTGTGTGTGTGTGTGTGTGTGTGTGTATGTGTGTGTGTGTGTGTGTGTGTGTGTGTGTGTGTGTGTTTGTGTGTGTGTGTGTGTGCGCGCGCGCGCGCGCGCGCTGATTTCATTGATTTCCTCATCAGAACACAAATTTCATTACAAAGTTTCCCGGTCGGATTATGTCTGTGTTTAGTGTTTAATTCAATTCCTACCAAGTAAGTCTGGGGTTGCGCAAAAAAAAAAACCACAATATAATAATGAGTTCACGTTTGCATGGGTTTAAAATTGGCTTTGTAGGAGTTTTGCTGCAATAAGAGCCTTTGTAGAACCGCAAGTCTTGCCTGTTTTCACATACAGGGCCTAAACCGAAAAAAGAGCCAAAGACGTGGGATTCTCGTGCGCCGTATGATATGTGTTAACGGTACCCAACTAAAGTAATGTTGGCCCATCATTTTTTATTTTGTTGTTGTTGACATTTTACATATATATATATATATATATATATATATATATATATATATATATATATATATATATAGGAAGGGAAAATAGACGCAAATTTGACATCCGGCACAATACACACACACACATATATATATATATATATACAAATTTATCTACATCATACTCGTTCATGCCCTCACACATACACACAGCTTGCTGGCTTGCAACTACGCACATAAAAGGACAGAGAGAGAAATCCGCGCCTTAAAGTGTCATGCACCACAGATAAGATGAGGTTTCATTGAATTAATGCCTCATATCAGATATGGAAGCCAGATTCTGCAAATTATTGCCCAGCAACACCAATGTGTATTAATTTCACTTTTATTGATAAATAAACAAGTAAGTAAATAAACTGCACATCTCGGCCCTGTGATCTGGAACACGTTCCCACCCGTGATCATTACATCTACATATCTCAGCACAGCACGCGTCGCTGCGTTAGCCTGTGCTTGGAGGGATACATTTCTGTATACGGCTAGTGAGTTGTTTTGTCAGTACCTTACGCAGAAATGTAACCCCTTCCGGTGCATCTGTCAGCCCATTGCTGCAGCGACTACAATTTCAATCGTTTACATATATTTTCATGTCATCGTCTTGAGTTGAAGGTCTGCAATCTCAACAAAAAGCCACAAACGGTGTGTTTAAAAAAAAAGTATTCGACTGTGAAAACTGCACAGTCAACTCTGTCTCAGTTACAGAGTTTTCAGCGTCCCTGAAACCCCCATAAAAACCAAGGATAGCCAGATCTCAACGCTCAGTTTTGCGTTTTGACACTGAGCGAGTAGATCGCAGTGGCAAGTCTTCTCGTGCAGCACACAACACCTGCTAGACACTGTGGCGATGTGTATCAATCATTGACCAAAAGCTCTATGAAGTCACTGCAAACTCACACTCTGGTTTTATAAGGGTCTCCGAAGCGCGGAAAACAGCAACTGTGACAGATTTGCCTGCACAGTCGCAGGAGTTGCAGTCCAAATAAACAAAACAAAACAACAACAAAAAACCCTAACAAAAAAACAATGTTTGCGGCTTTTTGTTGAGATTGTAGACCTTTAAGGATGTGACGGTCATGTAGAAATGTTTCCATGATGTCCACAATATGAAGCTGTTTTCCATTTATGTGTAATCTGCCATCTTCTACTTACTTTCCATCACAGCAAACTTTGCCTGAATGCATTCAGAGAGATTTTCGGCCCGGGGCGACAGAACTGGTGACGTCAGTAGGTTTTGTCCTTTACGTCATTACTTGACCATTCCTTGCTGCATGTCAAATTATACTTGTTACATAAGTTACATACACAGGCTATGATGTGTTTTGTGCTGGATTTGGTAACCATCTTAACTGTGCCAGTTGGGAGGACGGTGAGTGTATGTATGTGACTTAATTTTTGCCTTCTCGAGCACCAGAACTGATGACGTCATTACTTTCGTGATCTACGTCATTACTTGCATTTTCTTCAGTGCTGCATGTCGTTATCTCAAGTTGCAAATCAGTAACTCAGTGCCTTTTTCAATATGGCAATAGGAACACTGGTCATGTGCACAGTATCAGTGGTTATATTGTTCTGTTACAACAATTCCGTGCGCTGTAGCTCAGTCCACAAACTAGAGAGCGACATTGCCGTAAACGGAGAATTCGGGGGAAGGACAGTTTCTGTAAATGGTGTCCAAGGATTTACTTCAGCAGCAAATCTTGATGACACAAGGACCAACGAAGGTGCGTGCGTGCGTGTGTGTGTGTGTGTGTGTGTGTGTGTGTGTGTGTGTGTGTGTGTGTGTGTGTGTGTACGAGAAGGAAAATTCTTTGACGTAACACTTTAAACTGACCCCTCGATACTCGCTTCGCGTGAAGCCTTTAGTTGGCTTTAGTGCCAGCCTGTGTGGAGCTGTACCCTGCAACGACGATCGGCCCGAATGAACGGTGCCACGTTCGAGAAGGAAAAATTCTTCGCCCAGAGTGGAACTCGAACCTGACCTCTCGCATTGGTGCCGAAGTCTCTTAAGCACTATAATAATAATCATAATAATAATAATAATTATTATTATTATTCACCAAACTGAATGACGACAGTTTCAGATAGCTCTAAAGGAACCCTTACCCGCAAAGTGCAAGCTCCAGTGCTGTACAACGACACCACTGTGAACACAACGAAGACACAGTTCCAGGCCAGGACCAGAATGACCTCAGAGGCGTCTGCTACGCGCAGCGACGCTGATCACGTTACAAGTCCCTCGGCAAACGTTTCGCACTACTCCAGCACGATATCGATTATCACGAAGAAAAACATCTCTGACAGCCTCTCTCTTGCAAGCAGTCAAGTCACAACAAGGACGTCTTCAGTAGCTCCTGGGACCAGCAGCGACGCCGAAGACCACGCAAGTCCCGAAAGAAACCTTTCACGGAACGCTAACACGACATCGATCACAGCGAGCAACGTAACTTTAATGGCGTCTGCTACCCGCGGCTTCCATGCAAATCCTGTGAGTTCCGCGACAAACGTTTCACACAACGCCAACACAACTACGGACAGCATCTCTGACTGCCTGACAAACGTTTCACACAACGCCAACACAACTACGGACAGCATCTCTGACTGCCTCACAAACGTTTCACACAACGCCAACACAACTACGGACAGCATCTCTGACTGCCTCACAAACGTTTCACACAACGCCAAAACAACTACGGACAGCATCTCTGACTGCCTCACTAACGTTTCACACAACGCCAACACAACTACGGACAGCATCTCTGACTGCTCACTAACGTTTCACACAACGCCAACACTACTACGGACAGCATCTCCGACTTTCTCCACACATACTACGGTCAACATCTCCGACTTCATCTCCCGTGGAAGCAACCAAAGCATGACCAGAACGTCTTCAGCAGCGCTTGCTACCAGCAGCCTCGCCCACGAGCACGTGAGTCCAGTGACAAGCACTTCACAGAACACGAACACGATGTCAGTCACCACGGAGAACATCTCTGATTGCCTTTCTCTCTGGAACAACCAAGGCATACAGCTTACGGTCGAAGCCGGTGTCATCCAGTTTCACTCTCACAACATCAGTGGAGTGTTTGTGCAGAACGCGAAGTGCCTGATTCAGCTGACCCTACCCCGGCACACAGTGCTGGAACTGCAGGTGATGAAGTTAGGTGACGACTGTACAACCCGAGGACCTGTTCGTGTTGAGGTGACGGATACGAACGACTCTTCATTCGCCATGGAGTGTGGGGCCAATTTCTCAGTCTTCAGTGTGAGCAATGTGATACGCATTTGGTTGATAATAACGAACAGCAGTGCTGATCGCTTTGATTTCGACGCATCCTTTAAATCGGCGCCTGCTTTTCTTAAACCTGAACTGGAGGTGTACCGCAACTCTGTAGTAAAAGGTATGTACACACGCACGCGGAAATATCAAGTTTGCACGCGTCCATCCTTGGGCTGTGGTTTGGTGGCGTGAATTATACAGAGATACTGTCGCACGCACCAGACTGGGTGGAGGTTTGTACGTAAAGTAAGCGCTATATAAATATCCATTATTATTGTTATTATAAAATGGCGCTCAGCATCAACAACAGGCTTTCACTGCTACGTTCTCCAGCCCTGCGGCGTCATACCATGCCATACCATATGATGCGGGTGGGTGTTTGGGGGTTTAACGTCCTTTTCCACTACATAGGGTGATATCAAAGACGGGGCAACGATGAAAAAGCCAGCATAAATATTTGGCCCCAGCCGGGATCGAACTCACGACCCGAGCATTAGAAGTCCAACGCTCTACCATTGGACCACTCCGGCTCCCCCATACCATATGATGCATATGAGGCTGAAAAGTGCTGTTTTTTTAAAAGTCAATTATGTTTCTTGCCAGATCATGAATAAAGGCCTCGAAATGACCGGTGTGGTGAAAGTCACATATGCTCCGTTTTGCTGTCTTCCTCTGAAGTCGAGTTATACACGTAGAGAGTTGCACTGTATTCACTATCCGTGTAGCTAAGAAGAAGAAAAAGTCTTCCGTTGTTCACTGCAGGCCACAAAACACGATGCAAATGAGGCAGTTTAGGGTGGGTGGGTGTTTGGGGGGGGTTTAACGTCCTTTTCCACCACACACGGGTAATATCAAAGACGGGGCAACAATGAAAAAGCCAGCACCATGTTTTGGCCCCAGCCGGGATACGAACTCACGACCCGAGCATTAGAAATCCAGCGCTCTACCATTCGGCCACCCCGGCTCCCCAGGCAGTTTAGGGAGTAATAGGACTGGCTATTATCAAGGTGAATTTCTCTTGTTTTTCTTGATTATTTACAGTTGTTCAAAGTGCATCTGATGCCATTTTGGGTTTTTTGGATGAAAAGAGGCATGTTTGGTGTGTTGATAAATTGCAGTTTTGAGTAGTGGCCTGTTTTTAAGCATATCCTTGGGCATTTACGGGGCATGAATAACAGAGTGCAGTTTTGGGCTATTTCAGCATGTGACGTTGGCACGGGCGCGGCATCAGTAGACTGTACACATTAAAAACTTATTATGTTTGTCATGCAGCTTGTCTTGCGTCTGGAAATCATTGTCTGTTTTGGTGGGCAAATTTGTTTTGAAGGAAGTGTGCTGCCTGACATTAGTCGGAGCCAAAGAGCATAAAAAAAAACCCAACTGTATTTTATGACCTGCATGTTTTCCTTCAACAGGCCATGTTCAGTCGCCCGGATATGACGGCAGAACAGTGCTCCGCACTTACTTCGATTCTTGGCAGCGATTGGACGTCCCTGAGGGTCACGTGGTCATGTTAAGCTTCAACGAGGCACTGTTGGAAAACATTGACGACTGTGCGGTCACTTTTTTAAAGCTGCACGTCGGTCCTGTCCAGACAACGCCCTTGACCTTCTGTAATGAAGCACTACCCAAAGGACCAGTCGTGAACGAGATTGATGTGGTTCACTTTCACTACAGACTGTCGCAACCTCATGTGGGTGTGTGAGTTATTTATTTATTTTTTGGATTGGTTTGAGTAATGCTATAATCATCGGTTGTCTTTTTCTGAAACAGGACAAGGAATACAAACACACGAAGCCTGAAAATGCCTATATATTCCCTATTAGCCTCGGGCATCACAGTCACCCTCTAAACATGTTTCAGGCTAGACACAAAAATTACCATGCACAGACCATTCGAGGGCACGTACCTGACGGTAGTTTAAAATAAAATTCTGAAAGTTTTCAGAGCTTTTCTGAAAGTTGAGACACTGCCAAAATATGGTTAAATGCTCGTTTTTGACCTTTTTTTTTTTTGCTTTGGTAGTTTTTCCTCAGGAACTGTAGATAGCTGAGCCAACAAACCGGCTTCCCACAATGGTATCTGGTAACAATTAAGGGCTTTCTTAGCATGCCGCTTTGAATGACCTCTCCTACAAAATCACAGCGCCAGTGGGGGTGTCGGGGTGGCCGAATAGTAGAGCGTTGGAATTCTAGTGCTCGGGTCGTGAGTTAGTATCCCAGCTGGTGCCAAACATTTGTGCTGGCTTTTTCATCGTTGCCTCGTCTTTGATATCACCCGTATGTGGTGGAAAAGAACGTTAAACCCCCAAACACCCACACACAGCGCCAGTGTCTTATTTATTTCTCTGTTGACGGTTTCAGGGTTTAAAGTGTTATTCTCCTTCCACAACCACTCATCCCGCCCAAGGAAATTCAGGGGCGACCGATGGGATTGTTCGGTGTCGAACTTCGCAGACTTCAAGCAGCACTTCCCCTGTGACCTTGTCAGCAACTGTTATATACCTAAAAATAATAAAAATAATAAGGCTAGAGATGAAATGGACTGCCCGTACATCAGAGGTATCGACATAAGCTCAGTTTATATAATTTCCGTTCAGTGGTGAACGCTTATTGAGATGATGGGCTGCCACGAAAGGGGGACAAAGTCGCTCAGCCATTTTTGAGAAAATCGGAAAAAAAGCTTGAAGTGATGTGTGTGTGTGTGTGTGTGTGTGTGTGTGTGTGTGTGTGTGTGTGTGTGTGTGTGTGTGTGTGTCTGTGTCTGTGTGTGTGCAGGGCCCCGCGGGGGGGGGGGGGGGGGGGTGATTTTAGTGACTTTGCTATTTTAGAAGGAAATACTTTTATACGAAAAGAAGGCTGATTTTCTGCATTTTTTGACGATGCCAATGATATTATATGCCCCAAATCACCCTTTCTCCGCCTTTTATGGGAGCCCGTCACAAATAAAGCTATAGTTACATCCTGCAGGATAAACAACTCCTACTATCTATCTATCTATCTATCTATCTATCTATCTATCTATCTATCTATCTATCTATCTATCTATCTAAGCTTTTGTTACATCCTGCAGGATAAACAACTCCTGCTATCTATCTATCTATCTATCTATCTATCTATCTATCTATCTATCTATCTATCTATCTATCTATCTATCTATCTATCTATCTATCTATCTATCTATCTATCTATCTATCTGTCTATCTATCCCGCAGTTGGGAAACTGCACAAGTCGACCACGCCTGAAGATTTGTGATAATTTTGCTTGAGGATTTGTGGTGAGTTTTGATTTTGACAAACTTGCAGAACTGACAGTGAAAAATTGCCGAAGTCGACCACGCCTGAGGGTTTTGTTGTTGTTGTTGTTTTGTTGTTGAGGCTCCCCCAACTCTTTACCAGCGCCAGTGGTGTTCATCCTAGGTCCTGGGTGGAACCCACGTAGAGCTTGAAAGCCGGGGCAATTTGTTTTTGTTGATTGTGTACGATGATGGAGATGAGGATGACGGTAAGAAGGAGGTCCGTGTGGATTGGGACTGCGGGACAGGGCCGCATTCCACGCTTCCTGTCATAAATATTACGGCGCTAAGCAGGCCCGGGAACTACGGTACCTGCGGTGCCGGCCGTGTAATCATCCACATCATAAGACGTGTCATACCTAGGGAAGCACCCCCAAAGTCGTACGCGTGAAGTGGGTGAATCTCGGCTGTGTGGCAACAGCCTCTCCATTGTGCCCATAGCACACCCGTTGTGGGTAGGAGCCGACCTAGGTAGGAAAATCCCGCTTGCTTCGGCTGGGACTCGAACTCGGGTCTCCCGGTCCTTGGTCCGAAGTGCTAACCACTACACTACAGGGACCGGTACGCTTGAGATTTCTGGCAAAATTGCGTAATTCAACCAGCAGCATTGCGTAAGTCGGTATTTTGGATGGTACTCTAGGAGAAAATGTTGCGGTAGTGGCCTAAATTGCTGATATTTTTAAAATCCAGCTTACCATGATAACGGAACTTTCACACCAAATAAAATAAACGACTGGGATTAATTTTTTTCGATATAATAATAATAATAATAATTGTATAGGCGCTTTACCCAATTTCATGAATCGGCTCAAAGCGTCGCGAACTGAACCCAACACGCACGCTCACACACTGGACATAAACACATCACATGGTGCGAAGGGTCAGCTCAGCTATTTAAATTTCGGAATTTAGAATTGCATTTATTTTTCAAATTTGCTGGGCTGAACATTTCCACAGCAGAGGGGGAGGAAACCGGAGTACCCGGAGAGAACCCCCGACGATCGGCCCGAATGAACGGTGCCACATACGAGAAGGAAAGATTCTTTGCCCCGAGTGGGATTCGAACCCCTGACCTCTCGCATTGGTGACAAGTCTCTTAACCACTAGACCACCGACCGCCCCATGATACGACAATAAACACTCAAATACATCAGTTTGTTTTTTGCTTCTCCATAAAAGTGAGAAAAATCGACATCAGCAGTTTTTCCGTGTGAACGACGATAATTATATTTATTACTTTGCAGACGAGTGCCCAGTGCACTACGCGTACGCAGGAGGGCGTTGCTACGGACTACAGCATTTTACCGGCACGTTCTGGACCAGCAGCTCAGCTCTATGTAGTAAGTTTTCGTCCTGGCAAGGGGAGGACCCCACTCACCTGGCAAGTCTCAACACTCCGGATGAGTGGTTCGCTGTTCTGGATCTACTGAAATGGACACCCCATAAGGAGTTCTTCGTCGGACTGAGAACACCCACGACGAAACCTCCAAGACTGTGAGAGCATGTTCTCTCTCTCTCTCTTTCTGATCCCCCTCCCCCTCCCCCTCGTCTCTACCACATTCTGGGTCTTACTGAACTTTAAAATAAATCCTGTTTTCGCTTGTACACAGCAACCACAAACACCAGACATATTTATAGCCGGTATGTAATAGCTGTCGTGCACACCGGTGACCTTGAACTTGCCCGGATGTCAAGGTTACAGGGACTTGGGCAAACGTTTAGAAAATAGTTTCGGCAGAAGATTCGCCTTCTGCATGGTGATCTTTGGTGTGAGTGACTTAATTCTCCTGAAGGTCAAGGTCACAGGTGAGTCATAAAGACATGATATTAATGTTGATAATGATAATGAGTATTGTATAGGCGCTTTACCCAGTTTCGTGAGGGGAGCCGGGGTGGCCGAATGGTAGAGCGTTGGACTTCTAATGCTCGAGTCGTGAGTTCCGGCGTATCCCCGGCTGGGGCCAAATATTTGTGCTGGCTTTTTCATCGTTGCCCCGTCTTTGATATCACCCGTATGTGGTGGAAAAGGACGTTAAACCACCAAACACCCACCCACCCACCCAATGTGGTGAATCGGCTCAAAGCGCCGCGAACTGAACCAACACGCACGCTCACGTGAATCACACACATTCTCTCACACACTGGACATGAACACATTTCAATCACGTGGTGCGAAGGGTCAGCTCAGCTATTTAAATTTCGGAATTTAGAATTGCATTTATTTTTCAAATTTGCTGGGCTGAACATTTCCAAAGCAGAGGGGGAGGAGGCCGGAGTACCCGGAGAGAATCCCCGACGATCGGCCCGAATGAACGGTGCCACATACGAGAAGGAAAAATTCTCTGCCCCGAGTGGGATTCGAACCCCTGGCCCCTCGCATTGGTGACAAGTCTCTTAACCACTAGACTACCGACCGCCCCAAGACTTATGGCGTTCTAGTCGCTTTCTCAGTTAAAATCCCATGACATCATGACTAAACCTTCTGTTTCACGAACCTCGCTGCAGCTACCGGAACATGCCCTGGCAATGGATTGGCCCCAAAACGAACGTTGCCTACTTTCTCCGTTTGACTGGAGAGACAAGCTTGGAGAACTGCGGAGTGCTGACGAAAGAGGAGGGATCAACAGAGCAGGAACCAATAAGTAAGAGCTAGTCACGTCCAGAGCTCCTATAATAATTATCTATTGTCCGTGCCAGTGGCCAGTTTTCTCGTGTTCACGGAGTCCCGTTTTCAGTTAATGATTGACGGATTGACTAACCTCTGCATTTCAGTTTTGTCGCACCAACCTTTTGGAATTCTCTGCCTAAAAAATGCGCCCACACTGTCTGTTTTTCAGACCAATCTTTAAACTTTCCTTTTTTTGCAAAGCCTTCCAGTAATTTCCTGTTTCACCAGTGTATAACAGTGCATCGTTTGTAAAAATTAATGTGCGTGAGTGTCGGTGAGTGATTGGCACATAGAGTTTATTTAAAGAAATGCGCCCCACAAATACCATTTAAAGGTATTATTATTAACAGAATACAGAGTGCATCTCGTGTCGTGCTGGGAGTATAGACCAAACACCGTCGGCCTTTGCGAATACGAAAAATTTGTACCAGTTGGACAAAACGACGTTGACGACAAAGATACAGTGGATGCCAAAGCCTCTGCCATCGTTCTTCCCATCCCAACGCCACCTCGCTATCCTCGTGTCTCGACGATCCGCTGCCCGGACAACCACACCACACATACTTTCCTCGCTTGTGACGAGAAGAGCGCGTGCTGGTCACGTGTTGTTGGCGGAGCCACAGTCTGCGACGCGCCGCTGACGCCACTTCCGCCGTCGTTTTCGTGCGCCAATGGGATTGAGCGCGTGCCCTACACGCTGGTGTGTGACTATCGCGAGGACTGTGCCGACGGGAGTGACGAGGGCTTCTGTTTATTAGATAATTTATTTCACTGCCACGTCAAGAGAGTGTTTCGATGCGGGGGCACAAAAGTGAGCACTTAGGGGTGTTAAGTTAAAGTGGATGCACCCAAGTTTAGTGTGTCATGATTCTTTATCAAACTGTCGTAATTATGTT
Source organism: Batillaria attramentaria (assembly GCA_018292915.2). NCBI lineage: Eukaryota > Metazoa > Mollusca > Gastropoda > Batillariidae > Batillaria > Batillaria attramentaria. Next base: position 2,934,397 of record JACVVK020000025.1, on the reverse strand, counting down.
TGATATGGCTGGAATGAATGAATGAAACTTCATTTGTCAACGGTCGTCCGAGAGGCTTCTCAAAATCCCCAAGCGCAACCTGAAATCCTACGGCGAGCGCTCTTTCAGTTTTGTCGCTCCAGCCTTTTGGAACTCTCTGCCTGCAAATCTGAGAAATGCGCGCACTCTCCGTTTTCAAGAGCAATCTGAAAACGTTCCTTTTTTGCAAAGCCTTCCAGTAATTCCCTCAGCCGCGTCAGCCGGTGCTGGTCTTTGTTGCTTGAGCGGCGTGAGGCCACAAATAACTAACACCAGTAATTTTCTGTCTAACTAGTCAGTTTGACCAGTGTATGTCCGTTCATTGCTGTATAATGTGCATGGGGAGCCGGGGTGGTCGAATGGTAGAGCGTTGGACTTCTAATGCGCGGGCCGTGAGTTCGATCCCGGCTGGGGCCAAATATTTGTGCTGGTTTTTTCATCATTGCCCCGTCTTTGATATCACCCTATGTGGTGAAAAAGGACGTTAAATCCCCAAACACCCACCCACCCACCCGTATAATGTGCATGAGTTGTGAGTGAGTGATAGGCGCATTGAGTTTTATTCAAAGAAATGCGCCGTACAAATACCATTTATTATTATTATTATTATTATCACAAGCTCAATTTAGGCTCGAAACTACGCTTCATCGTCGTGACAACGGTAACGGCCGTTCAAGAGCACAGCGCCTAAGTCCGACGCGCTACCTATTAGACCACTGCTCACCCCAGCCATAGAGACTTCTGACTTCTATGAGTAGGGGTGGAGACGAAATATGGATGGTCCCAATTGTCCATTTTCAGGAGTGTGTGCACCCGCGAAATGTTTGCGATGATGTGGAAGACTGCCTCAGTGGTTTTGATGAAGACGTGTGCCGATCGAAGAAGGTCAACATCAACACACCTTTACCCCCAGCCACTATCAACTTCGACAACCATGGACGAGTCATGGTAAAGAGGATATTTCAATTTAAAAAGGTTATTTCGGGAGTTGTTGTAACGCGTCTAATGTTGTGCATAACCAGAGATCGTGGGGAGGGGAGACAATCAAGTCAAGCTTATGGAATGGCCAAAGGCCTACTTCAAGGGGATGAGAATAACCTGCAAAATGAAATTGAAAATGATCATAATATGACACGGACTCTATCACAAATACCGTGTCAAGAGTAAACGGAACTAACTAAATAAAATTTCCCTCATACAGAAGGCATGAAGTACAAATAGAGTCAGATTTCTCAACGTCACAAAATTCCTGCTAGACATCAATAGTGTTACTTTAAATGCTGCAGGGTTGTTCCAGTACTTTCTTGGAATATAACGTGACCGTGATTCATTGTAGACAGGACAAACCAGAAGAAAGGGTTTCTCACTCTCAATAATATATAAATATGGCAGAGAGGGCATGATAAGTCATCAGCTCCTGTTTGACAATATCTATACCTAGGAACAGCGATGCGTGAAGTTCCGTGTCAGTGCTAGGGTTCTGAGTTCGAATATATATATATATAGAATAGGAACAAAGGCGTTGCTAAAGCCGAAAACATGCGCTCAATCAGGTCAATTTGAAAGTAGGGGAAGTAAGTAAAGCTGAGAGCGCTCCCTAGATCTAGGAGATGTGTGCTTTGTATGCCAGTGGACAAGTCCGCCTTGCCCTATATTGGCTACAAGCCACAGTGGAGGGGGGGGGGGATCTACAATCCTACCGCTGAAACGTCTAACAGATCTAAGGGTATCTCACCATTCATAGGGCCCCCATTACCCTCCCACTGGGAGGAAAATGGTCGGTACAACCAAGGCCATATGAATTGGTGAGCCGCTCTCTTATATATATATATATATATATATATATATATATATATATATATATATATATATATATATATGTATAAGAACAAAGGCGTCGCTAAAGGCGAAAACATGCGCTCAATCAGGTCAGTTTGAAAGTAGGGGAAATAAGTAAAGCTAAGAGCGCTCCCTGGATCTAGGAGATGTGTGCTTTGTATATACATTCGTGCTGGAGTTTTTCTCGTTGTCCCGTTTTTGATATCAGCCTTATGTGTGCGGAAACTGACGTAAAGCTCGCAAGCAATCAACCCAACTCTATACAACACAATGTCATGTCTCTTTTTGACCCAAGATGGACGAACGTTCAGATCTAACACAGAACGGATCCGTGTCTTGTCCTGAAACCCACTTCTCGTGTCCCGGCGTGGTATTCTACTGTCTGCCGGTCTACGTGCGCTGTAACGATGTAAACGACTGTCCTGGCAGCGAGGACGAGGCCGGATGTGACGCAGACAGCTACACGTGTCCCGGGCTCTACCGCTGCCGCGCCTCCAGGACGTGTGTACACCCCAGACACTTGTGTGACAGTGTACCGCAGTGCCCACAGCGTGATGACGAGCTGGACTGCGACGCAAAGAGGGAAAATCCCAGAGAATGTGTGTCCTATGGTCAGGCTTACTTCTGTCCGGAGGTGTATCATATCGTTCACCTTACCGGAGTCAAGTATCTCGACGCTAGCAACTGCATATCTGTTCCTCAAACGAGACAGCTCAGGTATCACAAACTACTGATCTACCTGAACCTCGCTAATTGTAATATTACGAGACTCTACCTTCCCCGTCTTGCCAACTTGCGGATTTTAGATCTTAGCGACAATAATCTCGACAGATTTATTTACCACTACGGGTTGCCCAACCTGAGGAAATTATCGCTGTCTGGAAATCCTTTGTTGTATTTCAAACTGGGATTTCAGTTGCTGATGAGTCTGGATCTGTCAAGGACCGTCATGGACGAGTTTGACCCCAGTGTCTTTGTCGTGTCCCCGAATCTGAAGCACGTGAACTTGTCCGACTGTGGTGTGGATCGTGTTCTGAAGGAAGGATTCCGTGTATTGAAACAGTTGAAGACGTTGGATCTGCGTGGATGTCCCATCTCCTCTCACCCCTGGGGTATGTTCGAGGGTCTGAATAACCTGCAGGGTGTCTACACGGACAACCACAAACTCTGCTGCCCAGCCATACTGCCCGAGGGGTTTAACGTTCTGAACTGTCACGCGCCTTTAGACGGACTCTCGTCCTGTGACGATCTGTTGCGTTCGGACGTGTACCGTGTTCTGCTGTCCGTTATTGCCGTCCTGGCGTTGCTAGGCAACAGCGGCAGCTTCATCTACAGGGTGTTGTTTGACAAGAACGTCCGTGGCCTGGGATTCGGAGTGTTTGTTGTCCATCTGAGCGTGTCCGACTTCCTGATGGGGTTGTACCTGGCGATCATAGGGATGGCGGACAGACTGTACCAAGGTAACTACGTGCAGTATGAAAGAATGTGGAGGACTGGTGCTGCCTGTAAAGCTGCTGGCTTTTTGGCGCTTTTGTCCAGCGAGGTGTCGGCCTTGATCATCTGTCTAATCACCCTGGACCGGTTCTTGGTGATTCGTTTTCCCTTCAGTAGTGTTCGCTTCCGGACAGTGTCTGCTCACTGCACGTGCTTCAGCCTATGGATAATCGGGACTGTCGTTGCCGGCGTACCTCTGCTGCCAGTGACGTCACACTGGGAGTTCTACAGTCAGAGCGCCATCTGTATCCCGCTGCCCGTCACAGAAGAACGTTTCCCCGGCTATGAGTACTCTTTTGGCGTCATCATCGTGCTGAACTTTGTCCTTGTGCTGCTGATAGCGGCTGGCCAGGCCTTCATCTACTGGTCTGTTAAGGTGGCCAGCATGCCCACCTTGGAGTCGACCAGGAACTCCAACGACCACGCCATCGCTAGGCGCCTTATCACTGTGGCCGTGACCGACTTCCTGTGCTGGTTTCCCATCGGGCTGTGCGGTCTCCTGGCCTCTCAGGGCGTCCCCATCGGCAATGACGTCAGTGTCGTCATGGCTGTCGTGGCACTTCCTGTCAACTCGGCTCTCAACCCGTTCCTCTACACACTGAACGTGATTGTTGAGAGGCGGCGGAGGGAGAGGGAGGAACGACTGCGGAAGGTCTTGCTGAGTCAGCTGCAGAAGAAGACGTTAAAGTAACAGCGTGCGCGTTGCTTTACTCCAAGCACAAATGGAAATAACTGTGAAAGTTCCACGGTGAAAGTTTGACGACCAAAGATGACACGATTCCGTCGTCAAACATACAGCAACGCAGAAGGAACGTGTTTGCAGAATTTGCGTGAAATTTGTGGTCGTGAAACTGTTCGGTGATGATGTTCGCACGTCGTTGAAAAAAACGTGTCTGCGTGAAATTTGTGTTCTGAAAACTGTTCGATGTGTCGGTTCATAAACTCACGGCTCAGCATCTGGGTCTGGGCGATGCAGACTGAAGGATATCTTCTATCTTTCAACAAGACTGATTGACATTCTCTATCATATTGTATAATGTACACGTTATCTTATAGGCATTTCAGTATCTGAGCATTAATTAAAGAAATCATTTCCATTGGAGACCTTTTCTTTGATTTGTTTCTGTGTGTGTGTGTGTGTGTGTGTGTGTGTGTGTGTGTGTGTGTGTGTGTGTGTGTGTGTGTAGGTTTGTTGATTTAACATAGTCTCGTGTTGTTAGATTTACTTACTGTAATTTGATCCTGTTCGTTTATCGAATTTTAGTTCGCAATATGATTATCCATACTAATTATTTGGGGAGGCCTTAGAATGGAGAACAACTATGCATGACGCATGCATGGAAGTGTGTGTGTGTGTGGGGGGGGGGGGGGACACAGGTAAAATACAGATGCTCTTCCTCCGAGAGGTGCGGGAGGGGAGAGGGAGGCCGACAGGGAGGGGGAGTATTCCATTACCGTTGTTGTGTACGCTTTTCATGCGGTTTATGCGGTAAAAAGAATAGCCAAAAGCCGGACGCCGGACGGGGACTTTGTGACACCGCGGGAGCTTCAGGCAGCTAGCGTCAGACATATGATGGTAACGTCAGTGTAGTATCCGTTTTTGTAAAGAAAACAAGTTGCGCGCCGTTCACAAGCGCAAGACTATTTATGACTGGCTTGACTTGCCTCTCTGTAGGCGGCCAATGCCAGCGCCACGCTATTGCATAAACACGACCTAATTTCGCACGCTGGACGCTTCCTTCCCTTGTCTGATGTGTCCAGCTCATTGCGCCAGCGTCGTTCTTAGAAGACAGACTTCAGTTCGCTAGGCAGCAGCCGGCGGCTTTCCTGAACACGCAGTAGATTTTCTGGAAAACTTTTCCGTGTTCAGGAATGCCAGACATAAAGTGGCACAACTTGACATCAAGATTTACTCGAGAACATTGTTATTTGAACGGTCCGCAATTTCTTTACGACAACGTTTGTATTGCAAATTCTCCTTTTAGCTATTCGTTTCACCGCGGTGACACCAAGCCGCGGGCACCCCAGGCAGCTAGCGTCAGACATAATTATTATGATTGTAGCGTCCGTCACGTATAGAGAGGGTTAATCAAGGCAGGCCGCTTTTGACCCAGTTGTATGATTCATATCATGCGCTACATTTCAAAGGTTTCGCGTCCTGTTTGAAGATCGACACAGGAAAGTTTATCATCACTTGTGTCGGAGTGAAGACGGATCAATACTGGCATAGCCACACATACACACACCGATACAGAGGTGGTCGGTTTCGACACATTGTGAGCGTTCCGATCGAGCAGAAAGCAGCTTTGAAGATGAACACGCACTGGGGAGTTTTTCTATTTTGTGCATCTCTTGCTGTTGGAGGTAAGAGGTTAGATGTTACGTCTCCACAGTTACTGATAAACGTAGCTATAGTAGTTGTCACAGTGCAAAGGTTCAGAAATGCACTGCGTAGTTCTAGGCACTGCGGTAGTGTGAGTGTGAGAGAACTGAATGTGTGTCAAACACCTGCACCTTCTGTGTGTGTGTGTGTGACGGTGTGTGTGTGTGTCGTGTCGTGTGCGTGCGCGCGCGCGTGTGTGTGTGTGGTGGTGGTGGTGGTGGTGGTGGTGGTGGTGTGTGTGTGTGTGTGTGTGTGTGTGTGTGTTGCTTCAGACGGAAAGGAACCAATACAAGAAGAGATAGAGGGTTGTGTGTGTGAGATATATTTTCCCTCACACACACACACACGCACGCACACGCACGCACACACATACGCACGCACACTCACACGCACGCACGCACACACACACACACACACACTCCCACACGCAGCAGCAGTACACACACACGCACGCACGCACGCACACATGTGTTTTGTCTGTTTCACTGCACGCCCCTCCTGACTCATCCTCATGTGACCCACACCACACAACGGCGTGCACTCAGTTATAACTGCAGCACATGCCCTGCGTTCAGTGGAATCACTGGAATGCATTCCACTCACGAGGGACGTTTCACGCGTTTGAATGTAACATCCGTTTCTCGACAAACAAACGAACAAACACCACGCTTCAGTATTTCTTTTATTTGAAAGAAAATCTCATAAATCAGTCATTCATCCTGTATATAATCGCCACCGAAGTTCCTGCTCAGCTGATGTTAAAGGTCTGACACATCAGAAAACCCCAGTTTGTTCTTTCAGTACCAACTATACCACTGTGCAGATGGCTCGGTGAGTGACTGCGCGCCTCGAATGCATTGTATAACTATTATGGATTAGAGATATATATATATATATATATACATATATATTTTTTAGGGTTCCTTATCTGCGTATTTGTATGTTATCCAAATAGATCACATGCGGTAGAACTTAGTTGTTATCTCTTCACAACTGTCGACACAGGGGGAGCCGGGGTGGTCGAATGGTAGAGCGTTGGACTTCTAATGCTCGAGTCGTGAGTTCGATCCCGGCTGGGGCCAAATATTTGTGCTGGCTTTTTCGTCGTTGTCCCGTCTTTGATATCACCCTATGTGGTGGAAAAGGACGTTAAACCCCCAAACACCCACCCACCCCCACCCTGTCGACACAGCATTTTGAATATTGCTATTTTCCCTCGTCAATTTCATTCTAGCCGGTGCGCCGTTCCGCGATGACGTAGTCACTGATGACGCAGACAACCTCGTCGTCAGTATCAACACTGACGGGCGCTACGCCATTTTGATCAAAAAGACCCAATGGCTGCAAAGCTACCCGACATTCTTCAGGAGCGAAGGGCAAGTATTTTCCAGCGGCTCCAATCTGGTACTGAAGCACACGACTGCCGCAAACGGGACTGACAGTATGGGCCACTTCCAAATTACGACATTCCAGTACCAGGCGGGCAGCAGTCAGATCATGGCGTCCATCAAAACTTACCACGAATGGCCTGTAGTGTTGTTTTCACAGGTGAGGTTGTAAATATCGATACCTTTGTTTTTCTTTAATTTTTTTAAAATTCGATTTCATAATAACTGTGAAGGGAGGGGGGGAAATGTCGCTGCAGACGTGGCGATGCTCCATTTGCCAAACCCAACACCCACGCTCACGTGAATCTCATGCATTCTCTCAGACACTTTACATGAACACATAACAGTCACGTGTTGCGAAGGGCAAGCTCAGCACTTTAAGGTTCGGAATTTTAGAACTGCATTTACGGGCTGAACACTTTTTAAGCAGAGGGGGAGAAAGCCGGAGTGCCCGGAGAGAACCCCCGACGGTCGGCCGGAATGAACGGTGCCACGTACGAGAAACAAAAATTCTTCGCTCCGATTGAGACTCGAACCTGACCTCTCGCATTGGTGACAAAGTCTTAACCACTGGACCACCGACCGCCCTGGTCAAGTAGAAAAATACTTGGGCATTTCGAAAATGAAACGGTCTATGACCAATGTCCAACGCGGACATATAGTGGTGACCTACGATACTTTTCTTGTATGGACAGCGCCAGATGTTTAATTGACCAACCAACTAGCGCATTCGAGTTTGCTGGGTCCCTGAAAAAGCAAGTTTTTAGGGCAATATATTACGCCGGGTGATCACAATGATGGGCGGTGTTATATCTTGACATTGGTAACAAGTTTTTGGTGTTCTTGAATGTTATCTAAAATATATACACATATATACCATGTGGTAGGATGGAAAAATTATTGTTATCTCTTCACGTTTGTCGACACAGCATTTTCTTTATGATGCTGGGTTGTAGGTCGCTGATAAGCTGTTCTCCTGTATAATTATGTTAGTGATAAAAAGCTCACCGCCAAGCAGTATGATCTTATATTCGCAGTTGTTTTTGTTTTACGTGTTTTGTTCGATTAGCACACGTGTATTGGCAAGCATATAGAGCATATGGAGCATATAAATGTGTGTAGCAAATGTGCTATGATGGTTGGTTGTTGATGGTTGTGGTAGATAACGTGGTGATAAAAGGTTAAAAAAATGTTTCTCACGTGGAATGCCCTCAAAATTACTGTCAGAATTATGTATGTATCTCTTGTTCATTTCTGACTCACGTGTGTCACAAAGTGAGTCTGTGTAATAGCCCTCTGTCTGTCTGTTTGTCTGTCTGTCGTCCGTCTGTGACAAAACGTGAACACTGGGTGATAGCCGTCTGTCTGTCTGTCTGTCTGTCTGTCGTCCGTCTGTGACAAAACTTGAACACTGGCTCTTTCTCAGGATCTATGAAATGTGGAAAGACAAATGCGAAATGCAGTGATGTTGGTATGAAAAACTTTCATGTGTACGATTTGGGTGACATTGACCTCTGGGTCAAGGTCACAGGGACTGGGTGAAAGCATTGGAAATGAAAATTGTGGCAGAACATTTTTCTGTATCTGCCTTGATAGTCGGTGAGAATGCCTGTTTGAGTATCCTCTAGTAAAGGTCAAGGTAGCACTGTCGTGAACCATAAAGTTTATATTATTTTGCTGAGATGTATTGCATGACTTGCAGGAGGCTAAACGCCTTATTTTTACAATGACGACACAGAAGGAAAAGATCTCACTTGCGGAATAACATTTTGTTGAATCTTCAAATATCCAAATTATGTATAACCAAGACGGGATCTTTGCTGGCTCTTGGTATGTTAGATAAATCAAATATTTTTAAATTGAACAACCAAAATTATTTCATGTCATTTCAGTATTACGTCAATGGTGCCAATGGCACGAGAGCGGAGAACGTCAATTACGTCATTTCCGGTTTCCCATCATTCTTCGTTTTTCCTGTCAAGACGTCAGCGGGACCTCTGGGATACATGTCGTATGGCGGGATGATGATTGGAGACACAGAGAAAAGTTTTGGCGTGTATGGTCTTTGTCTGTCTGTCTTTTTCTCTGTGTGTGTGTCTCATTGTTTCTGTATGAGGGTTTGCCGTGATTCTTTTTATATGGAGGGGAGCCGGGATAGCCGAATGATAGAGCGTTGGACTCTTGCTGTTCGAATCCCGGCTGGGGCCAAATATTTGTGCCGGCCTTATCCTCGCTGCCGTGTCTTTGATATCACACATACGCTGTTAAAAAAGACGTTAAACTCTCAAACACCCACCCACCCTGTTTATATAGAATATGTGTGTGTGTGTGTGTGGGGGGGGGGGGGCACCACTGCATTGGCCGGCCAAACTTTGAAATGCATTATTGTCACCATTTTGTTTTTAACTCTCAAATTTAAGTTTTGTCTTTTTGTTACGTTGAATAGTTTTAGTAGGCAGACTGCAAAACACGAAGTCACTCCGGACACGTTTGACAATCAATGACAATCACGCTTGACAATAAATAAATAAATAAATAACTAAATAAATAAATTAATTAATAAATAAATATATTACCTTGAACGAACCAACGCAAGAGAGAATTTGCACTCGGGCGTCCATAAATAAATATATTACCTTGCCCGAACCAACGCAAGAGAGAATTTGCACTCGGGCGTCCAGTCCCTGTAAACCATAAGATCACCTGCACCCTGTTCATGTTTCTTCAGGTTCTCAGCAAACGGCTTCAAGATCACCGATGGTCTTGCAGGAGGTCCTATAGCGCTGTTTGACGGGAGCGGAGACACTCTAGTTATCTCCCCAGCCAGTCAGTTCATGGCGGCGTCCCACTGGCACGAAAGCGAGGCCTCCAGACTGGCGTACGGCATCATGGGAGGTGTGGACACGGTGTCTCCCAATTACAACATGGAGTTCATCGTGTACTACAGTTCTCAGGGCATCAACAAGGTATAGGTCATTTTGGCTACACAGATACGGGGGTGGGTGTGTGGTGTTTGGGGGTTTAACGTCCTTTTCGACCACATACGGGTGATATCAAAGATGGGGCAACGATGAAAAAGCCAGCACAAATATTTGGCCCCGGCCAGGATTCGAACTCACGACCCGAGCATTGCAAGTCCAACGCTCTATCATTCGGGCATCCCGAGTCCCTCTACACAGATACAGATTTCAAAGAAATCAAACATAACGCAACGCGTTACACCCAAGAAATGCTTTAAAATCACCCCCCCCCCCAAAAAAAAAAAAAATAAATAAAAATAAATAAATAAATAAATAAAAATAAATCAATAAATAAATTTTAAAAATCACAAAAATCCAGCAGCCAAAGACGTGTGTAGGGTAATGTAAACAAATTCCAATATTCCACTTTTTTTGCAGTCTGGCAGCGACCACCTACATACACCCTCATTCCTCTGCTGTCTTTTGTGCCAGCCGCGCATGAATACAAACAATCCACACGCCATGCTCAGTTTTCACTATGAAACGTATTTACAAAGCCAGCAAACAGCCCCAGATTGCCATTCGTACTCTGCACACAAGTTTAAATCGGGGCAAACATTCTGTACAATATTCAGCGGAATTCGTACTACATGCCCAAGAATTAAGCTATTAGTGTTGTGTAACCATAGGAGACGCAGATTAACTCTCCTTCCCGAGGGTCCGTCAGCATCATTAACGATAACAACAACAAGCCAAACAAAAACACCAAACCAAACACAAACTGGCAAAGCAAACGCCAAAGACCCACGAGACAAACAGATAATGCATACAGACGACACCGCCTTACCCCAAATTGTTTTAGAACCCTAGGCCCTAGGCCCTAACTAACTAACTAACTAACTTTACTTATAACCCTAGGTACCTGCCATACCACCTCAGACATTGTCAGTCCATTTGCAGCTTTAAAAGCGTTCTAAAAGCTTACTTGTTCAGACTGTGCTTTGAGTAGATGGTGACGGTACAGTGCATCATCATTAAATTTTGTGCTCTTGTGTGTGTGTGTGTGTGTGTGTGTGTGTGTGTGTGTGTGTGTGTGTGTGTGTGTGTGTGTGTGTGTGTGTTATGTTCAGTGTTGTAAATGCTGTGGGTCTGATCGTTTGTACATGTTATTTGTTTTCTAGTGTCACTCACAGACGTATAGATCTAGATCTATACGTCGATGTTGTCACTGTATGTGTCCTATTCAAGTGTAATTTTCTAGTAGTGTTTATTTATCATTGTTTATTTTTTATTTCTTTCTGTAAAGCGCCTAGAGCCGTGAGGAATAGGCGCTATATACATACCCATTATTATTATTATTATTACGACACAGTCACTACAGAGTAAAGTCCAAATGTTTGACACCGTGATGATGACGCACAAACCGGCCGTTTTTTTTTCCCCAAATCACCATTACATGTAATACAGATACAGATAACTTTATTGTCCTTAAAACAGGAAATTTGTCTTCGGCTTCACCGACACGTAAAGATCATGAAATCACACAAGGAGTGTGGCTTATAAAATCTCTCTCTCTCTCTCTCTCTCTCTCTCTCTCTCTCTCTCGTGTCCCCCCCCTCTCTCTCTCCTGCCCTCTCTCTCTCTCTCTCCATCCATGCCTCTAGCTGCAGCAGCACCTGAGTTGATAACTTACATAAAAACTCCAGCAATAACAATAGTAAAATCGGACTATATGACTAAAACATTGTAAAAGACAGCTCGTCAAAGGAATGACGTACAAATTAAGCATCACGAATTCAACAAGTATCAAGTATACGTTTGTTTAACGTTTGTTTTAAGATGTGGAGTAAATAGACGCATGGTTATTCATTTTACACCGCAGTACTTCTTCCGACAGGCTTTCGAGGGTTGGGGCTCATTCCTTCGCCAGATGTACGGCCGTACAGACAGCTTTGTCCAGGACGACTGGACCATCAAATATCTGGGTTACTGGACTGATAATGGTAACAATCAAGAGTTTCAAACTTCAGTCGCATCAAAATCCCACTGATGCATAAGAGAGAGAGAGAGAGAGAGAGAGAGAGAGAGGAGAGAGAGAGAGAGAGAGAGAGAGAGAGATTTATTTTATAACGTCATATGATGCGACAGGTTGATATCTCATTTTTAGCCAGCCGTTGCTACATCTACATAACAACGCACTACTGTTAATTGAAGAAATAAACAAAAAGGAACAAAACATACAAATAGGAATCAAAAGACGAATTGTAAGCAGAAAATACTTTTTTTTTTTTAATTCCTACCAATGCATGAAAAAATGAGCTAATTGTTACATACTTGTCGTGTCTATGACGCTCAGGCGCCTATTACTACTACAAAACGGAGACCAACAAGACCTACCAGGACACGATACTTGACGTGAAAGCCTACGCCGACAAACTTAGCATTCCCTACAGGTAGGCCGTGAAATAGTTTTGGGTAGATGGGTAGTTGCTCATTATGTTCGTTTGACCATGGCAGCTGTGTTACTGAACATTGTCACGGCAAAGAGTGGGTTCGGTCCTAGGTCGAGTGGCGACATAATTATGTCTAATAATAATAATAATAATAATAATAATAATGATAACAAATAATCGTAATAATAATCGCGTTGATATAGGCGCTTTATTTCAGATACCTGGCTCAAAGCGCCGCGAGCTAAATCCAACACGCACGCTCAGGCGAATCACATGCATTCTCTCAGACACTGGACATGAACACATTACAATCACGTGTTGCGAGGAGCAAGCTCAGCAGTTTATGTTTCGGAATTCTAGAACTGCATTTATTTTCGATTTTTGTGGGCTGAACATTTCCATAGCAGAGAGGGAGGAAGCCGGAGTACCCGGAGAGAACGGCCGACGGTCAACCCGAATGAACGGTGCCACGTACGAGAAACATCAATTCTTTGCCCCGAGTGGGACTCGAACCTGACCTCCTTGATTGCAATTGTGTACCTTTTATTCTGTGCGGTTTGTGCAGTAGAGGAAGAACGACCAGAAGAAGGCGGCTGGATGTCACCGCTGGGGGCTTTAGGCAGCTTGCGTCAGACATAATTATGATGAAGAAAGAGAGAGTTAAAAGAAGGTAGTTGAATGTTTTTTATACTGCAGTTACAGCTCTACCTTCGTCGCGTTTCAGATACCTGCAGTACGACTCGTGGTGGTATTACAAAGGAGTGGGAGGAGGAGCCAAAACGTGGGAGTCCCGCCCTGACGTCTTCCCTGACGGCTTTAGGTCAGTACTTACTTACTTAGGCCCCTGGCTCCAAGTGGAGCATAAGGCCATCGACAACCCTTCGCCATCACACTCTGTTCTGGGCTATTCTTGCCACTCCAGTCCAGTTGGTCCCCTGCTTATATAGCTCTGCCTCAGTGTCCCGCCTCCACCTGTTGCGATGCCGGCCTCTCTTCCTTTTGCTTTAGGTCAGTATCACAGACTAATTCACGACTCCACTCGGGAAGCCCGGCCCGCCCCTTTACGCTGCCGTGTATTGGAAAATCACAGCACGTCCATGACGTTATTCTATGGGAAAAGGGGTGATTTCAAGATGGAAGACAGTGACGTAATGATCTTTTTCCTCAAATGACGTCAGCGGACTTACTGATTTTTTTCCGCGGCGTAAAGCCCGACATAACTAACTACTGCTTACTATGCTTTCCATGTTTCAGTCATGTCAAACTACACGTGCTTGCCTCGTTGTAGTGCCTGGCAAGAAAGTTTGCCAGGTCATGGTATGTGTTGTGCTCAGTATGCCGCTGGACGCGATTGGCTGAATTCTGGGGGCTCATGTTTTTATTCAGCTTTTTAAACAGCGATACAGTGTTGAGAGATACAGATTTGGTACCATTTGCAAAATGCCAAAATTTGTATTAGATTGGCTCCCATATGAAAAACTCCTACAATGATCATCAACTTATTGAATGACTATATATATATATATGTATGTGTGTGTGTAAATAGGCACTGAGAGATGCAGGCACCTCTGTGTGTGTGTGTGTGTGTGTGTGTGTGTGTGTGTGCGTGTGTGCGTGTGTGCGTGTGTGTGTGTGTGTAGACCTATATATGCAGGTGTGAGAAAGCATTCATATCGACATGTATATATATTTATGTATCATTGTATGTGTGTCTGTACTGAATATTGTTACTGTATGCCTGCCACCTGCCTGAAAATCCCCCCAAAAAACAGGAATTAAAAAAAAACAAAAAAACTGGGGGCTCGACCCTTTAGATTGACAGGAGTGGAGTTGTCCATTATGACCATTTAATTTTAACTGTCACATGGTACAGATCGCGCCCTTCCTGAATTGGTTAGTCGATGATGCACCACAAGAACTTACCACACGCGTTCGCCATTGTACTGTCGGCCAGTATCTTTTCCCGCTCGCAGAATTTTCAAACGTAAACCATTCAAGTGTGTGTGTGTGTGTGTGTGTGTGTGTGTGTGTGTGTGTGTGTGTGGATGGCAGGTATATTTACCAGAAAACCGGTATGGTGGCGTCCGCTCACAACCGGTACTGGGCGAGTGACACGACTTACGCTAAACAAAATGGCGGCAAATACAACTTTATCGTGGAGCCCGAGAAAGCTGTACCTAACGACCAGGTAGGGTGAACATAATCCACGATTACCTTTTTCTTGGTTCATTATTTCTTGTGTCCCAAGCTAGTGTCATTCTTGTCAAAAATCTTGGTGGAAAAACTGGTTCAGGTTGTCAGTCTTGTAAGGCCCCTACGTGACCATGCCGTGCTTTGATTGATGGATTGATTGCTTGATTGATTGATTTATACTCTTTACGAACTTCGAACTTGCGCCTCAGGTTCCGTAGCGACCTCAGAATCTTTAGCTGACGCCTTAACCACTAGGCCAAATTCCCTGTCACTGAAGTGCATTATCTATAGTGAAGTGAGGAAACAGCATACAGAGCTGATCGATAGCAGTTATACACAAAACTCCACATCATGGAAGTGACGCTACCCGAAAGCACAGAGCTTCTACCGGACAAAGTTTCACATGTGCGTCTCATTACTGTTGCCACACGCTTGCCTTTGGTGGGTGTTTGAGGGTTTAACGTCCTTTTCCGCCGCATGTAGGTGATATCTTAGACGGGTCAACGAGAAAAAGACCAGCACAAATATTTGGCCCCCGACGGGAATACACCTTGCTTTGATTATACGCAAGTTGGAGCTAACATGTGTGTGTGTGTGTGTGTGTGTGTGTGTGTGTGTGTGTAAATCTTACAGAGTTTTTGGGACGACCTGCTTGCTAATGCAACCAAAGCCTGGGGGCTTTACACATACGAGCAGGTAAACCTTTTCTTTAGTTTTGTTAGAAATCTCAGCACTGGATATTGCCGGGGAGCAAGGGCGACAACATGCAACCGCTTATTGTAATACCCGTGACAGTTACCGTGCAGTCAAGGCAGCTGTTTCTGCTTCACTATGCAGGGGCGCCGGAAGATGTTGGGGGGAGAGGGGGCAGAATCTCAAAGGGGAGGAACGCCAGAGCCAGTGAAAGGAAGGACGTTGCCCGGAGAAAGTGAAAAGCGGGGGGGGGGGGGTGGGGGGGGGGGGGGGGCGTTCAGATGCTGCACAGACAAAAACCTTTCCGAACCAGTGAGCCAGTGAAAGGAAGGACGTTGCCCAAAGAAAGTGAAAAGCGGGGGGGGGGGGGGGGGGGGGGGGTGGCGGCTAAACTGGGTTCTCTGTTGGGTGGGATGAGGGAGAGACCAGGAAGAGGGGTAGGGGGAGGGGGGAGGGGAAGGGGGGGGGGGGCAAGACCATGGCTTTGCCCCCCCTCTTGCCATAGTCACCTGATTTTCCAGGGGGGGGGGGGAAGATACTCTTGCCCCCCCCTGCTTGGGTACAGGGGGGGCAGCTGCCCCCCCGGTTCCGGCGCCCCTGCTATGTGCAGTTCCGAAACTTAAAATAATTGCTAAGGTGGCCCTTCGCACCACGTGATCGATTGTAATGTGTTCATGTCCAGTGTGTGAGGGAATGCGTGTGATTCACGTGAGCGTGCGTGTTGGGTTTAGCTCGCGGCGCTCTGAGCCAAATATTTGGGATAAAGCACCTATCTTAATGCGATGATGATGATGATGATGATGATGATGATGATATGCAAACGAAAAGACGTGTGCGTACCCATCATCATGTTTCAATCACGGCTTTGCCTTTGAGCATTCGTCGTCAAAGCTTTGAATCAAAGCAGCACCCCGCCATCTTGATTAACCCCTGTGTGCCTTCACTTCAAGGACTGGCTGAATAGAGAGTTCTCTGGCATGGACGCCCTTCTGTCAGACATCAACCTGGGAGCAACCTGGCTGAACCAGATGGCTGAAGGCGCCGTGAAGAGCAACCTGACGGTGCAGTACTGCATGTCCAACAGTCGCCATATCATGCAGGCGCTTCTAAACTCTGTCGTCACGCAAGTATGTGTATACGTCACTGAAAGATGAGTGTTACGTCGTAGGTTTGTGCTTACTAAACAGCTCACTTAGAAAAATGAAATAGTTTCCCGCGTATACATGTACATACGGTGAATTGGGATAAGAGAGGAGAGAAATATTTTCTGTGTAAGATGACGCTGTCTTTTAGTCTGTGTCCCTGTGTCCCTCCTTTGTTTTCATCTTGAGTGAAAATTATACTGACTAGGCTAGGATGACATGTAGTCCCTCAGCCATGGATGGGGGAAACTGTTGTTTTCATGTCTGTGCGTGTGTCTTTGCGTGCGTCTGTCCATTTGTGGGTGCTGCTTCTGGAACTACTGCTACTACTTCTACTACTACTGCTACTACTACTGCTGTTGCTGCTGTTGCTACTACTGCTGCTACTGCTACTACTACCACTACTATTACTACTGCTGCTACTACTGCCGCTACTGCTACTGCTACTGCTGCTACTACTACTACTGCTACTACTACTACTGCTACTGTTGCTAATACTATTGCTGCTGCTGCTATTACTGCTACTACTACTACTACTGTTACTACTGCTGCTACTACTGCCGCTACTGCTACTGCTACTGCTGCTACTACTACTACTGCTACTACTACTACTGCTACTGTTGCTAATACTATTGCTGCTGCTGCTATTACTGCTACTACTACTACTACTGTTACTACTGCTGCTACTACTGCCGCTACTGCTACTGCTGCTGCTACTACTACTACTGTTACTACTCTTTCTTCTGTTTCCCCAGGCCCGAGCTAGTGATGACTACAGCCCTGGGTCAGACCAGTGGAAGATTGGAGTGTCTTCAATTTTCGCTTACGCGATGCGCATCGCTCCTTTCAAGGACAACTTTTGGACCACGACAGTGCAGCCCGGAAATCCTTACAGTTCGTTTTCCTTCCGCCATCTTGGCATGTCTCAGTATAGCATTGTGCTGTTGCAGTTTTGTGGTGTTGTCTGGCGTCTAAAGGGTGATCGATTTGCTAACACACTGTAATAGTGCTTATTGTGACCTTAGAGCGTTTCAAGAGCAGTCTGAAAACGTTCCTTTTCTGCAAAGCCTGTCAGTAATTTCCTCAGCCGCGTGCTGGTCTTTGTTGCTTGAGCGGCGTGAGGCCACAAATAACTTGACTAACACCAGTTATTTAAACTAGTCAGTTTCACCAGTGTATGTCCGCTCATCGTTGTATGATGTGCGTGAGTGTGAGTGAGTGATAGGCGCATTGAGTTTTATTTAAAGAAATGCGCCCTACAAATACCATTTATTATTATTATTATTATTATTATTAAGGGAGTATAATCTAAGTAACATTACCCCGTTCATCATGATCGATAATAATAATAATAATAATAATGAGTATTGTTTAGACGCTTTACCCAGTTTCTTGAATTGGCTCAAAGCGCCGCGAGCTGAACCCAACACGCACGCTCACGTGAAGCGCACGCATTCTCTCAGACATTGGACATGAACACATTACAATCACCTGGTGCAATCTAGGGTCCAGAACAGCTTCTGTTTTAAGTTTCGGAATTTAGAATTGCATTTATTTCTAAATTTTTTGTGGGCTGAACATTTCCAAAGCATACGAAACAGTATGTCTACAGGAGGCTAAACCTCGTCACTGATCATGTTGCATTTCCATATGGTAAATCATGGGGCCAAGTGCATAGTTAACAATTTTATGCACTCTGGTCCTTCTAATCTACTGTCTGAGCCGTGTGTGTGTGTGTGTGCGTGCGTGCGTGCGTGCGTGCGTGCGTGCGTGCGTGCGTGCGCGCGCGCGCGTGTGTGTGTGTGTGTGTGTGTGTGTGTGTGTGTGTGTGTGTGTGTGTGTGTGTGTGTGTGTGTGTGTGTGTGTTCAGGTGACCAGGAGCCCCATAACGAGGTTCAGGCAGCAGTATCCGTGCTCAGTACGGGACCCGTCGGACCCAGCGATATGATCGGGCACACCAACGTCACACTGCTCATGAGGTCAGTCAGTTACGTCATCATTTTACGTCATGAGTGTGTGCTTCGAGCAATTCCAGTAATACTTGTCAGTTTGAAGATTGACGGTCAGGTACGGATGTTTCTCAATCTCCAGATTTGCTTTTACCCAAATAATTATGGTCGGACAATGCGTGCCTTTCTCCATACATAGTTTACTAAGGGTTCAACATCATGTTTCCTCGGGTGAAGCAGAAATTGCGCAACTGGCAACTGAGAAGCATGCATAACTGACCGTCCATTTTTAGTCTAACAAATATTTTGGAATTGTCCTGTCACAACTTTGTTCAATACTGGGAAAAAAACAAACAAAAACACAACAACAACATAAGCATTTGCATGACACGTTTATTCTGTGTCTTGTCTTCAAGACGTGTTGATATTTCTTGGAGATAAAACATTAACAACACCGACAGCGGAACAGCAGCAACACCAACAACAGCAGCAACAACAACAACAACAGCAGCAACAACAACAGCAACAATAACAACAGCAGCAGCAACAACAACAATAACAGCAACCACAACAACACCGCCACCACCACCAACAACGAAACAACAAAATCCATAACAACAACAACTACGACACAGGGGTGCCAGATTTCCGATTCAGATCGGATTTCCGATTTGAAATTTTACGTAAACTCAGATTTCCGATTTGGCAAAAAATCGTATGTTCGGTTTTTTTGTTTTGTTTGTTTTTGTTTTTTTTGGGGGGGTGGGGGGGGGGGGGGGGGGGATTCCGATTTGTCGTTAGGTGGAACTTTCGCGAGACCGTCTTCGGTGGAGTAAGTTGCAATGGCCTCGCCTTCAAGTAGAAACACTTTTCGTAACCGCAAAATCGCGAAAAAGAAACGGGTGGGGCGTGCAGGCGGCAAGGTCTCGTGCTGCACATACTGCGTAGTTTGCGGTAGCTTAGCATCCATGCGATCTTCGCGCCGATGAAGCATTCATCTGGATTTTTTAAAATTGAATAATTAAACCAACAGAAAGAAAAATACAATACGGATCGTTTCTGAGGGGCAGACGCGACGTTTTAGCTACAAAGATACGCGTATGATGATCGTCCGACTTGGGCGTACGCGTGCCGGATTTTCCCAGAGCCGGCTCTAGCCATGCGTTCAGTCTTTACCGGCGTCGATAAAGCATTGAGCGGTTGTGTTTTCTTACGCAAAACTAAAACAGCTGAAAGAAAAATGCATTATGGATCGTTTCTTAGGGCCAGACACGACGATTAAGTTACCAACAATTTGCCTAGGATGATCGTGCGCGTGGCACACCTGACTTGCGAGTACCGGATTTTCCCGAAGTCTATTTTAAGGCGAAAATCAATACGAAAAATCAATACTAGTGATCTCATTTGGGGGAGGGACTAATCAAGATAACCATATAGTTAACAGTCAGGGCTTAAGATCTTCCACCGTGCTTTTGTCGGATTTCCACCTTTGGCTATAAATTCAAGTTTCTGGTCTCTCAAAAAGTGTTTCAGTCAGTCCGGCTTTGTCTGAAGCACTTAAACTGAATCACTCACACAGAGTTCAGTGTATTTAAAAACAAATCTTGGGGAGCATTCCCGTGCACACCTCTAGCTTAACAATTAAGCAGGCGTGCACTCCTGGCTTTGACACTTCATCACCATTACGTCCATAGTAAGTGTTAGGCAGTTTGTGGTAAACACACTGTGTAGTTTTACACAGATAAAGAAACGCCTGTGCTTTGAAATCAAAATGTGTACTTGCCAACTGTAAATTTGTATAAAGTGTCATCCTGTTAAGTGGGTCCGACTGTATTACAGATACACTTTGCTATTCAAAAACTACACTTTGGCACCCTCCTAAACCATGCTGAACCTATAGATCTCAGTTTCTGAGAGTAAACTGACAGGTCTTTTAATGTGTGGATTTTAGAGTTTGATTCTCCACAATGATTATTTGGATAAGCTTGTGTGCAGCAACAAGAGGTCTATAATAGCTAGTCTAAGGGTTGAAATTTGAAGGGAAAATGTGGTAGATAAGAATAGCTATCAAATGCTCTCAGGTGCCATGAGAGGCCTAGAATTGGCTCTTAAATTTGGCAAAATTCGTGTTTTTTTCCGGGGGGGCGTTGCCCCCCTGGTTCCCCCCAGCAGGGCTCCGCCCCTGCACCCTGCCGGGGCCTAGGCGTCCCCTGGACCCCGGCCTGGGAAAAGAAGTTTCAGTATTTTCAAAATTGCCAGCTTTCACCCATGTACAAGTTGCAATGGTCTCCTCTTCAACTAGAAACACTTTTAACCGTAAAATTATAAAAAAGAAAGAGGTGGCGCGTTCGGCGTTCCTTGCATTCCGATTTTGAGGGCCAATCCCCCCCCCCCACCCCCCCGCTTGTCAATTTTTTCTGGCTTTCCTTGCATTCCGAGTTGTGGCTTTTCAGATTTGGCAAAACATCTTTTAAGTGGTTTCAGATTTGTAGGTCCCGAGTTGCTAGCACCCCTGACGACAGAAGCGACAAGCACTAACAATAACACAATACTACTACTATAATTAAACGATAATCATTCTTCAGGTGTTGCAGTGCGGACGGCACCATCCTAAAACCAAGCAAGCCGGCTACAGCGGTGGATGATCAAATCTACGCAGTACGTTTTACTTGTATGCACTGTAAGCGTCTGCATTTATCATTTATTGCATGGACGATTTCTCTCAGCAAGCCCCGAGGCGGCCAAAGCCTCGCTCCTGTACTCTGCCGTATATGGCAAAACACAATACGTCCATGACGTCATTGGGAGCCGGGTGGTCGAATGGTAGAGCGTTGGACTTCTAATGCTCGGGTCGTGTGTTCGATCCCGGCTGGGGCCAAATATTGTGCTGGCTTTTTCATCGTTGCCCCGTCTTTGATATCACCCTATGTGGTGGAAAAGGACGTTAAACCCCCAAACACCCACCAAGACCCCCATGACGTCATTGTATGTGGAAAAAGAGGGTGATTTCAAGATAAAAGAGGCTGACGTAATGGTCTTTTTTCCTCAAATGACGTCAGTGGTCGTACATGCTTTCTTTGAATGTTTCAGTCATAACAAACTACATGTGCTTCCCACAGACCTAAAAAAAAGATAGACCCCCTGCGGTGCTGGAAGTGTGACGCCGCCGCGCGCCATGTTGCGAGTACCTGGAAGTGCCAGACGCTATCAGCTGTTTACATAGCGCGCATAGCATTGGCCAGACGCTATCAGCTGTTTACATAGCGCGCATAGCATTGGTCCGCTTTATCTTACGTCACATTTCTGATGACATCTTTCTAAAGAACTTTGTACTTCGAACGAGGCGTCCTGTACACAGAGCCTCTTGCCGGAGTTCTGGTATTCGCAAGATGGCTGCGATAGCGACACTCGCAAGCAGCGGTGGCAGCGTGCGGCAGTGGGTCTATCTTTTTTTTTTTTTTAGGTCTGTGGTGCTTCCCTGGTTGTAGTGCCTGGCAAGACGTTTACCAGATCATGCCATCAGTGTTGCGCCTGTTATATGAATGCTGAATTGTGAGGACTCGACCCTTTGATTGACAGGGGTGCGGTCGTCTATTACTTCAGGGGTGGGGTGACCGCCAAATGTTTATCAGTGCTCCATGCAGCTTTGACACTGTTCAGTTCAGACAGACTTGTCAGGTCGGTCGCTTTCGATGTTCTCGGCCGACACGCGCGAAAGCACGTAAGGGGGAAGAAATAGTGTGGGATTGTCACACAACTTACGTCGTGTTGTCTCCCTTCGTAGGGACTCTCCTTCCACCATGGCAAATTGCAGACAGTATAGGCCTAGTGTTTGTCTCCCTCGCCGACTTGTCTAGGTAATCTTATGCGTATGACACCTGCATTTTTTTGCAGTATGCACGGGCACGGCAAATGACAACGTTTCCCTTTTGGGATTATTAAAGTGTTTTTGAATTGAATTAAACTGGATTGAATTAAATCGAATTAAAGTTGGCCTGTCGCTGTATGGAAGTGGTTAGTGTTCAGCTCGCGGGCTCGATAGTAGCAAACAGGTCTTTGATAGTAGTGTGACTGTTTCGAAGGGACACAATCATGCGTAATGTCTGTTTTCCTGAAAGAGTTCTCGCCGTTTAGCTGACCTTATGGCTGCAATATCAGTAAAGCCCGTTCCCTGAGCTTACCCATGCATGATCTTCAGGCCGCTCATGCAGCTTGGCCAAATGTAATTTTTTTTTTTTTAAGCACAGGGTATTCCAATGGGAAGGCGAAAATTCCGTTTGAATTCCGCCACTCTTTGTGCAAAGCCTGTATATCACGTGAAATGGTTTTTATCGGACCTAATACCTGCAGGTCAAGGGCAGACGACACCAGACTAAATTTCATAGTTCTCCTTCTTATATTTTTGCCTTGATTGATTTGGTTTGTCTAGCTTTTCATATAGTCTTATAGTTAGCAACCAGTAAAATTCAACAACAGCACTGACGGAAACTGACTGACCGGTGTCAAATAAAGTTTCATTGTTCACTCATTCAATACTCATGTCATTATTCATGGACCAGAAAGCCCTGGGCAGCTCATTATATGATGGACCAGATGGTGAGGTGTGGACAACGTACACCAACATATCTGGCATGCAGTTTGGCATCGTCTTTGTTCCAGAGATTCACAACCGGTACTATCTGACACCAGAAAAGGCTGGCTTTGGACAGGTGGGATATACTCTTCTTTTTTTAAAAATTTAATTAAATGTTTATTTTATTTGTTTATTTTATATTGTTGTTGTTATTATTTTAGTATTTTTTTAAATAAATATTTTATTTAATTTTCTTTATTTATTTGTTTTCTTTCTTTCTTTTTTGGGTGTGTGTGTGTGTGTGTGTGTGTGTGTGTGTGTGTGTGTGTGTGTGTGTGTGTGTGTGTGTGGTGGAGAGGGGGGGGGGTACATACCATTAGAAACTTAAGGAACAGAAGCCAGGACAGACTGACCTAGGATGCTTGAAATAACCATGCAAACGTAGACGTGCAAACGTATGGCCTTTTTGAGCCCTTGTTGCTAATACGATTATTACGAGCCAATATATACATCAACTGATCAGTCATACTACGGGGGTAAGTGTACCTAGAACTGTGAGCCAAAGCATTTCTTTCGTGTGACACCTCTCCAGTAATGCATAAAAGAAAACGAGAGAGAGAGAGAGAGAGAGAGAGAGAGAGAGAGCTCTGAGATCGGGTGGGCAACGTAAACTTGCCGTACCGAGGCAATGGGACAAAAATGTACACCAGTACCAAACTGTGTTGCGAGTAATTTCTTTTATTTCCTCTCCTGTTACCTACCGCGTCTAGAGCTAGATCAAAATCAGGATTTTTTTTTTTAAACTCTGAATCAACCAGACACAAATTACTTTTCTGCACACGCAACTACGCTTTCTCGTCATTTCTGGTTTTTAACCACTCAGATTCCAGCCAGCAAGGTGTTCGACCCACGTGACCTGAAAAGTATCACGGACTTCCGGTCTGATGCTCCGCTCTACATCTCGGGCTGTAACACCACCAGTCCATGCCTCTTCTACGTCACACCGGTTCTCAGGGGTCCAAAGTACGTATAAAAATATCAAATATCGTCATCCCCCCCCCCGCCTCACCCCCCCCCCACACCGCCAGCGAAAACAAAACAAAACAACAACAAAAAAACAACAAACAAAAAGAAACCCCCCAAACAAGCCCTCCTCCCCACTCAGCCCCCCCCCCCCCCCCCAAAAAAAAAGACAAAAAAAAACAACCCCAAAAGAAACAACCCCAAAACAAACAAACAAACAAACACACAAAAAACAAACCAAAAAAAAACAACAACAACAAAAAAGCCCCAACAAAAACAGCAGCAACAACACCCCCCCCCCCAAGAAAAAAAAAGAAGAAAGAAACAAACAAGCAAAACAAGAAACAAACAACAACAAAACAATAATTTTAAAAAAGCCCAAAAGTCGCCACAGGTAAGGAAAGAGTGTGGAGCAGATGATGAAATTTTCTCTTCAGCTTCAAATTATTTGTATGTGTGTGTGTGTGTGTGTGTGTGTGTGTGTGTGTGTGTGTGTGTGTGTGTGTGTGTGTGTGTGTGTGTGTGTGTGTGTGTTCACAGCCTCATTACCCTGATCCTCGGAGAACTGACGAAGTTTGTTCCTGTCTCGCCTCAGCGATTCCTTGGAATCAAAGTATCCAGTGACGTCACTGTCTACGTCAGAGGAGCGCCCAATGAAAAAGCCTACATTAGTTTTGTCGTCCTAGGGGAGCTCATCACCGTTGTGTGCACGTTTCCTGCCTCGGGCACACAGACCATTAGCCTGAATTACCGTTCTTGCTTTTAAAGTTGTATTTATCGGCCTTCAGTTTAGCTCCGCACTTTCACTTGATGTCAAGAGACCTAAATAATTAATTGGATGTTGATCTTTGCAAGTGAACAGCTCGTCGATCAGTATTAAAATGAATCGTGTTTCATTCAGCGTGGGAGTCCCGGGACAGTGGAGCGCCGGGTAGGGCGTTAAATTCGACTGTCAATGCTCGGGTCGTGAGTTCGACTGATTCTCGGCTGGGGCAAAATATTCAGTTGTGCTGACCTTTTTCTAGTTGCCCCGTCTTTGACTGATCATCCTAAAATAGAACGTTACACCCTAACCCTCCCCCCCCCCTCCGCCCCCCTCTCATTCAGCGTGTGTATTGTCAGTATGCACTGTGACTGGGGATGTCTATGCGGTTTGAACTGTCAATATTTCAAAGATGCTTGGATGAGTTGACATTAATTTTCTTACCGCCGTAAACTTTATCAGCAGCTCAGTAGTAATTATTAATTAAAGAAGTTAAACATGCCTCCCGCTCTTGGGCGTATTATTACTAACCTTACTAACTAAATTTCCAGTGGTGTAAAAAAAAAACAAAAAAACTCATTCACTGAGTCTCTGTTTGTTTGTCAATCTGTCTCTGTCGGTCTTACGGTCTGTCTTTCAGTCGTGTGCGCGTGCGCGGAGATGTGTGTGTAGCAGTGGTTGCACTTGTACTAAACACGTGTACTGTATCAGTCTTACAAAACTTGATTAAAGTACATTCATTCATCGAGTCACTAACTCGGTCCGGCATTCATCCATCCACTGATTCCATTCGAGTCATTCTCGAGCATGCCCTCGTTCCCTATCATCCCTACAAATCTTTCATTGTGTTGGTCTTGCTGTCAGCTCTTCTCCTCTCCGCGCCACGGGTTGTATTGTTGTTTCGCTCCTGAGGCTGACCTACTTTCTCTACCTCACTGACGTACCGTGTGTACGCTAGTACTGTACTGTGCGATGCTGTATTTTGGCCTAAGCTTAACCAAACAGTTGTTGTGACCTTTGTGACCTGACACCGATAGCGTTTCGAGCGTATCTCTAACCCTGGCTTCAGCGGCTCTCTCAGGGCACTGTACTGTACTTTGAGCGCCACCCCATGTCAGTGACCTCTGCCCTCGGCGGATAGCAAAACCATGCCGTATATTCACTGTCACGCCAGAAGCCAGTCGGCGACAGTATAAAGACAAAGACATTAAAAGAATAAGGGGGTGTCAGTGGGGACGGAGGGTGTGTGTGTGTGTGTGTGTGTGTGTGTGTGTGTGTGTGCACTGTGTGTGTGTATGTGTGTGTGTGTGTACAGGAACTGACCATCATGACTGAATTCATGATGGAAGTATACCCGAATGAACTGCAACAAATACCGATACGGGCCGCCTGTCCCCATTTAGCGTTGGCCTGTTTACATTTGTCACTGCCGTCTTCTCAACGGGACAGTTTCCGGCACAGCAGCGGGTCTGATCTTCATAAAGCAGGGCTATTGTGTTTCCTTCTTCCTATATAAGCACATGCATTAAGCTGTCCCACACAGGAAGATAATGAAGACACATCATGTGTACCGTGAGTGTGCATGACCGCCTCAGGAATTTAAAGGCAATGTTCCGAAAATGTTGTGCTGTGCTCAGTGTCTACCTGACTTCGCCAACTGCACAGTGTCTGCCTCTCATAGGCCGCTCAGTAGGAGAATATGAAGTCTTGCATGACTGTCCGAGGAATTTAAAGGTCTATATTCTGACTGACAATCATACTCACAAATCGACTCCCAAACACCCACTCACCCACCCATCCATGCTGGCAAACTGTTCTGATCTCTTTTGTAGTCGGTGTCTAACATCGTTCCACTTAGACCCCTGCACAGTGACAGCGTCTCACAGGCCGCTCAGTAGGAGAATTTGAAGCTTTGCATCACCGCTTGAGCAATTTAAAGGTCTATATTCCGTCAGTCCTGTGCTCAGTTTTTCAGTTTAATTTATTTCCAGAAACCCCATCAGGGGGTACAGGCACATATGTCTAAATATTTATATGTATCCATTCAGCTCACAAATCGACTCCCAAACACACGCAGAGTTACAGCCCCATACAGGCTGGCACTAAGCCAACTAAAGGCTTCACGCGAAGCGAGTATCATAGTCGAGGAGTCAGCGGTTTAAAGTGTTGCGTCAGAAGATTTTTCCTTCTCGTATGTGGCACTGTTCACTCGGGCCGATCGTCGGGGGTTCTCTCCGGGTACTCCGGCTTCCTCCCCCCTCTGCTTTGGAAATGTTCAGCCCACAAAATTAACAAATAAATGCAATTCTAAATTCCGACACTTAAATCGCTGAGCTGACCCTTCGTACCACGTGACTGTAATGCGTTCATGTCCCAGCGTGTGAGAGAATACGTGTGATTCTTGACGTGGGTGTGCGTGTCGCGACGCTTTGAGCCAGTTCAAGAAACTGGATAAACGCGCCTACGCATCGAGGTATTATTATTAATTGTCTACTTGGTTTGAAAGCAGGTTTGACTGTTCCCTACATCAGACCGGAGCTTCACGCTCGTAACATGTTCAGTTTCGGTTCCAGTCTTCACCTGATTTACAAGTCTATGACTAACTCACTTTAGAAACGCAGGGGGCGGCGTATGAAAACGGCTTGTCACGGTCAGACCAAGAAGAAAGAGATCTCAAGTGTCGCGGGCAAATTAGTGTGTGTCGGTGTCAGCAGCATAATTGGGCTTTCTGTGGTGAAGTGGGCATGAGCTGTACGTTTGTTTCAAGTGGTGCACTCAGGCCTGGAAGTTACAGCGGAGACTGAGTGTATTTGGCTTGCCCCCAGAAGTCGGTAAGTGCTCGTTTTAATTCTCTCTCTCTCTCTCTCTCTCTCTCTCTCTCTCTCGGGGAGCCGGGGTGGTCGAATGGTAAAGCGTTGGACTTCTAATTTGAGGGTGGAACCGGTACGATTTCTCAAACCGGTTTTTAGCCGGTTTTTCCAATAGAAAACCGAGGTTTAAAACCGGTTAACCGCGGCTATGTATACGTCATCTATTGTTTCTAACGTTTCCCTAAGAGATGGAAGGCGGAAGGGAGGGGGGGGGGGGTCTCCTAGTACTCCGGCTTCCTATTCAAATACACTGTGTACCCCTGCGTTGGGAATGTTCAACAAGGGTGGGCGGGTGTGTGTTTGGGAGTTTAACGTCCTTTTCCACCACATACGGATGATATCAAAGACGAGGCAACGATGAAAAAGCCAGCACAAATATTTGGCCCCAGCCGGGATTTGAACTCACGACCCGAAAGTTGGAAGTCCAACGCTCTACCATTCGGCCATCCCGGTTTCCCCGTTCAAAAACGACGAGTGATGTCCCTTAGAAAAACCGCGGTTTTCCGGTTTTTTAAGGCCAAACCGGTTTACCGAACCTTGAGAAAGTCGGACCGGTTTTAACCGGAAAACCGGTA
Organism: Batillaria attramentaria; assembly: GCA_018292915.2. Taxonomy (NCBI): domain Eukaryota; kingdom Metazoa; phylum Mollusca; class Gastropoda; family Batillariidae; genus Batillaria; species Batillaria attramentaria. The sequence goes on along the minus strand of JACVVK020000025.1, from coordinate 2,906,081 downwards.
AAACCGAACACCCCTACTTCTAATGCTCGGGTCGTGAGGTCGATCCCGGCTGGGGCCGAATATTTGTGCTAGCTTTTTCATCGTTGCCCCGTCTTTGATATCACCCTTATGTGGTGGAAAAGGACGTTAAACCTCCAAACACCCACCCACTTACCCTCTCTCTCTGGCCCCGTTTACATTAGCTGAAAATACCGCCCTGAGAGCGCCCTGTCGAGTCTACACTCGGACGAGTCGCTCCGAAAGCGTACCGCTCTCAGACTACCTACAGGTGGTAGTCTGAGAGCGTTCAGGCTTGGGTCGCCTTTGCATCGGCTATAGCTGATGGGTCGGTGGGAGGGTGTTTGAGGGTTTAACGCCCTTTTCTACCACATGTGGGTGATGCCGAAGACAGTGCAACGAGAAAAAAAAACAACAAAAAACTGCCAGCACACTACCATTCATGGGTATTTCAAGGTCAGCAAACCTGTCTTTTCGGTAGGAGCTGACGGAGGGAGAGGTATGTTGGTTGTTGCGCTGATACTGTGTTTTCAGTGTATGTGTGAACAGATTTAGACTCCGGGGGTCTGTGTCGGCACTGTTATTCCGCCAATGGAAATGGTGTCAGGAACTGTAGGCATATCATCCAGCTGCTAGATAACTGCGACGACGTGGTGATATACTGTAAGAACAAGAGGAGGGTTATTCGGTTCTAAGGTTCTATTCCAGCGTAACTGACAGGATATTAATTTTGAAGGGTAAAGAATAAACTTAAATCACCTCAGACTGAATGTGCTGATCTCCAATCTGTGTAAGACTTCGCAGATCAGTTCACTGTATCTGCCCACAATGTACAAACCGTAAGCTTCAAACTATTTGCCATGGTATCACAATAACAGAACAAAGGGCGGAACTGACAGGACAAAAATGTTACCTCCCCGATGCAGCAGATGTAGAAAAGTTTTTTTTTTTTTTTTTTTAATCTGTGAGTGGCTGAATGGTTTGTATCCCCTTTTCGGGGGAGCCGACCGGGGTGGCCGAATGGTCGAGCGTTGGACTTCTGATGCTCGGGTAGTGAATTCGTATTCCGGCTGGGGCCAAATAT